>JADWQK010002225.1:0-91181 GCA_017933935.1 Sesamia nonagrioides
TGCATTATTCAGTTCCTTACTATTACATGCACCCTTTAAAAGCACCAAAACATTATAACTAAAGTAAGTAAAGTGCAAAATCGTGTATTGACCTTTGTACTAACTTGTTTCCAAAGCACAGTTTGGTAACACTAAAGAGGCCGAAATCGGTGATGACGACCTTCCCGTTCTCGAGGAAAATGTTCTTAGTCTTCAGATCTTTGTGGATGATGCCTCGCGCGTGCAGGTAGCCCATACCCTGGGGAAGATTTATAGATTTTGATGAAGCATTCAAGAATGGCTGCTAATAGCGAGATGGGCTGAAAATCGAGTTGAATGGCGTGAAATAGCAGAGGCTTATGTCCAGCAGTGGACTCCTATAGGCTGATGGTGATGATGATGATTCAAGAATGTATTAATCTTGCGTTTAGCATGAATTCATGCATGTTATTTGGGAACGCTGATAGCATATTAGTAGCCAAGGGCTGCTAATCGCATAAGGCACAAATTGCAGCCCAAGATATTTATTGCGCCTATATTTCGAGAGTGCAGTTGATGCTTACACCTGAGCTAACTACTCTGCTTTACATCTCGATTGTGAGGTAAGAAGAAAAAAACAGCATTACAAGAATAAAACACTTTTTTAAATTATTTTTTCAAGAACGAAATTGAGCTTCGTCGTTCGATATTTAAAATTGATGACTATTATACTCGTACGAAGACAAGGCTGAATAGCGAAGCGACCTCTTTTGTCATTGGGCTGAATGCATGATGTCTGTTGCCAGTATGATGGTTAGATGTATGAGAACTTTTTGAAAGAGTGAAGAGTTTTTTTTTTTAATTGACTTACGCCCTAAGGCTTTTCTAGCTACATTATTATCCTAGAGTGCTAATTGGTCACCTACAATCCCCATTTGGGGGTGATAAGGATCTACTTACCGAATATGAGAGATGTAAACAGATATAACACCTACCTGTGATATCTGCTGCGCCACAATAACACTTTTATTCGCAGTAAACTTGTCCTTCCTGAGGTGGATGTGCGTGAAGAGCGTCATGCCCTTGCACAGTGACGTCACGATGGCCAGGCGCGGCGGCTTCATGCATGCGCCCATGAATAGGACCAGGTTCTCGTGACGGGTCTTTCTGAAGGTCGCCACCTGGGGAAGTCACGGCCGATGTTAGCTTTTATTGTTTAGTTTTCTTCTAATCATAACACCACATACTTTGTTATTAAATGAGATCATGATGAAATAATAAAAAAAAAAACCAGAGCATTTGAACTGTCTAGCTATCTTGCTTCGTGAAATACACTCTGAAAGACATCTTTTTTTTAAATTGCTTCTGTATCGTGGGTGCGTTTACAAGCATATAAACTCACATACTCAAACATCAAGACCCGGAACAACAACTTGTCCGTCATACAAATATTTGCCCGTTCGGGAATGTAGCCCGCGACACGCAGCACAGCAGTCTATAGCTTAACCACTGCGCTAACCGTGCAGTGCCACAAGGGAGTTAAAAAATGGGTCTGCATTTTTGCCATTAGAGTATGGAATATTAAAAATCAGTACAGCCACAACAAGTGGAGCTAACGCTCTACCAACAAATACTAAAATATTAAAGTCAAATTTAGTTTAGTTCTGTCAAATGAGTTTGACAGGACTAAATTAAAATTTCATCTTCTGTCCTTTTCTTAACGAAATAGAAAGAAAAAGATGCACTGATCTTCAAGTTAGTTTGTGAGTACACCGTGCCGAACCGACCCGTGCCGATCACTTAAAGTTAGTTTGTGAGGTTACCTCATGTTTGAAGGTGTCGAGCGGCACACAGTCGTCGCCGTGCCAGCTGCCGCGGTACACCGTGCCGAACCGACCCGTGCCGATCACTTAAAGTTAGTTTGTGAGGTTACCTCATGTTTGAAGGTGTCGAGCGGCACACAGTCGTCGCTGAGCACGTGCAGCACCTTGACGGCGACGGCGCCGTGCCAGCTGCCGCGGTACACCGTGCCGAACCGACCCGTGCCAATCACTTCGAACAGCTTTAGCTCGTCGTACGGGATATCCCATTCTTTCATAGACAACTATCGGAAGAGAAAAGGTGATGCCAATTGAAACAAAAATGCAACAAAAGTCGGTTAGCATGATATTATCAGATATTTTTTCTTTTTTATAATTTATAAACTTTTGCTTGACAGCAGCCCTGCCTGATGGTAAACAGTAATGCAATCGTTGATGGTAAAGGGCGCTAGTTTATTAAAAGCCTATTCATTCTAGCATTGAAGACACTTAAATTGTAGTCCGACGAAAACTCTTCGTCCGGTCGTAGTGGTGTCAACAAATTAAGGGTGGAAACTCGCCGTTCGACGGGTCGTCCAATGATTGAACGGAGATGAGGGAATTAAATCATGCATTTCCCTCGTACACTCTGCAAAATGCGTCCTATAGAATACCGACAGTCTGGCTACTCTTCGCCTGTGCAAAGCTAAGCCGCCGATTAGCTCTACACTGAATTCAAAGTAGCTAAGGTGGCATTTTGCAGCACTAGTATGTAAACTTATTGCTATTTTATAATTCAAATAGTTTATTTCAGATCCATTAATAATTTGCAGTTGATTTAAAAAGTAGTTAATATACTTAACACAAAATTGTATTGACAAATGTCTCAACTTTATTCATGCTCTGAATTCCACAAAATGTGTTTACTACCTAGATTTCATCCGTGTTTCTTTTTTTGTAGGGCTATCACGTATAATGAATGCCGACTTTTTAATGGTTTTTTCAAATACCAAGTTAAAATGCATGTGATGTTAGTGATTCTATTGAAATATGCCACAATAGGAATTGTTCATAAAAAGTTAGCATGCAAAAGTCGATAATTACAAAGTAAATAATAGGAGATTTGTAAAACGTGAGTTGTGATAACCCTAAATTGTTTGGTTTGCCTGTATTCTTTATAGAGCTTGGCACAAGTATAAATACTTACTTCCTCAAACAATCGTCGTCTATGCACAAATATAGACATATTTACTTCTTGTTTAGAAATAATCCACAGTGTAACTTTATATCAACCTCTTAAAGTAAACCACTTATTAATGTTGTCTACATAATTAAAACAACCAAACTCAAAACAAGAAACACTTCAAATTATAATACAATCACTACAAATTCGACAATGTTCTCAAATCATAAAAATTTTGGTCACAATATAGATGCACCTATCTACAAAAATACAGCACAAATATTACATAAATATAAAATCACGATCCACAAAACTAATAATAGTTTCAAACAAGAAAAAAGGGTTTAAATATAACTTTCAACTGCCATATGTCTAGTACAACAATACACAAAGCTAATGACAGTCATGTATCATTAGTTATCGCAAGGAGAGCGCCCGCGGCCTTATCGGAATAATGACCGGAACTATACCTACTGTGTGTATGGGTTAATGTTACTGAGAACTTGTAGTGGTATCTACTAACACCACAAACGAACAACGCGTCATACTGACGACACACAAATGCTGCATCTCGAAAGCAGAGTTTACTGTGCAACTAGCATATTATAAAGGGTGTATCTGACATCGACGTACAAACGAGTAGGTACCATGTATCCAGTACATGATTCTGAACCCCCCCCGTGGTGGAATTTTTCGTCGGCTTTTTCATGATTTGAAAAAATATAATCTATTTTTTTTTTCACTTTAGACCGTTCATAATTGCATACTTTTATAACCCAATAAGATTTTAAAGTAAACATTAATTAATTCGCTAATTACACAAAAAGCGCAATGAAAACAAAACTGTTATTTTATTTATATTTGTATCGACAATATCTCTAATTCATACAAGTGCTGCCATCTATCTTTAAGTATGTAATACTGTGTGTCAAGTGTGTAACAGAATGTCAGTTTTTAAATAAAGTTAGTTCGTATCCGTGTGACTCAAGCGTTTCATTAATTAGAAAAACTCGAAAAACTATCTTATCAGCTGATTTAATAGAATTCACATCAGGGATCAGCGTCATACCTACAAACCAGCACGGCGGCACGCTTGCAACGTTCAAAGGCCGAGCCGACACTTTTTTTTAAACAATTTTAATTCTGTAACCGTTCATCAAATAAAAAAAAAACTGTTGGGGAATTGCCCGCCAGACAACACCCGTCTGGTCGGAGAATCCTCCCTCTCATCCTTTATTTATTTATTTTTTGTTTGGGTTGGGAAATCATCAAATGACGTCTCCCGCTTTGGGCGGAGCGGAAGGGCGTGTCAGACTTTTACTGACTAAAACCCGCCCGTCTTCCTTCACTTGCTTGTAGGCCAGGGCCACGGTTTCTTTTTAAACAACCCGCAAGCCTGACCCAGGAATCATCGGTCTTCGTGGACCTCGTCACGACTTCCTCTCATCCTCTATGGAGGATGGGTGAATCTTATACCTCGTTCCTTATTAACTTAAAAGGGAAAAGAAGAGTCGTTTGCCAATAATCTTAAGCATAACACATCAATGTTAGCTCTTTATATAAATATTAAATTCAATACCATTGTAATAATTCATTAAATTTTATACTCCAAATAGTACTAGGAGGGTCTACCATTGGAGTGGAGACCGCAACGACCGCAGTAACAACGTAGAAGAATTTCTTTGGTGATCACGTTTATTACAGCGTCAAAAGGCGACATTCAGATTTTATCAAAGGTGCAGGTGAACGGACATTTGAAACGTATTTGAATTTTACATAATTATATCTATTTTATTATTTATTTATTTATTATACCATCAACGAATGTATCACTGCTTACCATCAGGCGAGATTGCGATCAACTCCTTAACAACTTAATTTTTTATTGTGTTTAGTTTAGTTTTATTATCTTTCAATAAATACGTTTTCTTTGATCTGTGTGGTTACCATGAGTTTTCATTACGAAGCCTCGATCATCGATATAGACCGCGTTTGACTCGACGATTGGGTCGCTTCAAGATTGTTAGAATTCTCAACCAATGAGAGTGCCAAACGCGCTCGATGAGTATGATCGAGTCTCGTAATGAAAACTCAAGGTAGCCACACTGACTTAGACCAAGGTATACGTACACTGTTCTGGCGCGGCCACCGGTTGTCGTGCTTGTTGGACAGGTCGAGCGAGTCTCCTCGCGGACAGCCTCCGCTGTCCGTGGAGCCCGAGCCCGACAGCGACACGCAGCGGGAACTGTCGCCTGCAATACATACAATCACTCACTCAGCTGACAAACCGTACCCTAATTTATATGTTTGTAAACGCACCCATGATACAGGAGAAATTCCTAGTGTGGGGCAACAACGTTAAAGAAAAGAAAAAAAAAAAAAAAAAGACCTTAGAATTACTCACCACTTTTAACGCTAGCCATAAGATCTTCCTTGTTATCTTGTTGTCTTGCCGGCGACTGCACCGACGCGTGGTTAGGACTAGATACCACCGGCTTTAGTTCTGTCGACAGAAACAGATGTTTATTATGAGTGAGGGTTGAGAGGGGAGTGTGTTAATGAGCGTGTGCTGCTGGTACTTACCTGGGAAGTGGAACTCGTGCTTGGTGGTTGGCGGGTGGTGCGTGTGGTGCGTCACGAGCGTGTGCTGTTGGTACTTACCTGGGAAGTGGGACTGCTGCTTGGTGGTGCGGGTGGTGCGTGTGGTGCGACACGAGCGTGTGCTGTTGGTACTTACCTGGGAAGTGGGACTGCTGCTTGGTGGTGCGGGTGGTGCGTGTGGTGCGACACGAGCGTGTGCTGTTGGTACTTACCTGGGAAGTGGGACTGCTGCTTGGTGGTGCGGGTGGTGCGTGTGGTGCGACACGAGCGTGTGCTGTTGGTACTTACCTGGGAAGTGGGACTGCTGCTTGGTGGTGCGGGTGGTGCGTGTGGTGCGACACGAGCGTGTGCTGTTGGTACTTACCTGGGAAGTGGGACTGCTGCTTGGTGGTGCGGGTGGTGCGTGTGGTGCGACACGAGCGTGTGCTGTTGGTACTTACCTGGGAAGTGGGACTGCTGCTTGGTGGTGCGGGTGGTGCGTGTGGTGCGACACGAGCGTGTGCTGTTGGTACTTACCTGGGAAGTGGGACTGCTGCTTGGTGGTGCGGGTGGTGCGTGTGGTGCGACACGAGCGTGTGCTGTTGGTACTTACCTGGGAAGTGGGACTGCTGCTTGGTGGTGCGGGTGGTGCGTGTGGTGCGACACGAGCGTGTGCTGTTGGTACTTACCTGGGAAGTGGGACTGCTGCTTGGTGGTGCGGGTGGTGCGTGTGGTGCGACACGAGCGTGTGCTGTTGGTACTTACCTGGGAAGTGGGACTGCTGCTTGGTGGTGCGGGTGGTGCGTGTGGTGCGTCACGAGCGTGTGCTGTTGGTACTTACCTGGGAAGTGGGACTGCTGCTTGGTGGTGCGGGTGGTGCGTGTGGTGCGACACGAGCGTGTGCTGTTGGTACTTACCTGGGAAGTGGGACTGCTGCTTGGTGGTGCGGGTGGTGCGTGTGGTGCGACACGAGCGTGTGCTGTTGGTACTTACCTGGGAAGTGGGACTGCTGCTTGGTGGTGCGGGTGGTGCGTGTGGTGCGTCACGAGCGTGTGCTGTTGGTACTTACCTGGGAAGTGGGACTGCTGCTTGGTGGTGCGGGTGGTGCGTGTGGTGCGACACGAGCGTGTGCTGTTGGTACTTACCTGGGAAGTGGGACTGCTGCTTGGTGGTGCGGGTGGTGCGTGTGGTGCGACACGAGCGTGTGCTGTTGGTACTTACCTGGGAAGTGGGACTGCTGCTTGGTGGTGCGGGTGGTGCGTGTGGTGCGTCACGAGCGTGTGCTGCTGGTACTTACCTGGGAAGTGGAACTGCTGCTTGGTGGTGGGCGGGTGGTGCGGGTGGTGCGTGTGGTGCGACACGAGCGTGTGCGGCGCGTGCGGAGGCGGCAGGTGGTGCGGCGTGAGCGGCGCCGCCAGCGCGGGGGACGACGGCGTCGAGCTGTTGCACGACGACGTGTTGGACGACGAGTCCGGGCCGCCCTGCGGACAATATACCTATTCATAAAATTTTATTATTGTTGTATGTTCATCAAAATAAGATTCGCGTAACAAATATGTATTTACAAAATTACCAATACTACCCTCTAAGGGTAGCATAACCATACACAACACATAACCGCATTGCAACACCGCAATGCTAAAATCAGCCGATTTTAGCGGCGCAGCGCCGCCACGCGTCGCGAGTTCCAACTTCGTGGCGTACTTTTTGATTCAGTTCGTTTCTACCACTCATGCAAACAATACGCGTTAATCCGGAAGCAGTTTTAAAATTAAAATCTGACGATGATGTCTATTTATTTATATCTGTTTAGAATAAAATGGGCGGCTTCCCCCCGCACGCGCACGGGGAGTAGGCGGGGCTTGACGACCCGTGTGTCGTCAATCGTCATGACCATGAGCTCAGAGCGGAAAAGTTCTCATCGCGTACGGACGCGTCTCACTTGGTTGAGGCAAAAATGGGAAAAAGCATGGCGCATGGCCATCGCGAAAGCGTATGGTCGGCAATTAAAAGGCATGCACAATTAAAATGTTCACAATTTAAAAATACACAAATTAAATAATATAAGTAGTTCTAGTTCATTGTTTGCTTAATAATATAATTCCATCAATTAATACAATAATTCTATTTCAAATTCATCAGTCAATAATATAATTAATGTCAGTTTCTAATAATTAAATTATATAAAATAGTTAACCAAGATGTTTCTAAAAAAAAAGTCTGCTAAACTATAATAATAAGCCTTGACCACATAAAAATTACGAAGGCTTTTCTTAAACAATTAGTAATATATTATTTAAATATGTCTAAGTAAAAATAAAATATTATTAATTAAATATAAAATGATTCAAACATTATATGTATTTATCATATTCGTATATTTCTGAATTCTGTCGATAATTTTAATTAACCACATGGTCACCTCACTATGAATAAACATGGCGCCCTGCATTTCGGCCAATCAGGGCAAAGGACAAAATGACAATGAGTAAAGTGTAGAGGACGCTTTGGATTCACTACATCGTACGCAGACTTTCTTATTGTTTTCCAAAGCAAAGACAAACCGAGCAATGTAATTTTTTTTCTTCCTTGATGCAATAATATCATGAAAGTTTGGAATATCATTGTTTTCAGTATGTTTTTGTGTTTTTTACAAATTTTACTACAACATAACATTATTTTCGACTTACCGATGGAAAGATATACCACCTCGTTGTATAGTTGAGGTCTGGCTTTTTGCCCTGCATGTTATAATTGCACAATACGGCATTTTAAAGCGGAGCTCCGACTCGTGAAGTACTTTTAAGAATACTAAATGAATGTTTCGGACGTTCGGTCGACATAAGATTTGCGTCTCACATGTGTGGCACGGCTGCTACGCCCACTCGGCAATTCCAGTTTTATTTACCTATTCCGTGGATAACACGTTGACACATAGCTATCGATATTGCTGCCATTTCTGACCTGATATTTTGCTTCAATTGGGTTAGATTCGTCAGATTATTTTTATATATTATAATTTAGTTGTAGACCGAAAAAAGTACTGACCGCGTTTAGACGCGGGTCTCACACGGGCGAGGCAGGCGGTATATATAAAAAAGGATGGCGGTACCGTCTTTTTGGCGTTCGGACGCCACTGCAATCGGTGCAATGAAGTGTGATTAAGTTGAAATGACCGAAGCGAGTTGTTCTCGCAGACGGCGGGCGTTCGCACTGGGGCGACTCAATATAGATAAAAGAAGATGGCGCTTACGGAAGCACCTGGTGGTCGCTGTGTTTGGAGGCTGAACTTTCTTCGTGGAGAAGGATATCTACATACCATTCGGGGAACACATAAACATACATGTATTTCTTATCTGTATTATATATTTGATTATATTACACGATAGGACATTGATACACATTACATAACACGAAACATACTTTTGGTATCGGGTCAGCAGCAACGTGGTAAGTGATCTTCTATAATTCTTAATTAATAGTGGGTGGTCGGGTGTGGCGCTTTTATTGGTTTTGTATGCCGGGGAAAGCTCGGGCTCCCCCGTATTACATGGTAGCAGAGATTATTATTTTATTGTACATTTTTGTTTTGGAAATCAGTGTGCGGATCGTTCGAGTTGTGGACTATACATACAATACGTAAAGAGAACCCCATCCGACCCATAAGAGTAATAAAGGTTAGGTAATCACATGACCAAACAAAATCTGTCATTTTGCATAATGATCATAGTAACAATACTAAACAATATTGAAACAATCTTTTTTCCGCGGATTTACTCAGCTTCCCCAAAAATTGGTAAATTTCTAAAAAGTGACAACACCGTTTTAGACGGTATAACTGCCGCTGACCAATTACCTGCGGGCCATGGCCATTGGAGAAGCTATACTTATGAAATAAAAATCATTTTTATTATAAATTATTAGTTTCGTGTAGACATTGCGTCCGTGTAGACGTTTTGTGTGATCAAGTCGTTTTTAAGGTAGATTATTTTAACATGCTCATGTGGCTGGGTTTGAGGAGTGACTGCATTTGTGCAGAAGCTCGTAGAGACAATGAGATCTGTTTTGTATCCCGGTCCCGTGTGAGTGTGCGTATTATTCAACGAGGACCCCCACTCTGAGTACTCCTTCTGTGGCACGAGAGCTGGGCACTACCCATATGCAAGTGTGGAAGGTCATGCATGAGGTCAAGCGAGTCCATGACCTTTAACAACACTACGGATAAGCGCGTGACCGCGTGACCTGTTTCGTCGCGCGCGCTCTGTTTTGCCATTCGTAAGTTTACCTTGTGCGAAATAATATTTATTTTTAGGGGGTAATTTTTTTTAAGTTTAGCCAGGTTTTGTATGCATTAGTAGAATCAGTTATCGATACCTAACAATACCTTCACGGGTCGGACAGGGTTTTCATTATATATTGTATTTCCCATACTGTACTTCCCAGTACTCTAAAAAAAAGCCAACATAGAGTATCCCGGTCTCTTAAAATCCACAATAATCTTAGCCAGAAGGCCTATTCTCACTATTAAAAACGTTAAAAGACATCATTTAACGAAATATGAGAATCGTCTCCTTGATGCGGGTGACAAGTGAAACACGCTACAGCTATGGACACACTGTTTAATTTCTGTTAAACACCTCGCGTGGGCGCAGCCACGCACAAAGAGAAAGGGTAATGCTACCCCCATATACAACAAAATCCAATGCAAAAATCTAAGATTGTGTGGAGTTTTGACGGGAAAGCCGAGTCTCACGCGCATTTTTCATTGGACTTTTAAAATTATTTAGTGTCGTTTACTAAATAAAAGCGCGTGATTTATGTAGTAAAAAAGTGCATTCAGTAAATAATTCATAAAGATCATGGAAATATCGCAGCATAGTGGCCACATCATGACTTTGCCTCAAATCTCCAGACGGTTCATGCGGCCGTCTTTTTCAACTGTCGTGTTCTGTCGTGGTCTGTGTTGTAAATTAAAATTTTCAAAGAATTTCTATAATTTGTAACACGTGTTACTGGCAAAATTGTGATATCTATTCCACAGAGACCATTGATCAAGAGTTGAGGTTGGACGAAGTTCGGCAACTTTCGGAGACATTCTCGAAGCTCGGGAAGAGCTTCGTATATTGATAGAGTAACGGATACATACAGTATGATGCGGTACGGGCGGCGCATGCGGGCGGCGGCGGTGTGTGAGCGACGACAGGAAGCCCGAGCCGCGACCCGGCTGAGGGGACGACACGTAGCCGTAGTACCCACCTGAGGAGAACATACGCTTATTTGTATACCACATTATTTACTGTACAGCTAATTAATAAATTATCATTTTAAACATTTGGATGTTGTTGTTTGTTTGTGCAAAGATTACTGAACGAATTTGTATGAAATTTATAAACCACCTGTATGTATAAAAAAAAAATTATCCCCCTTATTCACAAACGTTGTTTAAAGTTAACCATCACATCACCACCATCATCGTCATTTAACTTAGATCATCCTTTATGAATAAACACCACAGTGTTTAAGGGGTTTATTCATAAACGACGATTAAAGTTAAGTGACGTTAAAAGGTCAAAAATGTATGATTAAAGAATCGCTAATCACTAGTTAACTTTAAGCAGCGTTTATGAATAAGGGGTTACAGTACGGGCAGCATAAGACCGCTCATCGTGGAAAGCCTTGGGGGAGGCCTTTGTCCAGCAGTGGATATCTATAGGCTGAAGAAGAAGAAGTACCTACAGGAAATTAATAAATGATTATTTCGAACATTTGGACATATATTTGCTACTGTTTCACGCAACAACTACTGAACGGATTTGTATGAAATTTGGCACACGGTTTATAACCAGCATTAACATACACCATGATTTTTTAACCGTCTTACAACGGCAGCCCACACCATGTATCCAATGATTAGTTAACGTTCATAAAATAAAAATAGGTATTTATGAGATTTCATTAATTTAAAAATAAAAATGTTGTTCATTATTATCACGCGGTTAAAAACAATAAAAACACCCTGTCGCGAGCGCGCAGGTATCAATGTAGCGGCTCGCGGTCGAGGGGCGGGGCGTGGCGAATTCATTCAACCAGCGCAAGATAGGTTTCTTACTATCAGTGCGTAAGTCAGTTTGTAAATTAAAATCAACTTAATTCCAATTCTCCCTTCGTACTTTTACGGGCTTAGGACCGTCAAAAACTTTTTCGTGTTAAAATCGAATCAAAGTGATGGACTGAGTACTCGGTTGGTACTCGGTACTCGGTGGGGTTTTTGATATTCGTACTCGGTATGAATGCCGAGTGTACTTACGCCCAAATTAGGGATCTTTTACGTAAAGGCATTACCTATGTCAACAATCACTGTTCAGATCGGGTACGATGCGCCAAATGTTATTGTGTCGGTAGTCTGATCGTGGAGGGTCTCCAGATTAATCTCCCTCTGATGCAGCAGCGTTGGTCGTGTTATTGGGTTTAACATTGCATCACCTCGCTCAACTGCCGTCTGCCTTCCTACTCACTAAGATTTTTAAGTGAATAGGCTTAATAAACTTGTGCGCTTTACCATCAACGATTGATTATTTATTTACTATGACGCGCAAGTGAAAATTTGTTTGCAAACTATCAAGCGAATGATAGTTGAAAGGCGCGGGCGCGGGCCGGCCTCTCGACCGCAGTCGCGACCTGTTTGTACTTGTTCTCGCGCCCGAAATGGGTTGATTGACCATAGTTACCTAAGTACTTACGTTTCTTCCCAAGAAACATACGGCCGATTTCAATAACTTATCAATTTGCTAAATTGTCGTTGTAATTTAGGCAAAATTCCACCAAAATTGTTTACGCACATTTTTGTTCACAAACAAAAAATGTGTACAGATGATAGTACATCAAGCTACTACAATCTGTCAGATTTCTTTATTAGATTTTCAACTTTATCTTTAAAACACTAAGGCACAAGGTTGATTGGGAATATTTGGCAGTTTCGGGTAGCTTGACCTACTGTCGTCCGTACCTACTACCTACCCGTCGGCGAGTCCTCAACTAACATGTACCTATTTACGAGTGCGAACATTTTTTGTTACTGTTTGAGTGTTTGCTAGAACGAGTACTTTCTACATTGCCGCGCACCTGTGTTTCTGGCATATTTAAAGAATGGGAATAAACTGAATTATTATTTTACCCTAATTACTAATTTTGTCTTTACAAATGATCACTTTTTATTTACATGTATTATGTAGATAAATAGCCTTTACCTGTATCCGCAACTGCTATGCACGCTTTTGAATACTGTCTTTTAATTTATTTAAAGTCACTCTGTCTTGTTTCACTGTATCAAAAGTAGCAACTATTTGCTATTTTAATTGCGTGCGATTTTAAACACTGCGTGCTCCTTTGAACTCATCACTAGTCCCTTTACTTCAGACCACACAAACAGCTGACAGGTACATCTTCCATTAATTCGGGAATTGCGTTCTGTATCATATCTACGTAAGATCCACCGCTGAGGGGCCACTCGATATTCGAGTACCTACTGATAGTTTCTATCACTCATCATGAAGTAGGCAGACAACCTAATTAATCCTTGTGCACTAGGTACTCTACGCTCGTACTAACGATCGACGTGCGATACCTAGTCGCCCGCGCACAACATTTGGCTTCCGGGGTTAGAACCCAACTGAACCCAGCTTACCCAGCTAGTTTTTTCTGTCGCGCGCGCTGCGTTCCTTGCAAAAAATGATGAATGAGATGGGATTGACCAATAGAATTTTGCGCGGAGTGGGTATTGTGTCCGTTTGATATGTAAACATTATTAACAGGATGTTTCGTATTTCTAATGTATTATTTATTTTTCGTTGTACCTATTATCTTAATTAAAGGTAGAAAACAAATAATCGCGGCTAGGCGTATATAAGGTCGGATACAGTCAGTGAAACATTTTTGTAAAACGATTTAAATGTCATACTGTATAGGAAAAATTTTATTCCTATATTCACAAGAGAATGACACTTATAAATCTAAGGTTTGGCGAACCCTGAATGAATCAATACCGGAATGGAGTATAAATATATTGGCACCATGGTCCTCGCTCCTTGTAAAATACTGGGATGAATATCCGTAATTACCCGCAACATGCCGGGAAAATCTCATGCATCCTTATTTAAATATAAATAAATAAATATATACGGACAAATCACAGAGATTGAGCTAGCCCCAAAGTAAGCTAAAAAGCTAAGCTACTTGTGTTATGTAAGACTAACTCAACGATACTATATTTATAATAGATACATATATTGATAAACATCCAAGACCCAGGCCAATCAGGAAAAGATGGTTTTCTATCATGACCTGGCCGGAGATCGAACCCGGGGCCTCCACGTCGCAGGCAGGCGTGTTGACCGCTGCGCCACGGAGGACGACACTATAATATTACACTTACCGTCTTTGTGAAACTTTTCTTTGAAAGCATCCACAAACTCAGGCGGTAAACCGCACGATGGAGGTACTTTACTTTCACAGTCCCTGGAATAAAAAGATCTTATTACTATTTACACAATTTCTGAAACAGGATTGGTACTTGGCAACTGTGGACAGAGAGGTGGAAGAAGAGTAGGGAGCCCTTTTCCCAGCAGTGGGATATTAATGGTTAATAAAAAGAAGGTTCGTGTCTCAACCAGTCTAAGATTTATGTCATATACATTTTGAAAATAATAATAAACTGATCACAATTTAAGAGATTTTTCTATAAATATATGGTTGTAGTCACTCTGAAATCAACTTAATTACTATTAAAATAATGTTGATATTTGCTTAACTTGAAATAACGTCAACTTGAAAATAGGTAGATTTATAAGAAATCGCTACTTTTATATAAGGAAGGAGGAGATTCTACTGTGGAAAGTTTTATTAATGAATCTGTCATAAGTTTATATGACTAAATAGTAAACTCTTTAGAAACAATATGGGAAAATATCACCTAAAAACAATACGGGAAAATATCAACTATTAATGATCATCTAGTGTTTGAATATGTCGTGTATGGAGAAGGTGTCCAGTATGCATCATCATCATTATCTCAGCGTATAATCCCGGTTGCATCCGGGGCTTTCGTGTTGGAGCCCTGGGTCTGCTATACAACTTGTAACAAAAAGGGTATTTACATACCAAGGGCATGGCATCTTTAGATGGTATCAAACGATATCGGAAGGGTTTCAACTCAAAATAAAATACACCAAAAAAAAAAAGTACCAAATTTTCGGTTTCGTGTGTTTCTTAAAATAAAATCATAACAAACGTGGCAGCACACTACATAATTACGTTAATAACTACTCGTTACCCGTCACGTTACTTGCCAAAATCCGATAAATGTCTTCAATATCTCTGTGCGACTAGTATGATAGTAGCCTATCACAGGCGGTGTTTTTCCTCATAACTTCCTAACCTAAAGATATAGGATTAAAAAACCCTTCCAATATCGTTTGATATCATGTAAAGATGCCATGCCTTTGTTATGTATATACCCTTTATGTTACACGTTGTATAGTTTATGGACAAATAGTTGGCATGTTGACATTTCTTACATAATCTGTTCATAATTTAGTTCCATGGCGCTGGAAAAACGACTGCTCGATATACTGCAAGCGCGGGGAGTATTGCATTCAGCATTGTTAGCATTATACCCGTAATTTCTACAACAACCACTAACCTGTGACATTTAAATTTGCACTCCTTACACTTCAGACCAGACCCGAACAGCATCTGCTTATCACAGTAGTCACACGTCGCGATCATATTGAAGGTCTTGGTGAATCGATGTGCGATGTCGTGCGCCATACATCGACTGACCGTAGGCGTGCGCGGCGACCGCGGCGCCACACCCACTACTACAGCCTGGGGAGGTAGGAAGGGGGGTAAATGTGGCTGAATACTGAGCCTGGTGTAATATGTGTATACATATATGTATATGGATTCAGTGGAGAGACGTGCAAAGAGGCTGATTGGACACCCTGATCTACCTCGAGTTGGTCTCCAATGCCTAGAGCACAGTTGTTGTTAACACCACTACGATCCGGACGAAGCGTTTTGCCTCCTCCTTTATACCGCGTACATCGAGGGACTGGAGCAATTTGCCAGCGGCGGTGTTTCCGTCGGACTAAAATTTGAGTGTCTTCAAGGCTAGAGTGAATAGGCTCTTAATAAACTAGTGCGCTTTACCATCAACGATTGCGACTGCTTACCATCCGGCAGGATTGCGGTCAAGCGCTGGTTAATAAATGTAAAAAAAAAAAAAAAAATTCTAAATACATATTCTAATTATCACTGTAATGCAAAATCAACTTTATGTCGAAGAGATAAGGCACATTTTGTAATGTCACAAGTGAATATTTTGACAAATACGCCTTGTAAAGTGACAAAAGGACACAGTGTGTAAGTACAATTAGCTAATGGTAAGAGAAAATAATCATCCACTGATATTGGCTCCAAATCTCTTATTCACAAACTAAACTAAATTTAAGTCAAGTGCATTTTTTTATTTCTTTGGTTCAATTTTTTCCGTTCTTCTGAACGGAAAAGGCAAAGGCATAGTACGCCATACAGCCTAGTCTTCAGTATATATATTCTTGAGTAAACTTCTATCCTAACTTATCCTAATTAATCCTAGCTTATCCTAAACTTATCCTAACTAATCTAACTCCTTTCGTTTCTCGCGTTTGGACGATAAGGAGCGGTTTAGCGTAAAGACATGATGCGGCCACTATGCTACAATATTTCACTGTTCTTTTTGAATTATTCACTGAATGCACTTTTTACTACATAAATCACGCGTTTTTATTTAGTAAACGACACTATAAATAATTTAAAAGTCCAATGAAAAATGAGCGTGACACTCATCCTGACATTCCCGCCAAACCTCCTTTTTTCTTTCTATTTAATTAAGGAAAGGACAGAAGATAACAATGATAGTTTAGACCTGTCAAATGGGGAAGAAAACTGACAAATCTCGCCACTAGAGGCGCTGATATCGTTTGACCCAAATAAACTGTCAAAACCTATTGTAATTTGTTAGAGTTCACATTGTTTATAAAAAATATGCCGCGTTGTGTAGCAATTTGTTGCAATAATAATGAAAATCACTCTTTCCCTAAAGATACCTATGCATTTCAATTTAGAACAGAATATATAAATAGATTTCAGTAAAGATTATGTTGATGTCTCTATAGCTTTCTGGGGGCGGTAAATCATTCTTTTTTCTCTTGAATTTCTTATTCTTGAGGAAGTAAAGAAGTAAAAATTTCGTTCATACGATTCAAGTCTGGATAATAATTTTAGGTTAATAGGGTTGAAACTTTCAAAATGTGGCAATAATAAGTACATTAATATTTATTTAAATATAACTAAAGAAACATTAAACCTAATACAAAATTAATGTAACTTTTGGGCATTGTTGTTTGCCTGGTAATTAGATCAGCTTTTCGTTCTTTTACTGAAGCTCCTCTAGACTTTTAACTCCTTTTTTTAACTTGAAACAGTCCATGTACAATACATTGCTCTGCTTTACCTAAAAAAAAACTCGTCAAACACAAAAAAAATACTCAACATGAAACGTGATACGACTGACAGCTAATTGTTATGAGTCAAACGCCATCAGCGACATCTGCAAATAGCTTTGCATTTTCTTCCCCATTTAGTCCACGTCTGACGTAAAGTGATGTATATTTGGCCGCCATGGTTAATAATCGCGTCTAAACCGTCTATGGAATATCTTATTCTGACAGGATTTTACTAAAAAGGTTATCTTATATCCTTTTCTTAATTAAATAGAAAAAAAATGCACTTAAGGCGTCAATGTCTATATTAAGGGGGTTTGGCGGGTGTTGGCGGTCAAGGTTAGAGAAGTGGAAACAACATTTTTATAAGGCAGACATTTATTTGTAGCACACACTGCACTGTTACAACTTGAAGACGCCACTCGTTGCGTCCCGTCTCATAATGGCGGAGCCGCGCAACCAACAACAATATAGAGTGATGTTCCACAAACAAAACATCACAAACATAGTGATGTACACATTGCTACTTCAACACCCTTCCTCAATGGCACATCACTACTCAACTTACTCATATTAAACTTTACTACAGAAACAAAAAAACTCTTAACTTTAACTTACAAGATTCTACTTCAACGTACATTTAAATTAATAACTTCTTAATACAATTTTCAAACTTTAACTTATGCAGAGGTTTAGTACATATATCAGCCACCTGTTCATTACTCTGAATGTATCTCAAAATTACACCTCTATTTTTAATTTTATCTCTTATAAAATGATACTTTAAATCAATATGCTTCAACCTCTTGTGATGCTCTGGATTTTTAGCAATATATATGGCAGACTGATTATCCTCATAAATAATAACATTATCACACTTCAAATTGATTTCAGTCAACATATTTTTAATCCAACACCCTTCAGATATGCCTCTAGCTAAAGCAACATATTCTGCTTCAGTGGAGGATAGCGCCACACACTGTTGCTTGTTAGATGACCATGACACAACACATCCATACACTTTCATAATATAACCTGATGTTGACTTTCGGTCTGCCTGCTCTCCTCCCCAATCAGCATCCGTATAGCCTACCAACGGCTCATCTATACCTATTTTATAAACTAATTTAAACTTTAACGTCCCCTTTATGTACCTTAATACTCTTTTCAATCCCTTCCATACATCCTCATTTGCATATGCTTGATAGCGACTCAAATAGCTCAAAGCATAACAAATATCAGGCCTTGTCCCTAACATTGCATACATAAGACTGCCAATCAGTGTTCGACACCTTTTAATTAATTCCACATTTTCTTCCTTACTTCTCTCCAGCTTAATACCGACTTCTATAGGGGTAGACACTGGCTTACATTCTTCCATGTTATATTTCTTTAAAATCTCGATTAAATAGTCTTCTTGATCAATCTCTATGCACTTTTCGTTCTTCTTTATGTTAATACCTAAATACTTAGAAACTCCATTCATATCTTTCATATCAAAGTTCTTATTTAACTCTTCTTTCAACCCTTTTATTGCATTTATATCCTCTGAAATTAAAAGTACATCATCAACATATAACAAAACATAGAACTTCATACCTTTCTTGTAATACAGACAATAATCACACTTACTACGAATGAACCCTTCCTGCATCATTAGTTTATCAAACCTCTCATTCCAATATCGAGGGGATTTTTTGAGTCCATACAATGATCTTCTCAATTTTAATACTTTACCATCATTCTTCATACCCTCCGGCTTTACCAGATACACTTCTTCATCTATTCTTCCATTCAAGAAAGCGCTTTTAACATCCATTTGCTGTATATCTAGGTTATGTTTGCTTGCTATGGCCAACAATATTCTTAATGTTGGTAACTTCGCTACTGGAGCATAAACTTCTGAATGGTCAAACTTCTCTTCTTGTTTAAAACCTCTTGCCACTAATCTTGCCTTGTAAATCTCTCTATTTTGATCTTTCTTTATTTTGAAAACCCATTTGCAGTCAATTGTCTTCTCTCCTTTTGGTAATTCTGTCTCAATCCATGTATCATTTCGTTCAAATGCTTCTAATTCTTCTTTTATTGCTTCTAACCACTTATTCTTATCTTTTCCATTAACTGCTTCTTCATAGGTTAATCCTATATTTCCTTGTGCAACCATTCCCAGTTCATAATCATCTGTCGATTTAGGTTTAATTATTCTCCTTCCTCTTGTTCTCCCTTCCTCTATCCTAGCTTCATCTGAACTGAACCACTCCTCTTCTAAATGTTCTTCCTCATACTCTAAGTCTGAATTATCACTTCCCACGTCAGATTCCCTCTCTCTTACTAAATCTTCGATTTGCTGTTCTTTTTGCACATTATCTTCTTTATCACAGCCTTCTTCTAGTTCTTGAGATTCATCCTGCACTATTACATTCTGTACCTCTGTTCCTTCCTTCTCTTCTATCTCTTGCTCACGCTTTGGTAATAATTCCTTTTCTCTTTGCTGTATCTCTTCACTGACTCTTACTCGTTGTACAAAAGTTACATCTCTAAAAGTATCCACTTTCCCTTCATCTTTAAACCACACTCTATATCCTTTTGTGTTATATCCATACCCTACAAATATCCCAATTTGCCCTTTAGGATCCCATTTGCATCTTCTCTGTTTAGGAATATGAACACACACTTTATCTCCAAATGTTCGTAACAAATTAATGTCAAAACTCTTCCTATATAGCAGTTCATACGGGGTCATGTCTTTTCTACTACTAGTACCTGTTCTGTTGATTGTATACACCGCCACACTTACTGCTTCTGCCCACAAATCCTTGCTTAGATTTGCATTAATCATCATTGTCCTAGCAGATTCTACAATAGTTCTCATTTCTCTCTCGATCCTCCCATTCTGCTCGGGTGTATAAGCAACAGTAGTCTCATGTACAATTCCTTTAATTTTAAACATTCTTTCAATCTCTTTACTCTTAAACTCTCCACCACCATCTGACCTAAACCTTTTGACTTTACATTCAAACTCATTTTCAAACTGTTCAAGAAACTCTGCAATCTTATCCTTCGTCTCATACTTATTCTTAAGAAAATAGACATACCTGTAATTACTGTAATCATCCTTCAACAACAAAAAGTATGATGAACCACCTAAAGACTTTGTCTCCATTGGACCGCACAAGTCTCCATGCACCAATTCTCCAGGCTTTTCTGCTCGACTGAAACTTTTGGGAAATGGTAATCTATGCTGTTTGCCTTGTATACAAGAAATACATTGATCAATATGCCCTTCATACTTTATGTTACTTTTACTTAATATTTCTTTTACATGTTTAAAATTTTGATGAGCCAATCTTTCATGCCATGAGAGTAAACTTAAAAAGGCACAACTGTCATTTACATTGCTTTCAATTTTAAAATCCATAATATATAAACTACCTACACGTTTAGCTTGAGCTCTAACTGTTCCGTCATACAAGATTTTACATTTATTTTCACTTGACAACACTGTATACCCACGATCAACTGCACAAACCACTGAGAACAAATTAGCATTTAAGTCGGGTACATACAATACATTGTGTAATACGGTGGATATGTAATCCTGTCCATTAAAAGCAAACAATTTAATTTCCCCTATACCCTCTACCTTTAATTTTTTACCATTACCAACTATTACATATTTATCAATTTTACGGAAATTACAGAGTAAATCTTTAATAAATGTCATGTGCTCACTAGCTCCTGAATCTAAAATAAAATCCAATTTATTTTCACAAATACGCTCTTGTACTAAAAAAGCATTTTTTAGGTTAGAATTTTGTTTTGATGTATCATGCTGATTTTTATTTTCCTTACAGTCCTTAGCAAAATGTCCCATTTGATTACACTGATAACATTTTATTTGTCGACACTCACGTTTCAGATGTCCACTTTTACCACACTGATAACACTTTCTTGCTTTTGTAAGTTGACCCTTGCTAACAAACGCTGAACTTGATGAAGTTCCTGCACCACATCGCTCTTCCTCAATAAGTAACCTTGATGTTAATTCTTTTAGATTCTGCTGGCTTTCAGGTACCGATTCCCAGGCACTTATGAAATGTTTAAACTTGCAGTCTGGCAGTGACATTATAATTTTAGTAATCATCATCTTTTCCGAAACTGGCTCCTTTAATTCTCTGAGTTGGCTAGATATTTCTTCAATACTAGTTATAAATTTAAGCATAGGTTCTTCGTACGTCATATTGAAAAATTTTTGTTGTACAAGATGGACGCTAACCTGAGACGATGGTTCATACAACGTGATTAACTTTCTCCACATTTCATTACTCGTGCTGCATGTAGATAAGTATGACATTACATGTTCGTCGACCCTCGTGACTATAATTTCTTGCGCTTTATAGTCTTTTTCCTCACTCGCTTCCTTCACTATAGTTTCCGTACCGGTGACCACGCCGTATAACTTCTTTGCTTTTAAAATGACGGCCATTTGAAATCGCCATGCCGCCCAATTTTTCCCGTTCAGTACAATAAACCTATCTGAACGACCTTCCATACTTCAGCACGTCCCTTTTCGTGCTGATTAAAAACTCTGACCCTGTTTTCCTTTCACCGCCTTTTCCGTCAGCAAAGCACCCCGTGTTGGCATTTACCGCCCAACTAGATTTGCTGTCGTACTTCGTTTTTAATAAAAGCTACACACCACTTCTCTACCTGCGTTATCGCGCTTCTCTGGGCCCATAACCTGTTGGCGGTCAAGGTTAGAGAAGTGGAAACAACATTTTTATAAGGCAGACATTTATTTGTAGCACTCACACTGCACTGTTACAACTTGAAGACGCCACTCGTTGCGTCCCGTCTCATAATGGCGGAGCCGCGCAACCAACAACAATATAGAGTGATGTTCCACAAACAAAACATCACAAACATAGTGATGTACACATTGCTACTTCAACAGCGGGAATGTCAAGATGAGTGTCACGCTCATTTTTCATTGGACTTTTAAAATTATTTATAGTGTCGTTTACTAAATAAAAACGCGTGATTTATGTAGTAAAAAGTGCATTCAGTGAATAATTCAAAAAGAACAGTGAAATATTGTAGCATAGTGACCGCATCATGTCTTTACGCTAAACCGCTCCTTATCGTCCAAACGCGGGAAACGAAAGGAGTTAGATTAGTTAGGATAAGTTTAGGATAAGCTAGGATAAGTTAGGATTAATTAGGATAAGTTAGAATAGAAGTTTACTCAAGAATATTTATACTGAAGACTAGGCTGTATGGCGTACTATGCCTTTGCCTTTTCCGTTCAGAAGAACGGAAAGAATTGAACCAAAAAAAAAAAATGTCTATATTAATCAGGCATGTGACAAAAAACTTGTCGATTGATACTTTAGACAAAATACATGATGTCTGGTGAAGCCGTACGGAGGACGGGTCTGAGCAGTTGTGTTGCGATGTGTGGCGGGTACGATGCGCCTAATGTTGTTGTGGCGGGGGTTTGGTCGTGGAGAGTCTCCAGATCAATCTCCCTCTAGCGCAGCATTGTTTGGTCGTGTTGGTCTTGGGTTTAACATTGCATCACCTCGCTCAACTGCCGTCATCCTTCCTATTCCTTCGTTTTTTAAGTGAATAGGCTTAATAAACTAGTGCGCTTTACCATCAACGATTGCATCACTGCTTACCATCAGGCGGGATTGCACTCAAGCACTAGTTGTAGACCCGATCGCCGATATCGACCGCATTTGACTCAACGATTGGGCCGCTTCAAGGTTGTAAGAACTCTGCTTAAACGCAGTCGATATCGACGATCGAGTCTCGTAATGAACACTCATGGTAGCCACACAAATCAATCTCCCTCTGGGGCAGCATCGTTGGGCGTGTTGTTGGGTTTAATGTTGCATCACCTCGCTCAACCGCCGTCTTCCTTCCTATTCACAAAGTTTTTTTTAGTGAATAGGCTTAATAAACTAGCGCGGTTTACCATCAGCGATTGTATCACTGTTTACCATCAGGCGGGATAGCGGTCAAGCGCTAGTTTATTATTATTGATTATAAAAAAAAGTCTAAAGTGTTAAACTGTACAAATCATTAACAACCTTTTTATCGTTCCACTACTGGGCACAGATCTCCTCTCATACAGATAAGGATTGAGCGTAATCACCACGCTTGCTCAATGCAGGTTGGCGATTTCAGACTTAAAGTCCAGGTTTCCTCAAGATGTTTTCCTTCACCTTCAGTCATTGGTGTCCAAGATATACTTAGAAAGTACATATAACTTATACTTCCATTCATTACTTTCCACTCATACTTCAGAGGCTGGTGTTTTAACCACTAGGCCACCATCACATTTACTATACAAATGCGACACAATAAGTATCCGTAGCTTACGTTATTGTTGTAGTAGGCTGGCGGTCTGTGCTGCGGCGTGTTTTCGGACTCGGTGTCGTGAGGGGAACCCGGGGGAGTTACTTCCACTGTACCCACGGCGGAGGACTGGCTGTTGTCGCTGGAAATTAAATAACACTATTTTAATACTACGTTATTTTATTTCAATTACTTAAGTCCGTATTACAGAAGGAAACTCAAGCATTGATCTCTGCTTAAACATTACTTAAAATTAGTTTCAACCAATCAAATAGCTTGAAACGAGACTTAAGTATAGCTTGAGTTTTGAGTGACGTTCTGTAATACGTACTGTTACGGGCTAGGGGTACTTAAACGCCGGTTAAGGGTTACGAAGTTTATTGGCAACGAAGGTACAGTCGATTGTAGGCAATGACAAGTAGAATGTCGCTGACGTTGCACCGAAGTCTCCCCTTATGTCCACGAAGTCCGTGTTGTAAACACACAATAACGCTGCAGATGTTACTTCACGTAGTACTCGAAGTTCTCGTTGTAATTGTCGCAGTAGGTCTTCTTTAAGATCGCTTCTTAACTGTCGCTGTTTTCGTATCGCTAGTCGAGTGTAGACTGACTCTGCGTCGGCGTCGCGGCGCCTTATATAGTCCAGCTGATCGAACATTCCAGATTCCTCTAGACGTAATAATAATAGCACATAACTTCGAGGTCACTCGGAAGTACCTACGGTAATTCCCGGAAACGGGTTTCTAGAAATTTCGATGTCGACACTTTGTTGACAAAACTGTTGAGACCTGTACCATTCGATAGGCCGTCCTAAGTCTAGTAATGCGTTTTATTATTGTACCTAGAAAATGTCTAGATCTGGCGAAATAGGGCTCAAAAGTGACACACTGCATGTCACGCGATATTGAACCTTATGCCATCGACATAAGGTCCATTCGTAACATTGCCCCCTTCTTAGTCATGCTCGTCCCGAGCATGATTTGATCCATAATAGCGAGCTAGGCGGTCTACGTGTACGACTTTCAGCTTCCCTCTAGGTCCTTTCTTAATCCGGTAGGTGACATCGTTTATTCTGGTTACTATCGTGTACGGACCCTCCCATTTGGCTTGGAACTTTGGACTCTTCCCTTTTCTTCTAATGGGATTATGTAACCATACCAAAGTTCCCTCTTCAAATCCGGGCACGTTAGCTTTGCGGTCGTATCGGATCTTCATCTTCTCACTGGTTTTCAGACCATTCTCTCTCACTAGCTCATGTATTCCATCTAATTTACGCCGCAGGTCGGCCACATAGTCGACGGCTAGGATAGGAGCATCGGGAGGTGTTCCGGTTAGTGCATCTATGGGTAGTCTAATTTCTCGGCCGAAGTTGACTTTCGCCGGTGTGCAGTTTGTGCTATCATGTGTTGCAGAGCGGTATGACATTAAGAAGAGTGGAATGTATTGGTCCCAATCCCTTTGATGTTCTTCCACTACTTTGGCCAAATGATTCTCCAACGTCTGATTGAATCTTTCGACCATTCCATCTGACTGTGGATGATACGGTGTTGTACGAGTCTTATGTATCCCGAGTAGTTGGCAAACCTCTTGAAATAGTGAAGACTCGAAGTTTCTACCCTGGTCAGAGTGTAACTCCAAGGGAACGCCAAATCGACAGAACACCTCGTGAACTAGCTTTTTGGCGACTGTATGAGCTTCCTGGTTAGGTACTGCAAAAGCTTCTGGCCATTTGCTGAAATAGTCTTGCACGACGATGATATACCTATTCCCTTCTTCAGTAACAGGGAATGGCCCAGCTATATCGACAGCAACTCTTTCCCATGGCGCACCAACATTGTACACTTTCAGCCGACCTCTGGCTCTCGTTTGCGAGCCCTTTACTGAGGAGCAAGCTACACATTTTCTACACCAGTCCTCAACGTCTTCACGGCAATGCACCCAATAGAATCTTTTTCTCACCTTCTCCAGGGTTTTCTTCACTCCAAGATGTCCTCCGGATACTCCGTCGTGCACCTGTCGTAGCACTGACGCGACTTTATCGCAGGGGACAACTATCTGTAAGGTGACCTCCTGACCACTGGGTGATTCCCATTTCCTCTTGAGAACTCCATTATCAATTATCAAGCTGTCCCATTGAGCCCAATAACTTTTCGCTGTCGGGCTAAGCGCTGATATTTCACTCCAAGCGGGCCTCTGGCCACGTTGCTTCCACTCGATTACTGCCTTCAGGTCACTGTCGTCCTTCTGTGCGTCTTTCAATGATCGATTATCCCAGTCTTCATCCAAATCATTCACCTGGACAATACGCACGTTCTCTGTATTTTCCTGTTTGTCACAATGTCGGCCCTTACTTCCTGAAGTTAGCTGGCGGCGGCGGTCCTTTTGCCTTGCCTTTTTCTCGAGGCGCTTCTTCTTACGGGCCTCGTCCTCGACTTCCTTGTCCCGGCTTCCGTCTGCCTCAGTCCACGACCTTCCGCGCGACCGCTCGCGCTCGTGTTCTCGCTTGCCGGAACGTTCGCGTTCCTGGTCTCGGTCTCGCTCCCGGTCCTTGACGCGTTCCCGCTCTCGTTCACGCGTTCCCGCTCTCGTTCAGCGGGTCGCTCGCGGTGCCCGCTCCGATCGCTCCGCTCGCGCCACTCGACTCGCTCGCACGGGCGCTCGGGCTCGACCTTCGCATCGCGCTTGCGCCACTCCATCACCGCGGCCTCTTCACGTGACCAAGAAGTTCTTCTTCCCTTAGCCTTCCTGGGACAATCAATTCGAATGTGCCCCTTTTCGTCGCACTCGTAGCAAGTTGGTCCTCGTCGGGCTTTTATTTGTGCGGTCACTTCTCGAATACGGTCATGTTGTGGGCCATCTTGACGTACAGCTTCCACCTCCAGAGCATGCGTCAAAGCTGCCTTCAAGGTCTGATGGTGACCCAGACGTACTGCAGCCCTGACTTCTGCATCTCGAATCCCATCAGTAAAGAATCGTAGAGTAGTAGCGCCAATCAATCCCGGTGTTGATGCATACGCCTTCCGAACCATACGTTCAATTTCCGTGGCCCATTGTTGCAAACCCTCGCCGCTCTTCTGTGTGCGTTCGCGGAGTTGAGCCCTATAGACATGTTCCAGGTGTTTCTCTCCATATCTAGTCTCCAACGCTTCTAACAGACAGGCTAGGGTATTGCAATCGCCGGAAATATTTTCGAGGATTTGGACCGCCTCACCACGCAGAGCAAGCGCAAGGGCGGTTACGGCTTGATCGTCGTCCCAATTGTTGCCTTTTGCGACCTTTTCAAACTGTAGACGGAAGGCCACCCATGACGTTGTCCCGTCAAAATGAGGTACCTTGAAAGTCGGCAAAGCACTGGGTACCGGTACCACACCTTTAATAACTCCTTTTTGTACCTTCTCATGCAAAAATTCTACTTCCCTCCCAAACTCCATGATGGTATTGTCTAATTTATCGAAACGCGCATCATATTTGTCAATGCGCGTGTCTTGCTGGTCCAGACGGGCATCTTGTTGAGCTGTTTTAATTCTAAGTTCATCGACCTCTTCTTTGGTCTTTTTCCACTTTTCATTTAATTGTAATACCAGTTGCTGGGATTCCTTTATTTGTGACTGGGTTGCTGCCTGGGATTGTTTTATTTGTGCCTGGGTTTTTTCTATTTTTGCCTGGGTTTCTGCCTGGATTTTTGCCTGGGATTCTGCTACACTTTTAATTTGTGCCTGGATTTCTGCCTGGGATTTTGCCTGTGATTCTGCTACTATGCCTTTTATTTGCGCCTGGGATTCTGCTATACTCAGCTTTATTTGCGCCGTCAAGTGAGCTAGTAACACCGATAAATCGGGTCCGCTGCTTCCGGGAATAGTGCTGGTACTAGGCGCACTCACATTCGTCGGTGTTACGACGGCCGCATCTTCTACGGGTGCAGGGACACCAAGCGATTCTTCCTCCTGACGCGCCAAATCCATCGCTGCTTGTCGTCGCGTGCGAACTCTTTCGTCTTCCCTTGGCGTGACCGGCATGCCGCTTCTGACACCAATTGTTACGGGCTAGGGGTACTTAAACGCCGGTTAAGGGTTACGAAGTTTATTGGCAACGAAGGTACAGTCGATTGTAGGCAATGACAAGTAGAATGTCGCTGACGTTGCACCGAAGTCTTCCCTTATGTCCACGAAGTCCGTGTTGTAAACACACAATAACGCTGCAGATGTTACTTCACGTAGTACTCGAAGTTCTCGTTGTAATTGTCGCAGTAGGTCTTCTTTAAGATCGCTTCTTAACTGTCGCTGTTTTCGTATCGCTAGTCAAGTGTAGACTGACTCTGCGTCGGCGTCGCGGCGCCTTATATAGTCCAGCTGATCGAACATTCCAGATTCCTCTAGACGTAATAATAATAGCACATAACTTCGAGGTCACTCGGAAGTACCTACGGTAATTCCCGGAAACGGGTTTCTAGAAATTTCGATGTCGACACTTTGTTGACAAAACTTTTGAGACCTGTACCATTCGATAGGCCGTCCTAAGTCTAGTAATGCGTTTTATTATTGTACCTAGAAAATGTCTAGATCTGGCGAAATAGGGCTCAAAAGTGACACACTGCATGTCACGCGATATTGAACCTTATGCCATCGACATAAGGTCCATTCGTAACAGTACCTTAGAGATTGCAGGAACTTTATATTGGGGATGATAGGGTGTGTAATCACTCAAAGTTTCATAAAAGTAGTATTAAAATTAATACAGTTATGATTAGCATTTATTTATTTTTTTTGCTTGATTATATGATCATTTTTACATATGAAAATTGGACCTAATTGGGCATTTTTAATGCAATGTTAATTACTTTACACACCCAGTATTTTATAAAATCAAGTGTTATTTCAGACAGCTGTGCTGCTGGGGAGTTGGTTGCACGAATTCTTCTCCAAAGCGAAAGCACTAGGAAGTGATGAAGGGCGGTCGTTGTGAGGAACTGTCTTTTGTAATTTTTACTTTGAAATTTTCTGATTCTCAGCTTAATTAGCTTATTTTAAAAAAATTACTGTATTGATTTGATTCCTTAGAAAAAGGTTACTTGATAATTCCACTTTTAAATTTTGTTACAAAAACTGAATGCACAGCAGAGTTAAGTTACCAATTTTCTATTCGGGGTTTCATATATTAATATATTAGCATAATATTCAAAACAAAAAACTTTTTTTTATTTAACCGACTTCAAAAAGGAGGAGGTTACTCAATTCGACCGTATATATGCTTTTTTATGTTTGTTCACGCACAACTTCGTCGTTTATGAACCGATTTTGATATTTTTTTTCTTTTGGAAAGAAGACGTTCCCAAGGTAGTCCCATGATGAGGATATCAGGGTTTGTTGGTGGAAGACCAGAGAAAACAAGGGGAACTTTCAAAAATTGCAGGGGCTACTAGTGCATTTCTTAGCATTTTCATTAAGTATTTTAAAGCACTACAATTTAATAAAGGTCTGGAGTAGATCTGATGATGGAGCCGGGAGACAGTCGAAGGAACTCCTCAACAATTCACAGCAGCTACCTTGTGTTTGTGCTTGAATAATTTGTATTGACAAGAACCTTACACCTAGATGGCTGGTGACTGTCATTAGGGAGCTGATGATGATGACAAAGGTTAGTTCAGGGAACTCCTAAACGATTTACAGTAGCTACCTTGTATTTGGACTCAATTCATTTATATTGATGAGACATTTGCACCCATTGGGATAAAATAATGGTCTGCAGTAAATTTGGTGATGAAGACCATAGGCAGTTGAGGGAATACTTACGGGTAAAAATTAAAGTAAACAAAATTACGTCGTTTCCCAATTATATTTGCGTCAGCTTCCAGTCTGACCGGATACAATTGAATACATAGTACTTTTAACAACTAAAAAGTGTAAAATAAAAGCTTTTTTAGTGAAAAATAACTAATTTCGGAAGTCGGTGTCTTTGGTTTTGTATATTCATTTTTGACACCGACTCCCGAAATTAATTATTTTTCACTTTGTAGTGGTTTTTGGAAGTCGGTTGTTTTTTTTTTTGTAAAAAAAGTTTTTTAAAAAACAACTTTGCCCCGTACTAGGAATTACTCCTGTATCGTGGGTGCGTTTACAAACATATAAACTGACATACACAACCAGCCAGACACGGGACAACTAATTGTAGGCCATACAAATATTTGTGCATGGTGATTGAACCCGCGAAACGAACGCTCAGCCACTGCACCAAACGTGTTGTAAAAAAAACTGTCTAATAAATGGCTATTTTTGGAGTTTACTCTTTAAGAATCGATTTTCATATACAATATGTAAAGAAAACCCTGTCCGATCCGTGAAGGTATTGTTAGGTATCGTTAACTGATTCTAATAATGCCTACAAAGCCGGGCTAAACTTAAAAAAAAAATCCCCAAAAAAAAATAAATATTATGTCGAAAAAGCGAGGTAACTTAATGCATGTGCGGTAGACAACTCGAAAGCCCCGCCCCCCTTCACCCGCGCATGTATGCGCGGGTGAAGGGGGGCGGGGCATGCGGCACGTGGTCGCATCGCTATTCGCTCCGTCACAAATGGTGTTGTCAGTTTTTTAAAAATGACCAAATTTCGGGGAAATTGGAATTAATACCCGGGAAAAAAAGATTATTTCAAAATTCATTATTATTGTTACTGTGATGATTATGTAAAATTTTATATTATATTTGGTCAAGTGTTTACCTAACCTTTATTATCCTTATGGGTCGGACAGGGTTTTCTTTACATATTGTATAAGGCGCCCGGTATGAGAAAAATCTGAGGGGTAAAACCTACTAACGAGTAACGAATTTTAAGCGTTACTTACTTACTAACTATATTTTGTTACTTATTAAGATAATGTTACATTTAAAAAAAAAATATAATAATTAAAAAAAAATGTTTATTAAAAAAAAAATATTATCAACTTTCTTAAAATTGGTTAAAATTTTCATAAATATGCATTTAATAATTTTTTAATTTTTTATGATTTATTTTATAAACAATTTTTAAAATAATAATAACAATATTATTTTTTTTAATTTATTTTTTATTTTATTTTTATTTTTTAATATTTTTTTTTAATTTTTTTTTTCTCGTACCTAAGGAGTAAACTCCAGTCGTGCGTCGGAGCTGACACACACTTTTTGTTGCCATATTTTTCAACAAATATGATATTCCCTGTCTGTGTGTTCAAATGACACCATAAGTCCTACCTGAGGTCGGAAGCGTCAGGTCTAACTGACAGTTGCGACTCTTGCGAGCGAGACTTGGTGAGCGCGGCGGGAGGGGGGAGGGTGCTGTTCTGTTTCCGCTTGGCTACCGGCGTGGGGGGAGATTTACCACCTGAAATGTTAGATAAAACAGTGTTATAAAAATTAAGATTTTGTGTAAGTATGTTCATAGTAGGGACGGAAAACATCTTGAGGGAACTTGGACTTTAAGTCTGATATCGCCAACCCGCATTGAGCAAGCGTGGTGATAACGCTCAATCCTTCTCTGTATGAGAGGAGACCTGTGCCCAGCAGTGGGACGATTAAAAGGTTGATGATGATGTTCATAGTATAAAGTTATGAGGAACAGGGTGAAAAGTTCGCTCATACTCCATAGAAAACGGAGGATCCTCTGACTTGGCCAGTGTTGTGTCTGGCGGACAACTGCCCGATGGTTCATGTCAGGCCTTTGTATATAAAAAAAAATCGTTACTTCACTCTAGGAATTTCTCCTGTGTCGTGGGTTTTACAAACATACAAACATATAACTCACACACACACAAACATCCAGACCCGGAACAACTACTTGTAGTCATACAAATATTTGTTCCGTGCAGGAATCGAACCCGCGACACGCAGCGCAGCAGTCAATAGCTTAACCACTGCGCTAACTGTGTAGGCGAATTATGTCGCATTCAACTTGTTTAATTAACAGTTTAGTTAATCGCCTACCCTTTCACTAAACGGCGGTGGTTCAACTACCAGCTTGAATGATATTCAATTATATTTTAAATAAAGAATGTACCGCAACCCGAATTGATCACAATTACTAAGGCAGGACTTAGAGAATGTTTCGCCAGAAAATTAAAAAGATGTAGTAAGTCTCCTTCAATTATCATCCTGAAAGAATCAATACCTTTCTTATTATGCGGCGTCCCATGATGTTCATGGTTGGCATGCCTGGCCCGGGGCGCTCTAGGTGAGGCCCTCACGGTTCGTTCCCAGGAATCCCAGAACAATTGCAGTTCTGCACCGCCCTCGCCGCGACCTAGCGCCTCTGTAGAGAAAAACACAGTTTATATGCAGTTTACTTATTTATTTAATAGCTAATTTAGTATCGAGATAAAAAAAAAACAGTATCTTGGCAATAAAGTATCTGTGTGCCAAATATCATCCAAAGCCGATCTGAATGTATGGGATGACTGAACTTTTATGGGAGATCATAATACAGCCCCCTAATCGGCGAACACATTTTTGTCAAATGATTGCGACTAGTTGGGATCAGTTGGGATCGTTTGAACCGCCCATTGGTCCGTTCGCTCCAAACGATCCCAACTAGTCGCTATCATTTGACAAAAATGTGTTCGCCGATTAGGGGGCTGGTTTGCCCGACCGCATTGACGCTTTCTTCTGGTGATGGAGAAAGATGATTTTCAAATTACTTAGACAGTCAGTCAATATTTCGAGAGCTGGGTGTCACAATAAGACTCTCCACTGTCTGCCTTCTAAGATTTTTAGAATATTGTAACCATATTTCCTCTTTTATACCGCGTACATCGAGGGACTGAAACAATTTGCCAGCAGCGGTGTTTCCGTCGGACTACAATTTGAGTGTCTTCAAGGCTAGAAGTGAATAGGCTCTTAATAAACTAGTGCGCTTTACCATCAACGATTGCGTCACTGCTTAGAAAAGCGGGTTTGCGGTCAAGCGCTAGTTTATAATTCATAAAAAAAAAATGCTAGAAAAGACCGAGACAACCTCGAACATCTGATGGTTACTGGGAAGGTGGATGGACGACGTTCTAGAGGTTGCAGTCCAATAAGGTGGACTGACTAAATTCGTTCATCTCTGGACACCGACCTGCATGATGCTTTACTCGTGGCCAGGGATCGTAACAAATGGCGAACTATCGTAAAGGAGAAGATAATTCCACAGGGAGATCACGACCCTCAGTAATGAGAACAACTTGAGGAGAAGGAATACTGGTTCGCATACACGAAATTGTTCAGTGTGATAGCCTGTACCACACCATTAAACTTGGCTGGTCTTTGATAAATAATCCTCTGTACATTCAAAAGTCGTTTGAACTTGCAGCATACCCTGAACATTATTATGTAGAAATTTAAAGTTATTTTTCCCTTAATTCAATTAAGTTTACATTTAAGAGGTTACGTTAAGGGTGTAGGTATTTACACCGAGGCAAAAGCCTCGTATAACGCAGCATTAACTGCTATGAAAATCATAGGAAAGTCATACTTCGTGCGAGGGATTCTCGCTTTGAATGTGCTGGTAATAGCGCATTATTTTAAAACACTTATATATTTGGGAAATTTCAAAGAGATTTGGTACTTTTTTTTTTTAATTCGTTTATGGGTTACACCCAAACTAAGCCAAGGCTTGTTTTGGGTAGCAGCGTTCAGCCGCAGGAAGTATCTCACCACGGAAGCATATTACAGATTTATGAGTCGCTGCGGTAGGCTTAATGTTCTTAAGTTTTTTTTTTTTTTTTATATAATTTATAAACTAGCGCTTGACCGCAATCCCGCCTGATGGTAAGCAGTGACGCAATCGTTGATGGTAAAGCGCACTAGTTTATTAATAGCCTATTCACTCTAGCCTTGAAGACACTCAAATTGTAGTCCGACGGAAACACCACCGCTGGCAAATTGTTCCAGTCCCTCGATGTACTCGGTATAAAGGAGGAGGCGAAACGCTTCGTCCGGATCGTAATGGTGTTAACAACGTACGGGTGGAAACTCGTCGTACGACTGGTCGTCCGATGGTGGAACGGAGATGGGGGAATTTAATCATGCAATTCCCTCGCACACTCCCCATAATGCATCCTATAGAACACCGAAAGGCTGGCTACTCTACGCCTGTGCTCTAGGCCTTGGAGACCGTCTTGAGTTAGTTCTTAATCTATGTCTATTTGTTACTTAAACAATCTAACTTATATACTGTCTCACCTATGTAACTCCTGAGCCGCTGCATGGCTCGACACAGTCTCAGCACCTCCTCGTCGCGCGCGCCGGCGAGTAGCGCGCGCATCTCGTGGTCGGAGCGCTCCCGCAGCGTCTCTAACGACGCCACGCGGGAGCATACCGCCTGAGCCAAAAGGAACAATGTTAATAAAGAATCCGGCCATGGGTGTATCCAGCTTCTGGCCTGGTTGGGCAAGTCAAATTTTTTTAAGTGAATAATCTTTGTGCGCTATAGTCGCACGCGGTTTTTTGGCAATTAGACCGTGCATTTTGTTTAAAAGTTAGAGATAAGTCCTCGTTTATTCTCTGTTTAGTAATTAGGGGAGTTCATACATTTGCAGTTGCGTCTGCCGTTGACTCGTGTCGCTTGTATGTATGAGCTTTAACACGTAAAAAATCAATATTCTCGTAATCTTAAAAGATCACAGTTGCGTAACACATTATCAGTAACAATGGCATAGAATAAAGAGAGGGAAGTACGTTATCTTCATACAAACGGACCGCGCGCGGCTTGTATGTTTGCGCCATAGTATCTATGCGTCGCCGCACGCACACCTAAACACATTATTAGAGTGCCTATGACTGCGCTAGTCGCGGCTAGCCCGGAACGAGGTTCGCGCGTCACGGCTTTTCGGCACATTAGCTTTTAAAAAATGATCACATAAACTGCAAAGTTGGTATGTCTATTTATGAACAAATAAAAGACTTATATTTTTCAAATTATATTTCTAAAAGTTATTTACAAGGATACGGATATATTACACATTAAAGTTTGTTTTTTAACAACGCGTTTCGTAATAGTCGAAACCGAAGAAAGTAGGTATTTTTCTGTAGCTAATTTGTAATTTTGTATTAAATGTGTGATTCAATAGATGTTATGTTTGTATTATTTATATTTGTATTAATTAAAAATAAAAATAAATATGGTTTTTTATGTGTACAAAACTAAAAATAAAAATTACAAAAAAAAAACTGACTAGTATATGTAAACTAAATACTAAGCAAATAATTTAAATATAAGCTCTTAGTCTATAAATATTTGTTAGCGGTTTGGGCGACAACCGTAACCGACGAAGCGCGGACAGTCGTCAACCCTAAGACAGTAGGCAATTAAATCGCGGATTGGGTCGCAGATAGCCTACTTCCCCTCTTTATTCTATGACAATGGGTTCCATTTTGACAGTTCAACAACATTCATTGCGTTATTTACGTTGTTGAGAAGACACGTTTTCGAACAGGAACAATGTCATATGCTTCGGAATGATTCCAACTAATAGTACTTAATAGTGTGTTACGCAATTAGGGTGCTGATCTCAGTGTCAAACTGTCAAAAATACCTCTAACTTAGGGAAGTTAGAGGTATTTTTTACCTTGACCTTTTTACCTTTTTTAACTTGTCAAAAATGTCCCTACATTTTTGACAAGTTTCTGATATCTACACTCGCCGAGATGAGATTGCGACTAGACTTTTAAGGGTTTGACCTTTTGGACGAAATTATGATTAGAGAGCTAAGAATCTAAGCACAGTACATACAACAGCACATCAGGCAACTACAATCTGTCAAATTTGTTTATTTTATTTTTCACTTTATGGCTAAAGCATTAAAGCTCAAGGTTGATTGGGAATATTTAACAATTTCGGGTAGCTTGACCTGCTGTCGTCTGTACCTACATTAAAACTATCGATTCATATTGATAGACGAATAAAAAATTATAGAAGACAATGATCTTGTCTAATTTGTTTAAACAAATACTCAACATTTGTCATTAGTTTAGTACGACTATTAGATAACACATGGCGTTGTGTCAATACTTCACGTTTGTGAATCGCAGTGGTGAGATTCCCCGGCGAGGAATGACTGGCGAGGAATGACTACCCCGGATGTGATAAATTGTCTTACTCTGGACCCTGGTTTTATTTCAGGGCGAGATATTTTTGGGGCGTTGTACAGACGACAAGCTACTATATTCTGTCAGATTTCTTTAATAGATTTTCAACCTTAACTATCTCTAATTCCTAAAACATTAAGGCTCAAGGTTGATTGGGAATATTTGCAAGTTTGGGGTAGAGTAGAGCTTGACCTGCTGTCGCCGTACAATTTATTCCAGATATATTAACAACTGAAGAAAGCGTGAGTTGGTAACCCGTTGGAGTTACATTCAGCAAAATTTTTAATGACGGTAATTGGCAATCCTTTAATCCCCCAGAGCATGAGTGTATGGGAAATCCCATAGCAGACTTAATGTATGCCATAGCTAACATCTACACTGTTTATAAATGTTTATTATTTGATCACGAAAGTAAATGTCTACAGCACGGTAGGCTTAGTAGTAAAGCTATAGACTGCTGTGCTGCGTATTGCGGATTCAAATCCCGCGCGGTACAAATATTTATATGACCTACAAGTAGTTGTTCCGGATGTGGCTGTTTTTGTAAATTTTATTTACAAAACAGCCACATTTATTCTTCTTCCCAGCCAATGCACTTAGGAAGTGTCGATGGGTGGGCGTTTTGGGGGACTGTCTTATGTAATATTGACGTTCAAAAAGTGCTGATTCTCGGCCTAGTTTGAATAAATGACTTTTGATTGATTGATTGAAAGAGGGAAACACCGCGGTCGTTTTACCCGGTAAGAGTCTGGCATACCCCTTGTCACCCTCAAGATGGAAGAAGCCCATGAGGATGCAAAAAAGCTGCCTTTAGAAGCCAGCACCTTAATCAAAACTCAACAGCCTACAGACGGTTCCCAGGTTAGACGCGCGGTGCGTCTCAATTAAGGGCAATGCCTCATAGGTGTGTTAAGAGTCAGTAGACCATCCCGTATAGTGCCTACGTACCTCGATAGAATCGGGGCTAAGCCCCACAACCCTGAGCCACTGCGCGAGACACGGGACGTCGCCGAGCTCACGCCGCAGCTCCTCACCGAAGCTGGCCTTGATGACCAACTGCCGGGAGAAGTGCTTCACCAACTTGCCCTGGAACAGAAAGGGTTTACAGGTTAGTATACTACTGCAAATAAGTCTGGAATCAAGTGTTCTGTCTGGAGTCAGTGGTCCGGTCAGTGCATTCTGTAAAACTTAAGAATATTTAAGTAGAGTGAGCGTGAAATCTGGCTATCTAGCCATTTCGCAACTATGATGAGGCTACTATGATGTGCTCCCAGTTTAATCGAATTAGCTGAGTATCAGAATTTTACATAGAGCGACTTATCTGACTCCACAACCCATTGCATGGTTAATATGAAATCCCTTGGTAACTGGTTATCAGACTTTCGGGGTTCCAACGACCGGTAACAACTGCCAAAGATCCAACAATGACAGCAGAGACCAAAGGCTTAATGTGCTTTTCAATGCACCCCCTCCGTGCATCGAAAAGCACGTTAAGCCTTTCGTCTTGGGACGTAAAGATGGTCAAACATCCACCAACCAACCGTGGCAGCTAGCTCAGCCTGATCGACCGAACCGTGCGGCTGATTTCTTAGCCATAAGACGTACGTACGCTTTTAAAATTATATCGCAGCCTCTAAACATTTATAATATTTACACATTAACTTCGTTTTTTTTATTATTTTTATAACTTATTGCTTGATCGCAATCCCGCCTGATGGTAAGCAGTGATGAAATCGATGATGGTAAACCGCGCTAGATTATTAAGAGCCTGTTCACTCAAAAAAACTGAGTGAGCGAGGTGATGCAATGTTAAACCCAACAACACGACCAACGATGCTGCGCCATAGGGAGATTGATCTGGAGACCCTCCACGACTTAACTCCCGACACAGCAACATTTGGCGCCTCGTACTCGGCACACATCACAACAGAACTGCTCAGACCCATCCTCCGTACGACTTCACCAGACATCATGCCGGAACACGACAAATCGCTTGGCGGCAAGACTTTGTCTGGTCATCAAAGAAATCTATAACAGTTAATTTGTTAGCTCTATGCCGAGATATTACAATTGGATATTTGGGAAATTGTAAACACGCATCGAAAATCGTTCAATCATTCAATCGCAACAAATCATTCTGGTAATAAATATTGTTAAGAGTTTTGAAATCTTTAAATAGACATGATCGTGATCGCAAGAATTCGGGACTAAGAATATGGAGAGAACGGAAAATGGAGTTCACTCACGACGATATTCTTTCATAGAATAAGCAAGAAGAACTAATAACCGTCGGGGTAGACGTGTTCTTGTGTGGAGTTGGCAAATCGGTAAACCTAAGGTGGCATACCTCAGGCTAGATGGAGCAACGACCTTCGCAGAGTAGGTAGCAATTGGATGACAGGTGCCAGAAAACGAATTCAATGGCATGCAATTGGAGAGCTGTATGTTCAGAGGTGGTCTGCTGTTAAAGCTGATGATATTCTTTTATGGGTCTATAGGGTATTTAACCACAAACCCTTTAATACATTCAAATATCAGATAATAATAATAATAATAATAATAAAGCTTTATTTGAAATTTCTTACAATAGTGTTACTTAAGAGCTAATATTTTAGGTGCTATGATTAGTGTGTGACTTTATTGTAAGAACCCCCTTCGGGTGAAAGCCTCCTCCAAGGTATTCCATCTCTCTTTATCTAGAGCAGTATTCAGCCAACTTTGACCAGCTATCGCTACTATATCGTCGACCCATCTGGTGCTTGGGCGGCCTCTAGCTCTGGTGCCCTGCGGCCCGTTCCATCTTACCGACCGTAAGGTCCATCTGTCGTCTGTGTAACGTGCCAAATGGCCGGCCCACTTCCATTTTCTTTCATCATCGACGGCATCACAAACGAGTGCATCAAGTTTGCAAGAGACCTCTTACGGTTACAAATATCAGATACTCATCATTATCATCTCAGCGTTAATACCAGTCGCATCCGAAGCTCTTTTTCAGCTTTGGATTCTGGGGTCCGCTTTATCAGTCTAACTGCTGATTTTGGGTAAACTTCGATATTTTCCGTGAAGCGACTGCCGTCTGACTTTCAATTCAAATATCAGATATGTACTACATATTACTATTTGTTCATTTAAAATACAAATAATTCATGCAGTTATAATTTAAGGTAATGTAATTACTTGCTGTATCGATAAAACAATTTATTTTCATTCAATTAAAGCGTTATTTTTATCATAAGCTGGCAGATTTGTGAGGATGTATGTAGGTTTATATAGACGTTTCTTACTATTTCACGCAAAAACTACTAAACGGATTTGGATGAAATTTTGCACATAGGTGGTTTAAAATCAGGAATACTTTTTATCCTGATCTACCAAGTGATCGAAACTTACGTAGGTGAAACCGAGGGATACATTAGCTAAAAAAAATCTGTAGTACCTACTATGAACAAACGAAAGTTTATTTTTAATGACAACACGGTTAGCGCAGTGGCTGAGCGATCGACTTCTGCGTTGCATGTCTCGGGTTCGATTCCCGCACGGAACAAATATTTTTATGGCCTGTAGGTAGTTCTGCCAGGTCCGGCTGTGCGTGTATGTGAGTTTAAATGTTTTTATATGCTCCCACAATGCAGGAGAAATTCTCAGTGTGGAGATTTTTTTTTAAAACAATAAGAAAATGCTTCATTTGTAATTTTGTACTCCAAGGGGAGTCACCTGAGACAAATGTGGTAGGTGCAGTCCTTTCAGTTATTTTCAAATCACAGTGACCTTTATTTTTATTAGATTTTTTGAGATTTCAGCCACAGCCAAGTCTGTCCTGTCAAATCATTGCAATCTTTGTACTTTCTACTATAAGATAACTGTTAGGTGACTGCTTCCAGAGGTAAAATGACTGTGAATTGAAAATTGATTATTTATACCAACAAGGGCTGGTTATTTCAAAACCAGTTACTTAATATTTGTGGAATAATTGTGGACAATTCTTCCATACGAAAATTGTCATAAATTTTATCAAATCATTTTACTTGTTAAGACAGGTAAATAGGTACAGATCTATATAGAACAGTGCGCTGTGTTATGCAATATTGGCGTACAAAATATGGTGTTTATCTGGCTCATGATAACAACCTCTTAAGAATATATTTTAAAATAATGCATAATTATTGTTTTAAAATTAAAATGACAGACCCAAATGAGGACCTATTTCTTATCAATTGAATGTAAAAAAAAAAACTAAGTCAAAATAATTAAAATGACAAAAAAATATAAATCATACAAATATTATTATTATAATTATCATCCCTTAATCTGAAACCCATCTCAGAGACACAACTGTGTTATAAAAACAAACAGGCAACACAAATGATTTATTTATAAACAATATCTGTCAACAAACTATATATACCTAAATAACACAATGTTTACTGCAGAAGGTTTAAGATTGTGTATTAGTCATCAAAAGTGTTAAAACATTATTCAAACCAACCTATTTACAAAATGTGTAGACATGTTTAAAGATATCAGAATATATGTTGGTGGTTTTTATTGTTAAATGTTTATAAAGTAATTCTGATTTAAGTTAGTAAGTAAGAGGTAATTTTATTAAAGAATACATTTAAAACTAAGTATGTTTTATGCAGAAGCTATCAATACTATGAAATTGCATGCAGCATATTCAATGTATGTGTGTATATTGTGTGCAGTGGCTAAGCAATTGACTCTTGTGTTGCATGTTGCAGGTTAGATTCCCGCACCATCACAAATTTAAAGAAAGCCTTTGAAACAATGCTATTTTGTTGTGATAGCATTGTAGAACATATCTACATCAGGGCTGCTAAAATTCAGGGATCTTACTAAGTTATTTCTCCTAGATTCATTTTAGACAAATTTCATCAATAAAAATTGTAGGTCCTCGACTCCACAATTCAATTCTAACTTCACTTTTACAGATACTTTGTAACACAATATCCCTTAGATGAATCCCTTGAATGATGCTTTGGAAGTTCAGACCATCCACAACACTTTTCATAGATAAAAGCCAGTTAGGATTAATGTCTATCATGCTTTCTGAGGTACAGAAAGTTCTTGGTATAAAATGGAAAGTCTCATCACTGGAACAATTTGCTAGCAGCGGTGTTTCCTCCTGACTACAATTTAAGTGTGTTCAAGACTAGAGTGAATAGGCTCTTAATAAACCAGTGCGCTTTAACATCAATGATTGCATCACTGCTTACAATCAGGCGGGATTGTAGTCAAGCACTAATTTATAATTTATAGAAAAAAAAAAGCTGTAATACAAAATTTAACCACCTACCCAAATCCCTCCCCAGAAGTAAAACAATATGCATTAAAACAAGTATCAGTAAGTGTGATGAAGCGAATCAGCATTAACATTGAATCACTTGGCTAAATAGCCCACCCATTGTTGATAATATTATGGCACAATGACACATTAGCTTGTGACAGTTTTTTTGTGTATGTGTCATTCTAGTTCATAGTTAGGAACTTGGTTTTCGGAATTGAAAAGTGTCAAATTGATAAATTAATGATTTATTTTCGTAAATAGGTTTAATGAAACTCTTTTATATGTTAATCATATTTCAAAACTAGATGAGGTTTGTGGTTTCCATCTCACTAGTCTGAGAAGAAAGGCCAAAATAGAATTGCAGGTCACACTCGCTAAAGCGAGCGTGACCTGAAAGAAAGTGACTTCCGAGTTTGTTTGATATAATCTTTGCAATTTTGACAGTCACAACACTTTTATTACTCAAAAAGTGTTGTGATGATCAAACTATTACTCTATTCCAATTACCTTTCATTTTTTACGAAAATTCTTCCTTATTTTTATTTAATGTGAAGATCAATTAACAATATTGATGTAAATTCTATTGAATAGTTTGATTTAGGTGAGTTGAATCGATAGACCTTTATTTAATTAAAGTAGTTAATACTTGTTGATGTTTTTCATGACATAGCGATAATAACATAAGCATTATCAGACTTTAATGTTCAACTGCTGAGATACAAGCCTTTCGGTGAGTGAGAGTGGGCCAGAATCCATCATGCAAGATCAGTATTGGTAGGTTTTAAGTAATAGTATCTACCTAATAATAAATCAGTTTTATTTTTTTTTAATCAAAGGTTTTATTAATGTACTTCAGTGAGAATTATTTTGTTCATGAAGAAAGTTTACGATCCAAAAATGAATACAAGTCTACTAAAGAACCTATGTGTAACATAAATAAATTTTTCTGATTGATTCTTATCGGAACAAAAATTACTACTTTTTATGTATTATTAAATTTGGTTGAAAATTATAGAAGTATTTACACAGTACAGAGGTGTAATGTATTACCAAGAATAAATCAAAACACTGCTATTTTTCCATATACCATGTATAATATTTATCTGTGGCAGGTGAAACCAGTGGATCAATGTAAATTATCAGCATTGACTGAACAACTAGCAATCATTTACTCTCTCCTAAGGAATGCACTTTTTTCTCTCATTAAAATGATAATTACATACCACATTTCACAAAATGTGAATTCCTAACATAAAAACATACTTTTCTATGAATATCTACGCACATTATGATCTTAATTCTATGTTAAAATAGATTTCACCCACTAACTGTAGTATCTTCAAATACCAATAAGATAACTAGAGTTTATAAACGCGTGAAATAAAAAAAAGGTAAACATATATGGTAAAAGGGAGCGGCGCGCGCGTACAGCAACGATTTTCACTTCGGCAATGAACTATTCACTCCAGTCCTTGAGTGCACCAAAGTCCTTGAGGCCCGGCCTCTCGGTATAATACTTTCAAGGGCATTGCCTATTTCCCCTTGATAAATAACAAGTTGTGAAGGTCAGCACCCCTACCTCCAGGGTCCGGATCTCCTGCTGTGTCAGCTCGGCGCTCGTCGAGCATTGTGTCCGTAAGCCCTCGAGTCTATCAGCTGAAACGTCGATCATGGACTGGATAGTCTCTATCGTTTGTATGGCCTCACGAACTCTCTTTAATTCGTACTCGTTCTCTGCATCCATTACAAATATCACAGCACTGTACACGGTCCGCTAATCACTATACATAAGTAAAAAACACCTTATTCATTTTATAAAAATGAATTTACAAAACATTGCAGATGTTGTATTGCCGATACAGCGGCCATATCCGAAGAAAATCTATATTTTAGTCTATGGTCGTGCATTGTAAAACCATAGACAAGCAGTATTTGACATTTGTCAGAAAAATGAAATGTCACTTTCATAAAACACAATGTAAACTAAAATACGTGCAATTATTCATAAAAAGTAAAATTTTTGAGTAAATACCGGAGTAAAGTACTGACAAATAATTCAACTACTTTATTTATTACCCTTCTGAGGTTTTATTATGACAGCAAACCGGAGTAATTGTCGATGGACCTCTAAAGCGTGGGTTCACGATAACACAATTTATTTTCCCATTTTTTATTTGTGCCAACAAGTATAAAACTGACATATAGAACATTTAAAAATACTTTTAAACTTTAAAGAATAAGAGTAATAATTGTTAGACTAAATTTTTATAGCAAAGTAGTAATAAACTTTATCAATAGTGTATTATAACCTTTACTTTCTAATGTCATTCCATTTTTTTGAGTAGCAATATTGTGTTGCGACAAATGAGATATAGCAACATAATTTACGACAAAATTAAATTAGTCTATGCCTTTTATCAATGGAGTGAAGACGTTTGTTGTGAAATTTGTTTCCTATTATTTCGCCTTCCGTCATTTAATTAATTCTGTGTGATGTAAAATAAATAGATAGGGAATAAATCTTTTTTACTTTACAAAAAGTGTAGCTCGAGAATTTTTTCTAAGTGTCTAGATGTAGTTTTAGTAGAATGTTTTTCGAGCGCATAATATTGTCTGTGTTCTGCCTTGGATTAGAAGGTAAATAAATTGCATTTATAAAAAACCGGCTTGAAATAAATTTACAAATTTTATTTCTTTAAGTATTCTAAAACATCATATATATTTTTAATAATTTTCATTATAATAAATATTTTTATTTTATTTTTGTAGCCTTCCACTTGGCTCTTGCGGAGGAGGTGGAGATCCGGGATGTAGCTGCAGACAAGGGCACTAATGTGACGATTCCTTGTGGCAGTTTAGACACGGTTCCTGTGCCCAATGTGCAATGGGTGCACAGGGGCAACCGGACACACCATGAAGTTTTGGTGAGTCTAGATTTTAAAGAAAAAAAAAAATTATATTCAAAAACATTAAAATAAAAAAATTACGTTCAAAATACAAAATGTCAGCTTTTTTTCGATTTAAATGTAAAATATATGTTTACGTATTCAATAAATTAATGAATAGATAAGAATTTAGTATTTAAAATATAAAGACAAGCCCTCAAGAGCCTTACTCCAACGGAAAGACACCTAATAGGTATTTCTTCCTAATCTCATTAAATTCCTACTTTAAGTAGGTACCATACCATTAAAAATTTAAACTCATACCTAAACCTAGTTAGATAAATCTTAGTTTATGTGCCATCTAAAGAGTGATGTCAAACAGCAATTATACGCAGCTTATCGCACCATAATGAAATACCTATGTACAAGTGGCTATTTACATAATTCATGCAGCACCTAGGATATTAACACAGTAATAACATCCTAAATCGTAATTAGCCATTTTGTGCACTCCCAAGGTTTCGGACCGCATAAGATTTGATCCCGAGAGAATTCACAGGATCGAAAAATCGGGATAAAAAGTTTTCTGTGTGTTTATCCTGTTTGTAAACTACCTGCGTGCTAAATTACATCCAAATCCGTTCATCCATTTGGGCGCGAAGAAATAGCAAACATACAAACACACACACAAGCGCACGCAAACACAACTTACCTACTTTCGCCTTTGTAAAATTAGTATTTTTATTTAATAGCAATTGCATGATTCAGTTCCCCCATCGGACGACCCGTCTTACGGCGAGTTTCCACCCTTACGTTGTTGACACCGCAACGATCCGAACGAAGCGTTTCGCCTCTTCTTTTATACCGCGCAGATCGAGGGACTGGAACAATTTGCCAGGGGCGGTGTTTCCGTAGGACTACAATTTAAAAGTGTCTTCAAGGCTAGAGTGAATAGGAGCTAGGCTCTTAATATACTAGCACGCTTTCATCACTGCTTACCATCAGGCGGGATTGCGATCAAGCGCTAGTTTATAATTTACAAAAAAAGTGATAATTATTGCAAAAAAAAAAACACTGTTTAACAGAGTTCTAACAAGAATCTGACTAGATTTAATACACATGAAAACCTCCGGAAATAACTAGTGTGAATTACTTCTAGGTTTAAACACGCACCTTTTTCCCATAAGAGTAGACAAACAACAGAACCTCACCTTCGACGATCCTGACACGAAATAATTAAGTTATTATACCCATACAAATACTATATATCAATAATACTGCCATCCATGCAAATAACCAAAGACTGATCAAACAACTCACAACTTAATAATTGAACTGTTTATACCTATTATATCTTTTTAATTGGAACTTCTTTCGTAATTAAATAATTTTGAAAGTTTAATTTATAATCGGTATCACGGATCGTATTTACAATAGATAAAGATTATGGCATAAACAAACAAATAAAGGTACTTAATAGTTCATAGTTGATTGCAAGGCCTACTTGCGCTTACGGTAACTAGAAAAAAATAAATGGATCAACGATACAAAGATATTGGTTTCCCGACGTTTTAGATCCATACATCTTTCAAGATCTATATCGTAAGTTACTGGAAATAGTGCTGCCAATAAACCCAGTCGGGTTGGCCCGAAGTAGACGCATGTGGCCATCGATGGCTGAATTAGGAAAGGCATGATTGATATCTTCATATTTAACACTTGCATCTGCTCAGGACTTTTTTTTTTATTAACGAGTGGGAATGCATTTAGGCACCTACCCGCCGCTAGCTGGTGACAGGCGTGTGTGGGATTCACCCGGCCGGAGCCGGAAATACCCACTAAAACCACTCGGTTACCCTCGAGCCCTGCGTTGAGACGGTTGCGTATGACACGGGCTCGGCCCGAAGATCTGACTCCGTGCCACTCTCAGGGCTTACCGGCCTACATTTGGCCGGTTTCCGCGCCAAAGGAGGATTACCCGGGTACCGGAGTAATCCTCAGACGTGGTGACCAGTGCAATGCGCGTACGGGAGCTACCCACACACGCTGGTCACACTCGGGGGCTAAGGAGACGGGGATTCGTCCCCCGCCTTCTACGCCCCGGCCGTCTACGCCGGTGGGGAGCGGCAAGACTATCTTCTTCCCGCTCCCTCTCCGCTGGCTCCTTCTGCAAGAGATCGGTCTCACAGAAGGAGGCGGCAGCCTCCCATGCACTCTCGCTTTCAACCATGACTCGAACCATGGTTGTCAAAGAGAGGCGTCCGCCTCCGAGCGCCGCCACGAGGTCGCGGCGCTCGTTTCGCCATAAGGAGGCCTGTGTCCAGCAGTGGACGAGTAGGGGCTGATGATGATGATGACATTAGTATATAGCCTTTGTAGGCCACTGAACGCTTGGCCCTGACGCAAAGGCAAGTGAAGAGAAACGGGTGGGTTTTAGTTTTTAGTCAGTAAAAGTGTGACACACTTCCGCTCGGCCCAGAGCGGGAGAGGTCATTTGATGATTTCCCATCCTAAACAAAAAAAGGCCCCTGTACGCTCTTAGGTGTACAGAAGACAGCACATTAAACTACTACATTCTGTCAGATTTCTTTATTAGATTTTCAACTTTATCTCTAAAGCATTAAGGCTAAGGTTCATTGGGAATATTTATCAGTTTCGGATAGCTTGACCTACTAACTGTCGTCCTTGCCTAATAGTAATAACACTTCTATTGTGTCTCGTTCAGTGTCCGTCAACTAAATAAGATTCAACATGGACAAAAACAATCTTCTACTAGATTTTCAGGATGCCCCCTTTTTTTTATAAATTATAAACTAGCGCTTGACCGTAGTCCCGCCTGATGGTAAGCAGTGATGCGATCGTTGATGGTAAAGCGCGCTAGTTTATTAAGAGCCTATTCACTCTAGCCTTGAAGACACTCAAATTGTAGTGTGACGGAAACACCGCCGTCGGCAAATTGTTCCAGTCCCTCGATGTACCCGGTATAAAAGAAGAAGCGAAACGCTTCGTACGGATCGTAATGGTATTAACATCGTAAGGGTGAAAAGTCGCCGTACAACTGGTCGTCCGATGGTAGAACCGAGATGGAGGAATTAAATCATGCAATTCCCTTGCACATAGACGTCAAAACCTCATCATAAAAGCTTAACTTCCTATTAACACTTCAGGACAAGGCCCAAAGAATTTTGCATTCGCGAACATTGCTACCAAGATTCGACTCCGTAAACTTCGAAACTACTGCGGCCAAAAGTCTAAATATGTTATGAACGCACGTCTTCTCAAATGGCGGCGGAACTAATGGCCAATCATCAATATATTCCAAGCGACTGGTACTGAACGCCACGTGAATCAATAATTGTTAGGTTCAAAGACCACAAACAAAGTTATTTTCCTAGTCTCATGTCTTTATGAGATAATGATAGACGAACAGTTCCCTGCTCTGTGTATATATCTAGTAATTACAGCAAATTATTTGACATTATTGTTGTTTTTACGGGATAACAGCCGTCGACATAATTAATTTTGGTCGTCGTCCTGACTGTGTTTCAGTCATGGCAGCAAAACTACGACAGACTAACTAGCTTTCAAGTCCCTGAATGCACAAGTATGGTACATGCCGTGTATGATAATTCCCTGGCTAATTAGTGATTTATTTATCTTCTATTTCATTGCAACTAGGTGGTGACTGTGGTTGATCCCTGGTTCTTTTTTCACTTTCATCCAAACATCAAGACGTCTTAGCCCGTCTTGGTTTGCATGTTAGATAAACTAAGGACCTTGTGCTATCCAAAATAATCCGAATAAGAAAACTGGAAGGCCAATAACCATAATTAATACTTTCGAAACCACAGTGCGGCTGACAAGAAAATGCGTTCTTGACACCTATAAATTCCATATAATTTGTGAATTTAATCTTTAATAGTTACCAGAAATACCGTTATGACAGTGTTAGGGACTTACTTTACGACCGAACTTTAATCGCAATGTCATCTCAGCCACAATCAATGTCAAAGACTATGAAAGTTCTTGAACACACAGGAAGAGAGATGATCAATAATTGTGTTCATACAACGACGACACGTACAAAAACTAGCAATAAAATAAAATAAAATTAAAACACAATTCCGTTGACCTTAGCAGTTCTGCACCTAAATCTTTACTTTATGAACAAACAAACATTAGCTAACCACTTAAAACTTTTATTGGTTTTGTTCAAAATACATATTTAGTTTGAAGTCACAACGGTTGTGTAAGTACCGTCGAATGGTACCTAAAAAGTTTACTGGTAAAATATATTTTAATTTTAGCGGACATAATAAAATCTGCCTTGTTTTATCATTTCTGCATAACAAACGGGGTAATTACGAACACATTAACAATAACAGGTTTCCATTTTGATCTTTGTACAATATTCATTGCGTTATTTACGTTGTCCAGCTGGCAAAATTTTCAAACATGTAAAGTATCTGTCGTGTTCCGACATGAAGTCTGGTGAAGCCGTTCGGAGGACGGGTCTAAGCAGTTGTGTTGCGATGTTGCCGAGTACGATGCGTCAAATATTGTTGTCGGGAGTTTGGTCATGGAGGGTCTCCAGATCCATCTCCCTCTGGTGCAGCATCGTTGGTCGTGTTGTTGGGTTTAACATTGCATCACCTCGCTCAACTGCCGTCTTCCGTCCTATTCACTCAGTTTTTTGAGTGAATAAGCTCTTTATAACTAGGGCGCTTTAACATCAACGATTGCATCATTGCTTACCATCAGGCGGGATTGCGGTCAAGCACTAGCTTGTAATCATAAAAAAAGCATCACAATCAGCCTATAATGTCCCCACTACTAGTACACAGGCCTTCTCTCTTTACCTTAGAATTGGGAAGACCCGGTACCCCGAAAAGGCAGATGACGAACGCGCGAACGCACACCCATCCGCATCCTCGAGCGGAGGATAGTCCATGAGGATTTTTCCACTTTCGGAAAAAAAGGCCTCTCTTCGCGAGGGAGTGAGCTGTAATCTACCACACGGGCTCTAGTGTGGATAGGTCACATGCCACATGTCTTTGAATTTTTGCTTCTAGGACATGCTAGTTTCCTCACAACGCTTTCGCCGTTTTCAGAGTGGTGATGATATTACTTAGCCAAAGTAAAGCGCCTCTCTGGGTTCGTGCCTACAACCTACAACTCGCATGTCGTGGCCGTTGCCACTGGGAGACCATTGCCATTGGGCCACCATTGCTCTTATGGAGATATGAGCAGCAGGGTGTAAAATTCACTCATTCCATAGAAAAGGGAGGATTCTCCTACCAGAAGGGTGTTATGTCTGGCGGGCACTTGCCCAACGGTTGATGTTGAGAAGTTTTGTGTATCCTAATTGCACGGTAAACTCTGATTGCGAGATGTAGAATTCGGGTGACGTCAGTATGACGCATTGTTCGCATGTGGTGGTTGTAGATACCACTATACTGTTAATGAATTAGAACCCTTCAAAAGGATTCAGATTGTGATTGGTAGTGTATTACGCAATTAAGGTGCTAAGCAATCATATAATTTGAAATCGTCATTAACACCCCCATAGTATCTCGATAAGATCGATAGGTCTTTCATGCGATGCTATAATGGAGTGACATACTGTAAGGAAAATGTGTGAAGACACCAGACAATTTTATTGATTTATTTTATTTATTTATAGTTAATTAAAACGGTACATACAACACCAATAACATTACTAATTAACATAAAGACAATAATATAAAACTAACATGGAAAAGTGGACTCCCTTCACAGAACACCAGATATACACGCATAATCTTATTCAATTCATCCGCAAACACGTCACATTCAGGGTTGACCGTCAGAGGGCATTCAGTACCTTTAGGGTACGGCAGACCGGAGATTCGGCTCTAGCGACAGTTTTTGCTGGGTGATTGTGATCGATGTATTTGTCAGGCACAAAAAGTCGGCAGAAAAGACCATGGAGCTCTCTATACAGTAAAGATCCCTAACATTCACAAACTAAACTGAACTAAACTGAAATTCAGTTTAGTTCAGCTTTTTTTTTTAAACTATAAACTAGTGCCTGGCCGCAATCCCGCCTGATGGTAAGCATTGACGCAATCGTTGTCGGTAGAGCGTGCTAGTTTATTAAGCCTATTCACTCAAATAAATCCGAGTGAATAGGAAGGAAGACGGCAGTTGAGCGAGGTGATGCAATGTGAAACACCTCCGCGACCAACCTCCCGACACAACGTTTGGCGCATCGTACTTGGCACACATCGCAACACAACTGCTAAGACCCGTCCTCTGTACGACTTCACCAGACATCATGCCGGAACACGACGAATCGCCTGGCGGCAAGACTTTGTCTGGTGGCTTTTATTTCATCTTCGATTTGGCTCCATGTCATCATTCATTAAGAAAAGGACAACAGATAAACATGAGTCCTGTCTAATTCTTCGGCGTGTGACGTAAAATGACGTATTTTAGTAGCCATTTTTTTAATCACGTCTAATTTGCTTCTAGGGGTTTTTTTGACAAGATAGCTAAGATGAATGTCACGCTTATTTTTCATTGAACTTTTAAATTATTTATAGTGTCGTTTACTAAATAGAAGCGCGTGATTTATGTAGTAAAAAGTGCATTCAGTGAATAATTCATAAAGAACATTGAAATATCGCAGCATAGTGGCCACATCATGCCTTTGCATCAAATCTCCTCGTAGTCGGCTAACGCGGCCGTTTTTTCAACTGTCATTGGCGATATCCGCCATTATTGTGAAATAAGTTTTTTAAAGAATTTCTATAATTTGTTACACGTGTTATTGACAAAATTGTGGTATCTATCCACAGGGGCCATTGAAGAGTTGAAGTAGTATTCACTCTAAAGAAAAGAAAGAAGAAGAATTTGCTTCTAGTGTCTTATTTTGACAAGACTAAACAAATTTTTATCTTCTGTGGTTTTATTAATGCTAGTTTGTGAACAAGGGGGTCAGTACCGATATCTCTTTTTTTGGAAACTATCACCGCCTTATGCTCCCTCCATGTGCCTTTACATCACCTTACTGTCTTTTAATATTTATTTAAATTATATGCATACCATCTTAATACAGGTTTATATTTGTTTTGTACCATTAAACCCGCAATGATTTGTATTTTTACATTATAGATGAATGTGTGTTGTGGGTAGAGAATTTTAACGTTTTTGACGACCTTACACATTTATTTTGTGATCCTGTTATTGCCCACTGTTGGTCCTCTATCTCACCCACCCCAAACTTTCCAGTCTTCTTTCTTGTTACTTGTAAAGTAAATTGGTCTGCCAATGCTTCTATCTGCTTGGTATTTTCCGGAATCAAATAGTGCGAATGTGATTCCGTAAAGACCTCAGGCTGATTTTATAAATCTATATTAATGTAAAGGAAAGGATTCTAAATCAAAGCATATCTTCTTTGACCGCATCTAAAATGGACGACGCCTCAATATCACGGCAAATTGATGAGGGTACTCCCTAATAGACTTGGGAAAGAAATCTTCCAACCCTTACTTTTAATCCGGGAGCCACTCGATATATTCCTATTACAAATTTCCCCGTCGATAAACCCTTTTTATCGTTTACAGGTAAACAATCATCTGACAGTCTGACAGAACCTAATAAAACTTCCCACACCATTAATTTTGAATGTTCATAAAACATTTATGTTTGCTCATAAAAACTTCGCCGTTTCATTGTTCAGTGCCAAGTTTATATGGTTACCGGACAGATGAAGGACCAAGTACAGATGACAGCAGGTCAAGCTACACCTAACTGTCAATCTTGATTCATTCATTCCCAATCAACTTGTCGATAAAGTTGAAAATATAATAAGGAATTCTGTCAGATTGTAGTAGTTTGCTGTGCTGTCGTCTGTACATATGATCGGTCCGATAACACCAAAATCGTAAAAGAAAAACTAAGAAAAACATAAAAATCGACCGTGGTAACGGCTGTGGTGTATACTGGATAAAAGGAAATCATAAGACGCGTCGCTCACTGGTAAGTTGAGTTACGGTCGCGGCAACGTCACGTCCCGGTCAAGGCATTATCTCTATTTGTTGTAGAGGCTCAGGCGACTATACTTCCTTCATACCTTTTAATTCTATAAATACGCCTATGTCCGAAAAAGGCTACAAATCGCCGGTGGAGTCGCGTTGCAGCCGAGCACAGTGACTTGTGGCTAAGTAATACTTACCAGTCGCATGGATTGATAAACTTAGCTCACCAATCCAAATCTACAAAGAGTTAACAGTTGTTATGTTATGTTATTGGTTTGGTTTCCGCACTCAGTCCCTCCAGCGGACCATTGTGCGTGGACCATGGCGGCCTTTGGCGGTTATTCCAACCAGCCCACCTCCCCCCAGAAGCCCATCAGGTCTCCTAGCCTGTTGAGAACATCTGTGTAAGATCTTGGTGCTCCTATGGTTTCGTTTCTAATTTGGGTAACGCCTGTACACTCGAAGAGTACATGCGCAACTGTCTCGTCAGCCACTATGCAGGCTCTGCACAGAGGGCTGTCTGTTATGCCTATTTTGTGGAGATGCTTATTCAGCGAGCAGTGGCCCGTGATGATCCCCGTCATCAATCGTAGGTTCCTCCTATCCAGGCGCAGCAATCTTTTGGTTAGCCTGTCATCCAGGGATGGAATGGCCTCCCTGGACTGCCTGCAGCCCGGTGACGAGGACCACCAGATCTCCGCTTGTTCGTAAGTATGCTTTTGTAGCCATCTGCGTATTTGAATAAAGGGGATAGGCACAATGGGCTCCGGTCCGCTGACCAACGCGCTGGATGCCCTTCTAGCCAGCTCGTCAGCTGCGTCATTGCCCAGTGAGCCGCTGTGACCCTTTATCCACTGTAGTGTCACAGTGTTGCGGTTTGGTACGGTTATCCGTTCTAATGCATCGTGGCACTCAAGTATAAGACTTGATGTGATGCATCCCTGCTTTAGGGATTGGAGGACGGAAGCACTGTCAGTGAGTATGCGGACACGCGTGTTCGCAACTCCTCTGGCTTTTATGGCTAGGGCCGCCAGAGTTATGCCCACACACTCTGCTTGATAGACTGTGTTGAGCATCCCTAGCGGTCTGGATATATTTATGTTGAGGTCTTGTGAGAACACTCCAACGCCCGTTCCTTGATCGGTTTTCGATCCGTCGGTGTATACTCTCAACTCCTCCGGTCCTGAGTGGTCGCACTGCTCTTCTTCAAGTACTATCTGATAGTGCTTTTGAAAGCAGTACTGTTTTGGTACCCTGTCATTGGGTGCTTGTAACATTGGCCGCCTCTCGATTGCATCGAGCATCAGGCGTGTGTGTTTGACCCTGGAGTCTTTGCTCAGGGTTCCCGATAGGTGGAGTCTGAAGGCAGCCAATGTCGCTTCCTCCCTCACAACGAGGTGAAGGGGGGGCAGTCCCAACATCGCATGCAGCGCGGCAGTAGGCGTGGTTCTCATGCAACTGGTGATTGCCACACACGCCAACCTTTGTAGTTTCTCGAGGTCTTTTTGGGCTGTGCTCAGACTAGTTCTTGGCCACCAGACTAGTGAGCCGTATGTTATAATTGGCCGGATGACTGTGGTATAAAGCCAGTGAGTGACCTTGGGGCTAATTCCCCAGTTTTTCCCAAGCATCCGCTTGCATTGCCACATTGATATGCTGGCTTTAGTTGTGATGTAGTTGGTGTGTTTCGCCCAATTCAGCTGTTTGTCCAGGTATATACCCAGATATTTTGTTTCAGCGGATAGACTTAGGGTGGTGCCAAAGAATCTTGGTAGATTTAGCGGTGTGAGCTTCCTCTTTTTTGTGAAGAGAATCAGCTCGGTCTTATCTGGGTTCACAGAAAGTTGGTGTGTATTACACCAATTTTCTACGATTTTTAGGGCCTGGTGCATTAAATTGCACAGGGTGTTTTCATGCATTCCGCTTATTATTATTGTTATGTCGTCGGCATAACCCACGGTATAGTAGCCTTTGTTATTTAATGTATTTATTAGGCTGTCTACAACCAGGTTCCATAGTAACGGCGAAAGAACGCCCCCTTGCGGACATCCCTTCGCCACGATGGCCCTTGTGGTGTTGTTCACGGTAACTTGTACGGCTCTTTGGCCGAGCATGTTAGCGATCCAGCCTCTCAGTGACGGGTCTATGTTGTGCCTGTTCAAGGCCGTGCTGATACTTGTGAAGGTGGTCTTGTCAAAGGCGCCTTCAATGTCGATGAAGACGGCTAGTGCTGAGCATTTGTGGTCCACGGCGCATTCAATCTTGGATACTACGCTGTGTAGCGCGGATTCTGTTGATTTGCCCGTGGAGTACGCATGCTGTTGTTTGTGGAGTGGATTTGCCCGGAGAGGTCCGTCGCGAATATACTGGTCGCAGATCCTCTCCAGGGTTTTTAGTAGAAAGGATGTAAGGCTTATGGGTCGGTATGATTTGGGTTGCGTGTAGTCTGATTTGCCAGGCTTGGGTATGAAGATAACCTTCACTTCCCGCCAAGCATGGGGTATGTGTCTATACGCTATGCATGCTCAAAAAATATTTACGAGGCACGGAGCGATGTACACCAACCCCCATTGTAGTAGGGCTGGGAAGACGCCATCCAACCCCGCGGACTTGTATGGTTTGAAGGTGTTGATAGCCCACTTTAGCCGGTCTACTGTTATTAGTTTGTGGGCGTTGGACCAGTCCTGCTCTGTTGGAGTCCATTCTGGTACAGCCTCCGAGGTCCTGTCCTCCAGGAGTTTACAGTCCGGGAAGTGTGTTTCCAGGAGGACTCTGCTGGTTTCCTGATCCGTTTGTGTGTAAGTGCCGTCGGGTTTTTTCAGCGCTCCAAGGGTTCGGTCCTGATCAGTTGATAGTATTTTCCTTACCCTTGCAGCTTCATTGTTGTTTTCTATAGACTCGCAAAACTTCCGCCATGCAGTCTTTCTGGCGGTTCTGATTCGCTTTTTGTAGGTGTATTGGGTTTCTTTGTATGTTTCCCAGTCTTCTGTGAGCCTACTGTTTTTGGCTCTGTTGAAGTGCTTACGTAGTGTTTGACGTAGCTTACCGAGCTCGGGATTCCACCACGGACTTCGCTTGCTGTTAGCCCGCGGTGTCCTTAATTTACAGCAAGCGTGGTAAGCTTCTATTAGGTATTCTGAGAGCTTTGTTACAGTGTATTCCAGTTGTGCAATTTCTTTTATATTTGTTTGTGCCAAGTGCCTAGCTAGTAGCGCAGCTAGAAGGCGCCTGTACCCGGGCACATCGGTACGCCTCGGGTTACGTTTGGGTACGGGCCCTCTCACGTTAGTGGTCAGTGTAAAGCGGATCCTTCTATGGTCTGAGCATGAAGGTTCGCCCGACACATGCCAATTCGTGGTAAGGCTCGTAGCGTTTTCTGAAGCTAGCAGTGGCGAAGGGTGAAATTTTGGCAAAGGGAAGCCGGTCCAAAAAAATAAACACTTAAACACTTACCTACTGCAGGATATCTTGGAGGAGGTCTTCAGATAAGAATAATATTCAAAGCCTCACCTTCACCATACAAAAAAGGACTGATGATTTGATAACAGTGTCTTTCAAGTATGATAAAAGCGGCTTTGTGAAAAGCCTTTTTCGACGTGCATCTCCATACCACACATGCATGCTTGTTAGTAAGTACTAAGTTAAGTACCTATTGTTAGGGAATAAGAGTCAAGAAAAAATAAAATAAAAAATTACAAAAATAATAAAGTGTTAAAAACCGAACCACACAAACACCGATCCAAAACCAACAAAAATATTAAGCAAAAATAAAGCAAATTATACACAATCACAACGTTATTTATATTGTAATGCAATGCGTCTGTTTTTTTTAACAAAATGAGCTAAAATGTTGTTATAAAAATTCGGATTACTTTTCATTTTATTAAGCAAATTTTTTTCAATTGACATGATAGTCAAATCGGACAATCTCTGCTCTTTTTGGCAGTTTCGCACATACGTGTGAATGCGTTTTAAAGCAGAAAATGACCGCTCAGCTGAAGCTACTGAAATGGGGAGGGTCAGAATTAAACTGCAAAGAGTCGAAACTTGAGAAAATGCGTCTTTCAAAGACGTATTCTGGAGCTGTAAAAAAGCTCATAGGTGTCCAATTTATTTAACGACGCTGACGTAAATAAGACTTTAAGTTCATTTTTCAACGCGGTAAAATCAAAAATTCCCGGAAAGTTCGCTGTCAAAGAGGAAACTTTTTCAGTTGGAAATGATTGGTTGTATTGAAGATACTTTGATTTATTAAGTAAATCAATAAATACAAGCTGAGAAAAAGATCGGTACCTTTGAGTAATTTGAGCTTTGACTTTATCTATAATCGAGGAAAAAATACGCTTGTACGCCGTTTTGGGATCCGTGTCAGTACTTATTCGGCGCCGTCGCCGCGGCGGCTCACAGATTTGTTCAATGCTGTGGAAAATGGTATCAAATGAATTAATAAACTCTTCCGAAATCCACCGTTCAAAAGAATCGATTTCGCGCTTTGCCACTTCAATGTCTACTTGCTTACTTTGAAGCAAAGCAAAAAGAACGTCTGTCTTTTCGAAAATGTCTGAGAAAACACGCAATAAGAAGCAAAATTGCATGTCTTCCAGTTTGTGTAACAAGCACTCGGACATTGAAATTGATTCGCTGTCCCATGATTCCGGTGAATTTAAAATACAATTCAAAGTTTCGATCATGTCGGTTCTGCAGTTGAAAATTACGTTAATTATGCGCGAGTGATAATGCCAACGCGTTTCTGCTACCCCCGGCATACGACGATGAGCAACTTCTTTCAGAAGATTCGATCTTTTAGAAGATTTATTAAAAAAGCGTACGATACTGTTAATATGACCAAAAAAAGCTTTTAATTCGGGTACGAATTCAAGAGACCGACTGAAGACTAAGTTTAAAATGTGAGCATAGCATGGAATAAACATCGCCATGGGACAGATTTCACGAACTTTAGTTTGTACACCACCGCGCTCTCCAGACATAACTGCCGCACCATCGTAAGACTGTCCAATTAATTTATCTTTACAACGAAAGTCATCGAGAATACCGAGTAACATGGTGGTCAAAATGTCGGCATTTCGACCACCACTTACGTCATAGAAGCCCAGAAAACGCTCTTCAATTCCACTGCTGGACAAGTACCGCAATATAACAGTCAACTGTTCCCTGTGAGTGACGTCCGGCGTTTCGTCGATCATAACCGATACAAATGAAGCTGAATTTATTTCCGACTTTATCTCGTCACGCATAGAAGACGCGATACAATGAATTAAGTCATTTTGGATGTCACTTGAAAGTCCTGAAAATACAGAATTTTGGGTCGAGGAACATTGCTCCAAATGAGAATCAAGGACTGTATCGTACTTGCACAAATAATTTAACGTTTCAATGTAATTTCCGCGATTGTCCGAATCTGCTCTTTCATTGTGACCGCGAAATGGTAATTCTTGCTTCCCCAAAAGAATGACCGTGTCAATAAAACGTTTCATTAACTCGCGATTACGGTCAACTTTTCTGTTATGTACATCAAAAGCGTTGGAAAAAAATGACTCGATTCTGCCATTATTTCCAAATTCATGAAGTAACACGCAGCTACGGATGTGTTTTTCAGTCTGAATGTGTTTTTTGGCTGAGTTAGACAAATTATTAATATCCGTAAAACCCGTACTGCTCCAAACAGATTTCGAATCAGAAAATAACAAACACGGATGACAGAACATTTTGTTCAGTTTGCAACTGCCTGTCATCCATGTATATTTATCATATAACGACGCGTGAAAATGTTTAAAAAATCCATCTCGCCTTTTGCAATCAATAATCATGTGTGGGATTGCTCGACCTAACTGAAGAACATGCTTCTTGTATGCATAACTTAGTTTTGAAAATGAAGTTTCTTTTGTAAGCAGGTAGTCTGTTGAGCAGCACTCTATATGAATTAAAGCCATAATAACAAACAAAATCCACAGTATTTAACCAAATCTGCGATTAAATTACCTTACAGAATCAGTCACAGTTTAAATAACACAAATATTAAAATATAACAAACGAAATTATCACGCACCAGTGGTATAGGAACACATGTCACATACTAAAAATAATCTATTTTCAACCAAACGAAATGGAACGCGAAAATATGCCAAAATAAAAAGAATATGACTTGCGAAGGATTTCATTATAACGCTAATTCTTTTTAATTTTGTCGTGTTTTCTTTCTCCCGTGCCGTGGTTCAATAACAATAATTTCTTTGTCTCTTTCTAATAGAGGAGAGGAGAGAACTGCAACCCGGTCGCGAATAGCCTATCTTTCTTTAAATTTTACGTACAGTTAGCGAGCATTAGAAAGAGATGGTGACACGCTCTGTCTCTTTTCGCCTCATAGTAAAACGTTGGCCGAGATAAGCTGTAATTCGTCGAGTTACCTTCAATGTAATTTAGGTACGAAAAATTGAAGCGCTGATTAATTTACGACTATAAAATGAAATGTGATACTTAGGGTATTGCTAAGAATTACTATTGCTATTGTAAATCGCGCAGGCATTTAATTAATAATACTTTGTTAATGAAATAGAATGTAAATACTTTTGTATGAATATGGAACTGATTTTTGAAAGGTAACCCGGTGGGAATCGGCTTGTATGGACTCTTCGCCACTGGAAGCTAGTGTTAGGTCTATGATCGTTTGTCCTCGGACTGTAACCCAAGTGGGTTCAGAGCCTCGGTTAATAATATTGAGGTTAGTTGAGAATAAATAAGTGGATAGTACCTCTGCTCTGGGGTTTGTTGTCTCGCTGCCCCAAAGTGGGTGGTGGGCATTCGAGTCGGTGCAGATGATTAGGTCCAGTCCAGCATCCTCGCAGTGCCGCACTAGGTCGACCATCTCCTTCGGCGGGCAGTTTGTGTCCTCACCTGGCATGTACACCGAGGCTAAAATGACGTCTGCGGCGTCGCCTTCAGTCCCGAGCCTAACAGCCGTCAGGTCTCTGGAACAGAATTGGGTGAGTAGTGTGGCGGGGGTATCTTTGGGTACATAGACGCAGGTTCTGGGTTTATCAGTGTTATGTGTATTAAGTATTAGCTTACCTCCGATGTTGCTGAGGCCACATATTCTGTTGTTCCTGATCCACGGCTCTTGGATCAGTGCGATAGTATTAGGCTTAACCTCCAGCGCTCTGCGTAAGCTAGCCGTAGCAGTCTGGCTGTGCTGGAGGTTAGCCTGTATGATGTTGAGTGGCGTTAACGATGATGAGTGGGGTGGGGTGTTAGTCGGTGTCCGATCCATCGGAACATCCTACCCCTGCCCCATCCCTGTACGCTCCGTGTTGGTCTCCCGGTGATGCCAGGAGCTGTATGGCCCAGTCAGGAGATGTGAGTGTAGATGGCCCGGCTTCCTGTTCGTCCGCCATCGCTGCCCGGGCCATGTACTCCTCCAGTTGAGCAATATCTATGTTGTCGTTCTGTGAGTCAGTCAGTGCTGTCCGAGTCTCGATCGTTGGGTCTGGATTGCAGTCGGAGGGCTGGGTGCGGGGCCAGAAGCGCACGTATATCGACCCCAAGAGGTACGACACACGCCGCTCCCGAGCCAGGACCTTTTCCACATCCTCCGGTGGCACACCCAGGGTCAAATAGGACCCATAGTTGTCCCCACCGACAGTGGTTGCCTTGTAGAGTGACCACTGTGCCATGTTGTAACACTTATTCTGACGAATAAGCGTTTTGTGTAGCCTCCGTATGTCTCCCGTGTAACGGGGGACAAAGAGGGAGGCCTTAACACGGGTGGGCACGTCCGACTGCTTGAGTACCGTCAGTTTAATGTCGGAGTCTGGGAGGTTTAGTCGGGGCACGTTTTGAGTCAGCCAGGTCAAGGCGCCGTCGTCCTCGCACCACACCTGCACCGTGCCATCCGCTACCCGTGGGTATCCGCGGAAGGCAGGGAGTTCAGTGGCGGAGTCGCCGTCGTCGAAGAGGATCAGATGTTCCAGTCCTGCCTTGACCTGTACGGCTTCCTCTGGAGTTAGGTCTCTTGAGGGGGGAGAGCGACATATTGCTACGGCGAGACGCGCAGGAATGTCCTTAGTGGCCCGCGCGTAGGTCTTTGTTTCTCCCTGGTCGGGATGGATCCTCACGCGTTTCGCATCCCCCTGGAACGTGCTCGGTGAGCCCGAGTCGTCTGGGCGCTCCCTCTTCGACGAGCCCGTACCGCTAGGTCCCGGCTGCGCCGAAGAGACGCCCGTCAGGGTATCATGCTTTTTGTGCGAGGATCCGCCCCGTTTCCCTCTGGTCTTTTTGTGTCTTATTGTCTCTGTCGTTGGCAAGGATCGGCTTGCGACCCCGGCTGGCTCTGCCGCATATGAGGGCTTTTCGCGCGGGGTTACCCCCTCGCGAACTTGCCCCTGGGCTAGTGGTTCCGCGTCTGGCCTCTTTTCGCGCTGGGTTGCCCCTTCGCGTACTTGCGGCTGGTCGCTTGGTCCCACGTCAGGCCGCTTTTCGCGCTGAGTTGCCTCTTCGCGTACTTGCGGCCTCCCTACCTTTTCGGCGTCCGATTGCGCTCTGCGCTGGCTCATGCCTTCGCGGATTTTGCGCTTTCGGTCGCCTACTTTCCTTCCCCGGCCAGTAGGTTTTCCGCGCTTAGGTAGCAGGCGTAGACCATCCGCCGGGCGAGTGGTAGGGCCGCCAGGTTCGCTTACCTTTCCAGACGCCGTCTGTACGTTGGTCAAGTTCGGGTTGGTGACGCTGTTTCTCACGATGCTCTGATGCCAGAAGCTCGTGGAGGGCGTACATCGTTTGTCGGGTGTTGGCGCGTGTGTCGCTGCCGGGATGGTGTTGGTGGGCGCGTTGGTCGCTGCCTGTGTCATGGGCGCTAAAGCAGCCGGCCGTGCTGAAGTGCACGGCAAACTGATGCAAGAGTTAGCCCCCCCCCAGAGTACGTTGGGGGCTGACCGCCGTGGCGGTGTGGGATTCCCCGGCTTGGCCGGGACCCACCTGGGTAGTCTCTTCTTGTTCCTGCATTTCCATTTCTTGAGGTGGTGGGCTTTTTTGGAATCGAGGTTGCCCTTCCTCTAGGACCGACGGGATATGGGGATAGGAGGGAAGGAAGGAAGGAGAGGTGTTTGATGGTAGAAGGAAAGTTGGGGAGGGTAGGTCACCCTAGGTCTGGGATTTGACCTAGGGATTTTGAGAGGAGTGACGGGAATTCATGGATAAGGACTAGGATGGGTTTGTGTGGATCTTTCGGAACATGGGATGAGGTGTGAGGGTTACCCTAAACCTGGGGTTTGGTGTTCGGGCACTTCTCTTGTCCGGGATCTCTTTCGAGATGCCCCAGACGCGGGACCAGCCGCGGTGGCCGGTCCCGCAGCCGGGATTGGGCTATCCGCAACCTGCCCACCCGCTCGGTTGCATGAGAAGAAGTGCCCGGCCGTCCGGGTCGCTCCACCACGGATGTACGTATACATACGCGTTGGTACGGTCCGGCTTGCCCCGAGGAGTTAACAGTTCAGACGCTAGATGACCGATTTGTTTCAGCAATAGAGTTGAGTTAACAGTTCAGACGCAACTCTATTGCTGAAACAAATCGGTCATCTATGGTGGTCTGGTACCTGTGTTTGTACAAATACTCCTCCATAGTGCCAGACGGACAGATGACCTGATGATCCATACTAATATTATAAATGCGAAAGTAACTCTGTCTGTCTGTCTGTCTGTCTGTCTGTCTGTCTGTCTGTTACGCTTTCCCGCTTAAACCTCTTAACCGACTTAGATGAAATTTGGCACAGACAATCTTTAGACCCTGAGAAAGAACATAGGCTAACTTTTATCCCGGATAAATTTGATGTTCCCGAGGGAAATCTAAAAAGCGCGATATAACCGAACTCCACGCGGGCAAAGGCGCGGGCGGAAAGCTATTGTAGAATATTTGCACAAATACAGGTCCCACGCTGACTACAAAAACCGTATTTGTAATTATATTTCATTCAAAAGTGTTTCTTTATTTAATAACGTAAACACGAAACCTGTTTCTATATGTAAACACTTGTACAAACGTACTGTTATGAAAAGTAAAAAAATCTATAGTGCGCCGAAAAATATCGCAGCTTTTCGTTGAAATATGAAATATGTCACAAATTGTTGATGAATGTAACAATAACGGGTTACCTTGTCACGCTTTGTTCAGTTTTTCATCATCAACCTTTTTTTTTTATCGTCCCACTGCTGGGCACAGGTCTCTTCTCATACAGAGAAGGATTGAGCGTAATCACCACGCTTGCTCAATGCGGGTTGGCGATTTCAGACCTAAAAGTCCAGGTTTCCTCAAGATGTTTTCCTTCACCTTCAGTCATTGGTGTCCAAGTTATACTTAGAAAGTACATATAACTTTAGAAAAGTTACATTGGTACTTGCCTGACCTGGAATCGAACCCGCGCACTCGTAATTGAGAGTCTGGTGTTTTATATTATTCCACTAGGCCACCATGACATTCCGTTTGACGTTCAGTTGTTAATGTGAAGTAAATAATTTCCTACTCTTTTTTTTCCTCTACCAATATGAAGCGATAGCTTTAATGACCCTTACGTAGACCATTCAACTGTCCCAGGTCGTTACATCGTCCAGAAAGGCAATTCCCGTAATTAAAACCCGTTAAAATCCAGTCGCAATCTCATCTCAGCGGCAATCAATGTTAAAACCTCTTATCTGTATAAAATGGCGAGCACTTATAGTTATTTTTGACAGATTGAAACTGAGATCAGACTCAGTTTTAAAAATTACGAAAATTTGATTCTCTGTCAATTTTCAAAAATTTCTGTCTCTTGTCTATCAAATATGATTACTACAGAAAAACTGTTTTATTGAACCCTTATCATGACTTCGTAATGCCTGCCCGCCATTGATGTCCAATACTGGGTTACGTCTACTGTCCCTCGAATAAAGGGGGTGAATATATAAAAGCAACTGTCTCGTGCCTCGCACACAGAGATTTGGATCATTGATTTTGTCCCATTTTCAAAGGGCGACCTTTCATAAAATCCTGTATGTTTTCCATGTCGTTAGAGTATAAAGGATGACTAACGCCTAAAATGAAAACCAGTCTAGCGAGTTTGGCGATTTTTTTTTACGCCGATCTGGCACGAACAAGAAATGAAATAAAATCAGGTGGAAATTACCTTTGCCATTCATGTCAAAGAAATAAATGTCAAATGAAGAAGAAATAGTACAATATGTTTAGGTGCCTGTCTCCGGAGATTTTCTCGCTGCGAAATTGTTTTCCAAAACAAAATTTTTATTCTCTAGAAATATTTCGTTGGAACGAAGAGATTTTGAACATTTTTGTTGGCAAGTTGTCAATACAAGAGATATTTAAAATCAACCCAAATTTCGCTACTAAGGTTCGCTTTAATGTACGCCAAAACACCAAAATCTAATATTCCAGAAATGAAAAACCAGGAGGGGTTCATGGGTTAATAAGGACAGCCGCACGAGTCGAAAAAAGGTTGAGTTTGCGCCATTAGTTCGTGGATGAGTTGATTACACTTCAATACCGCTCCGTGCCTAAGAAAGCACGTTGAGTCGTTGTTCCCGGCTGCCAGAACTTTCAAAGTAATTACGGGTAGTTCGAAGCCCAAAAGTTTAACAAACAGTCTTTCCAAGCCTAATCGTTACCTAGGAACTCAGTTGTTGAGGCTAGGTAGGTAACTAGTCCATGTAGGATACTGGTTTCCACCCGCATCCAGTTAAACAATCGTTGTTAGAGCCTACCCCTAACGTTGTTAGAAAAAGGGTGGGTAATACTGATTGAAATGAAAGATATTGTAAATAATTATATAGTGTACTACACAAACATGGAAATGCAATCAAAACTTGTAGTCACCTAGACGCAGCCACTTGTGAGACTCACATATAGTAGTAGCGCAAGCCTTAATTACGATATATTTACTGCCTCTCAGCTAGTTATGGCAAATTGTTCAACGACCGCATGACGTCACAAGTATTGATTCCAATCTAAAAATATGGTTTGTACGAATCATGAAAGCAACTTAATATGATTCCATTCCAGATTGCCATTCAGGAAATAAGATAAGAATTCTCGATCGGTCCATATTTTTTCCGTTTACTCCCAATGCAAAAACACATACAAATGCCTAAGCGATATAGACGACTAGTCCGAAGTATACTAGCTTATAAAATTCTCTGCATTTTGCCATATCGAACATAATAAGCAATACAGCTTAGGCGTTTCGCCTATAGGAAATCAGACCTATGTTTGCGTGTTTTCTGTAGTCCTCGCGTCGCATTGTCCTTCTAAAGATCGATGGAAAAGAATCAGAAACATGAATTAATGGCTTGTGAACCTGTTTGACAGTAAAATATTGTCCTTTCAAGCATCGTGTCTTTATTCTTTGCCTCCCTTTCCCCCCTCTATATTGAAACCATTCCCATTGTCCATGTCATTTGTTTGTTTGGCCAGTTCATCAAATATTGAAGATAACACATCAACTTGTACATTTACTTAATTAAATGTTCATATAACTGCAGGTCTGGGGGTTTGTTTGTGTAAATATGATAAATGATGAAAAGATGGTATCGTATTCCCTTTCGTCCGTAATGGCCTTTCACACCTGGGTCGCCGTAATCCTTTACAAGCCTTTAGTGAGTGTGAATTAGGGGAGCCGCACTAATATTCAAGACGATTATCGATAGTTATACGTTACGAAAAAATTGTGTGTCATTTATGCGTCATGGTGATGGTATAATTTTTGAATAGAGTCGTCTAAAGTATTGTTTGCTTGGGACAAATAACGTCGGAGGCGTTCATCCGTATTTTATTTTGCAGCCAGCCTTCCATTTTTACTGAACTGGCACACTTTCCTGGTATTTTCTGACTTCGGGCTTTACAACATCCTATTTGATTTTTATTTGTTGTTCCCTGATGCCGGTGTATTGTGTCTTTTAGTCTGTGCTACTGATTCGCTTCATTTTTGAGGCACTGTTCTAATTAATTTCAATTTTGACTTACTAATTAAATTGGTAATTTTCTGAAGTTGTCACCGCTAAAGGTGTCCTCCGCCTCCAGTTTGTAGTTAATTTTCTACTATTAGGGTTGGTAACTGCGTAAAATTCCGTATTCTTATCACTTTTTTCATAAACTTCTTGTTTTAATATTAGTAAACCTGACGGTTATTAGTTTCGAACTGCAGTTAAAACTTCAATGTTTGGTGCACAGGCTTTTCAAAATTATCATAGTTCTCTTCGTAGTCTAAAGATAAGTGCTATTACATTCTTAGCTAGTTGGAAACTGTCTGGTTCGATAGTTATATTTTGTGTCCATCGAAATAATGCATGTGCATATAACAACATTGAAACCAAGAACTTTGATAAAGATCTTGACACGTGTAGTGTTTAACTGTCTTTCTGTTTTGAACTGTTAAAATGAATGCCTTTGCTACTGATAGAGTTTTTTATACAACATAATTTTTTGTTTTTGCGAAACCCGAAACACGTGTTCAGTATTTGTAAGTTAAGAATCTATGTACAAAATTTCAAAATTACAAAATTCTGTAATGAAAAACCACTACTTTATAGGCTTGCTATTCGACGTACTTGTCCCAACAAAAATATGGTCAAAGCTCTGCTCTGGCGAGCGAGCACGGTGCGTTGAACTCTGGCGTCAGCTGTGGCGCGCACGCAAGTACTATGATCTATCGTACCGTACTTTTTCCTAAATACATTTTGTAAAAATGATTGGAATCAATTCAGTTGCTTATTCTGAACAAACTATATTCAGGTTTCTCATAAGTAAAAAATAACGTTGTAAACGCATAAATATTGCGCAAAATGAAACGGAATTACAGGTGCTTTATATCTGTCACTCCGGCTCTACATTTATTCAGCGAAAACTTATAATACATACATATCATTTGCACGATACACAATCTTTCCAGCCAAGATATTAAATATGCATCCAACAAACACGTATTGTGTCCCACGGCTGATGGCGTAGGCACATGAGAAGTGGAAACTCCTTAGAGACCTTTTGTTTCTAAAACGGGAAGATGAAACGAATTTTAAAAGAAAAGTGAACACTCTTTGTCAAGACAAAGTACACTTTTAGAATTCCATACCAAGGTATAAAAGGCGACACATTTTTTTTTTTTTATAATTATAAACTAGTGCTTGATTGCAATCCCGCCTGATGGTAAGCAGTGATGCAATCGTTGATGGTAAAGCGCACTAGTTTATTAAGCCTATTCACTTAAAAAACTAAGGAAATAGGAAGGATGACGGCAGTTGAGCGAGGTGATGCAATGTTAAACCCAAGACCAACACGACCAAACGAAGCTGCGCTAGAGGGAGATTGATCTGGAGACTCTCCACGAGCAAACTCCCGAGAGTTTAGCCCGGCTTTGTGGGCATTGCTAATGCCCAGAAAGAAAGGCTGAACTTAAAAACAGTAAAATCCCCCGATCGGACAAGGTTATCTTTACATCTTATATCTTCTATATACTAATAAAGCTGAAGAGTTTGTTTGTTTGTTTGTGCGCGCTAATTTCAGGAACTACTGGTCCGATTTGAAAAAATCTTTTTGCGTTGGATAGCCTATTAATCCAGGAAGGCTTTAGGCTATATAACATCCCGCTATGAGTAATAGGAGCAGAGCAGTAACAAAAAATGTTGCGAAAACGGGAGCTAACGCAGACTTACATATTGCCAATAGGAGCTGAGCATGACTAATTCCACGCGAACGAAGTCGCTGGCGGCCGCTAGTATTGTATATACGAAAAATATATAATAAAATATATAAATATTTACTCCACGCGACCCGTACCCCTATGAGTGTCATAAACACTCAGTATATTTTTTTCTTAGTACCTACTGCATTATCAAAAGCTTCCATTAGTAACTCTTTTATGGGGGTGTCAGGGCGCAGCATAGTGTCGAGTGTCATTTTACACGAATTTAATTTGAATCCTCTCGGTGGTAGGCCATAACATCGGCTGCCGGCAGAAGTTACCACCCACCAGACAAAGTCTTGCCGCCAAGCGATTCGTCGTGTTTCGGCATGATGTCTGGTGAAGCCGTACGGGTCTGAGCAGTAATTGTGTTGCGATGTGTGCCGGGTACGATGCGCCAAATGTTGTTGTGTCGGGAGTTTGGTCGTGGAGAGTCTCCAGATCAATCTCCCTCTGGCGCAGCATCGTTGGTCGTGTTGGTCTTGAGTTTAACATTGCATCACCTGGCTCAACTGCCGTCATCCTTCCTATTCCTAAGTTTTTTAAGTGAATAGGCTTAATAAACTAGTGCGCTTTACCATCAACGATTGCGTCACTCCTTGCCATCAGGCAGGACTGCAGTCAAGCACTAGACTATACTTATTAAAAAAAAAATAATAATAAATGAATACTAGTATTTTACATGGAGCGATTCCCTTCCTGACCTCTACAACCCAGTTACTGGGTAATTCGATCCCTTGGTAAAACTAGTTTTCAGACATCCAAACTTGTCGACTACTCGTAATGACAAATATGTCTTCCTCGCCACGTCCGTCCCTCTAAACGCAATAAACTCAAAAAACCCGGCCAATTGCGAATCGGACTCTGTGTCAATGGCGTCAATTCCCTTGCCTACAAACTAATCTAAATCTAAACTTAAGTTCAGTGCGTCTTTTTTCCCCTATTTCAATGGAAAGAACATATTACTTTAGTTTATAAATATTAGTTAGTCATATCAAATCATCATCATCTGCGCCTACCTATAATCCCGGTTGCAACCGCGGCTTTTGCGTTGGAGCACGGGGTCCGCTTTCTTACATATTCGCCTCCATTTCGCACCATCTCTGGTATCCCGTGGTGTGAGATTGTTGGCACACATGTCATCTCTTACAACGTCAAGCCAGCACTTCTTTGGTCTAGCTCGCTTGTTCCGGCCCGGCGCGGCGGAGGCATGGCAAGACATTTGTTACCCACGTCATGTAATGATATCAAATTAAGTTGTATTATTGTAATATCGAGGAAAAAACGCCAACAAAATCACGTTCTTTGTATGCGAGCCGTATTTATTATATTGTTTTAGTATTTGTTGTTACAGCGGCTACATAAACACAGCCCATGTAAAAGTTTCAACTATTTGGCGATCACGGTTCAAGAATTACAACCTGCACCCTAATTGCTCAACATATTACTATCAGTTGGAATCATTTCGAAGCATATTGCTAATCCATTGCTCCATAATATGTTCGAAAACGTGTCTGCTCAACAACGTAAAAAAGGAAAGAATGAAAGAAAAGACGTTGATTTGCAGTAAACATGACGCGAGAGTTTACAAAAACATAAAAAATAGTTGAGGGAAACATGCGTCACATCCACGCAAAACGTCTGTCGCTCAGCATTATGCTGCGACTCTATGCAAAAACAGAGCCCAGCGCTGGTTTTCAGCTACAGCCGGCGTCGACGTAAAGACGACATGTTTTGTCCTTATATAATATAAAAAGTAAATACAATCATAAATGGTGAGAGTACAATTTCAACAAACACAAACAAGAATATGAAAAATAAAATACAGGATATATAAAAGCTACAAGAATATCATCCTCAAGAATGACATACATACATCTGGTTCCGGTTTGACATTCAGCATTTTCTAACATAGTCTGTGGTTTGTTTGAGAACGCAATGAATGTCAAAGAACGCAATGAATGTTGTTGAACTGTCAAAATGAAACCCATTGCTAGTGATCGTGTGTTACGCAATTACCCTGCTGGCCACAGGCAGACAGATAACAGACAGTTGAGTCTTGGTAATAGGGTCCCTTCTTAACTATTGGGATACGGAACCCTAAAAATATCCAACGGGTTTCCACTAATGGACGAAGCGATTCATGAGGCAGGCTTAGGTGTATAATTCATTAAAACTTTGTGTTAATAGGCTAAAATATGACGCTGATGAAAGATGTCGGCAAAAATCATGCCGAAAGGCTGTACTGGCGTGCGCCTAAAACAATAAAGTTTGTACGAAATTAATGTATTTCGTAATTAAATACATTGTTTGGGTTAACACATGGGGTACTTTGAATCCCAGAAGTACGGTCCCGTGGGAGATTTTCCGACACGAGCAAAAATTAGTACTAAAATAATAATGTTGAAGAGTTTGTTTTTTGGTTGATCGCGTTAATCTCTGGATCTACAAGTCTGAACAAATAATATATTTTAACATCGCACCTATAGATCGAGGCGAAAAGAGAAAATGTTGAAAGAGTTTTTTTTTTTTTGTATAACAAAAACAAGAAGAAGGGAATATGTGATCTGGGGAACAAAGAAATTCACATTGACGAAGTTACGAGCATAAGCATAAGTTAGAAGATGGGTACCATCATCATCATCTCAGCGTTAATTAATAAAACACGTTGGTTGGCAGTTTGGAATAGACTAGACTTTTTTTATTTTTATTTAAGGACATAGACAATGTATATAAGTTTAAGACATTATATTTTGATAACATTCCAACATTAATCCCAGTCGCATTCGAAGCTTTTTCAGATTTGGAGTCTGGAGTCCGCTTTACCAGTCTAACTGCTAGGCATAATCACAATCAAAAGATTTGATATCAACTTCCTTATCCTAGATATTTCAAAGAAATATGCTCTTTATAGCAGAAATTGTGGCCACAAAACTATCGATGCGCCTTTCCCGCTAAACCTCAACTATCAATGGCGAAAGGCTAATTGGGTCAGCGGCCTTTCGGTACTCCATTCAGAGAGACGGATGCATGTCGGTATACAGCGGTGGGCATCCAATCATATCAGTTACGTTCACTGGTTCAATCAGTCAAGTAGGCCTGTCACAGTAGAGTGCTGTTACGTAATATAGGTGCAAAAGTGCGATATAGCTGCGACCGTACCCTCAATATGTTAGCGGTCTACATTCAATGCAATATGGTCATTGTAATATCGCCCTTGGGCGAGATGGAGCGACGACATCAAAAAGGTGGCTGGTAGTGGCTGGCGGAGAACTGCTCAGGATCGAGCTTGTTGGCGTGCCATGAAGGAGGCCTATGTCCAGCAGTGGACGAGTAGGGGCCGATGATGATGATGATGAATATATAGAAATGCGGCGTACCCTATAGCAATAAGGCATCGTTCTGAGACTTTTTGTTTTTACGACTTTCCGTTCTTTTTTTTTTTGCTTTGACTCTTTTTTGTGCTTTTTTGTTTCTAACTAGCTTTCGCGCTTTTTAGATTTCCCTCGGGAATATCAAATTTTTCCAGGGTAAAAAGTACCCTATTATTTAATTCGGACTTCTAACTTTACATCTGCAAAATTTTAAAGCAATCGGTTCAGTAGTTACAGCTTGAAAGCGGAACAAACAAACAAACTCACTTTCCGATTTATAATTTTTACGTATTTTACTACTCGTCATAACATTTTTTTATACATATGTATAAGTACACATATTTTTCTTTTTTTATATATCATTTTACCTTTCTGTATAAAATTGTTTTACATCCATCACCTCACATCAGGTTCAGTTGAAAACCAGAGTCAGGCACCAGTTGCCTTGCATTTTTGCTGAACCTGGGCCTTTTTGGCGCAGTCCATAGGCACAGAATCCTGCTAGTTTTTTTACATTTGTTTTTTCACATTTTGCTTAATTTATTTTATTATTACTATTTTTTTCTTTTTTAATGATTGGCTTAGGTATGTATCGTGTGTCTTTTTCTGTGCTAAATAAATGTATTTTCTTTTTTTCTTCTTTCTTCAGTACACAGCTGTGTGATTGCAAGGATGCAGAGTCTTCAAAACGCAAACTGGCTTGTTCAAAATCCAGGTAGCGCAAAAATATAGATATTCGCTATGGGTAGGTAGAGTACCGTTTACTCTGCCAGGGTCGCGGATTATTTGAAAAAGATACCGCGGTCCCTGGCGCACAGGCAAGTGAAGGAACACGGGTGGGTTTTATTCAGTTAAAGTCGTCTGACACGCCGACCCTTCTCTGATCTTTCTGCTCTGCCCAGAGCGGGAGAGATCATTTGATGGTTTGCCATCCTAAAGGGGTACCTTTTAATTCTTATAGGCCTTTATTCTTATTATTCTTCCGGATCATTCATTTTCCTGTCATTACAATTTAATTTTTTTATGGAAATATTAGCATAGAGCGTTCACCGTCCCCCTTATACACGTAAGCAATTTTGATTACATGTATGTAGCGGTATATAATATATTTAACCCACGATACTGAAAACCATTGTCATATTCACCTAGGATCAATTACTTAAAGGCATCAATAGCATGGCTCACATAACCGCAACCAGTAGTCTTATGTGATACAATCACAAGAAAATGCGGGCAAATCACTATTTTCTAATTAAATTTTAAGTTGTAATGAAAATAGCATTTTGGAACCCATACATCTATGTAATGTGTCGTATTTTAACGATGCGTTCGTTACTTCACGATAAATTCGCAATTGAAAGTTGCCACAATGATGGTCATGACTGTACACACGCTTGGACTCAAAACCTCCTTCATTTAAGACCCTCAACTCGGTCTAGTTTAAACCGACCTTGAATTGAACCTTTACCCTGTACAGCTATAAGTTTGGCACATCCGAAGTTTGCCTATTCCGCTACCCACACCACAGGATATACACCGAGATATAGAGGATGGGACTAATTAGGTCAGTGCCCTGTGCAGACTTTGGTTGGTACCGAACCGGACCAATAACGTCAAGCATACCCGTACAGTCCGCATATAACCTTGCACTTGCAGCCAATTTGGAGTAAACGGTTGGTGCCTGCGTGTCTAGTTTCAATTGAGTCGCAAAGTGTGATCACTTTATGTGCAACTGAGGACCAATCAGAGTTCAGAGCATCAATTGATTAAAAAAATCGGTATGATATCTTCCGCAAAGGAACTTGAATGAAGATTTTTTTGTTGTGTAGATAGAATATCAGAATCATTTTTACATAGCAATGTTATCTGTCTAGCTTTTTCTAACTATTTTGGGTCGACTACTAAGTAGTCTAATTGGGTGCAGCTGAATCGCAATACATATTTTACGTGAAGCAACTGCCTTTTGACCTGTGCCAATTTGCCCTTGATTGGTTATCAAACTTTTGGCTTCTAAGGACTCGTAACAAATGCAACACGAGTGACAGCCGGGACGAAATGTTTTATCTAAAAAACCCTAGGAAAAAATGGCGAGACAAACTCAGGGGTCGTGGTTTCCATGTAAAATAGTGACTGGAATGAAAATTGAAAGTGAGCTCCAAAAAAGCGATACTTAATAACTTCGTATTTTCGGGACACCATATTATACGTATATTTTACGAGCGTACAATTTTGGTTGAGGGAATGTGAATATCGTTAAAAGCATTAGCAGCATCAATGGCAGACGATTCTCCGTGATAGATGAATACAGGCCCTAATCTCCTTTATATTGTATGTCGGATAAGTGTCTTCTAAATTGTCGCAAGAATTATCTGAACGGATTCTGTTTTGTCCCGGGAATTTTACACCTTATAACATTACCTGGTCATTAGCTTTCCGCCCGCGGCTTCGCCCGCGTGGAGTTCGGTTATATCGCGCTTTTTTAGATCGGAATATCAAATTTTTCCGCGATAAAAGGTAGCCTATGTTCTTTCTCAGGGTCTAAAGATTGTCTGTGCCAAATTTCATCAAAATCGGTTGAGAGGTTTAAGCGGGAAAGCGTAACAGACAGACAGACCGACAGACAGACAGAGTTACTTTCGCATTTATAATATTAGTATGGATTGCGTCGCACACATATAGCTAAACGATTTTTGTCAATAGTAGTTTTATCGACTTATTCGTCAACTCGCGTGCGTCAGAGCGAAATGGCACCTTCTAAGTTCACCTGTTTTTTGTCGTCAACTCGCGAGCGTGTAGTACAGTCAAATAAAAACGGATTGTAACCAATAACTACAAATAACTAGTTATAGCCCGCGGTTTTGCTCGCGTTGGCTGTTTCAGTTAAAGGTTTTACGTATAACACACTTCCATGTTTCACGATACGTTATGAAATGCAGTCACCTTCAGATACGCGTTTTAAACGATGAATGTTGATATGCAGAAAGTTTATTCACTATCAAGAACGCACGACGCATGATCTTTAGGACGTTATTAACCACGTTATTAACTGTCAATATACGCGACATCCTGGGTGGCGGGGGCCACTCGCTTGTGCAAAATTGGTCATGCTAATCTAGCAGGTACGAGGCGCGTGCCAAAAAAACTAGATACCTACTCAAAAATTATAAAATTTATTATTTATTACTCATGTCTATCTTTTCAAAGTATTTACCCTCGGCGTGTATACACTTATCCATACGTTTAAACCATCTTATCCACAGGTCTCTGTCACTTTGGTCGCTTGTCGCGCCATGCTGAAAAACGGTAGGGACACAAAGTGACACATACCATTCAGAATTAACTATTTTTTTTTTATTTTCGATCGCAACAGTTGTGATATGACCGGTCTTACAAAAAACGAGTCGATCATTATTTTGTTTCTGCGTACTGTGTGCACGGTGACATTTTGTCGGCGTTCGTTCATTTTCAAAGCACCACACAATTGATTGTGGTTTTATTTCGGGATCATAATTATACAGCAATGTTTCATCACCGGTAAGTATATCGTATACATTTTTTTTCTTGCCTCCGTCAAATTTCTCAATCATAAATCGGCACCAATCTACCCGGCGGTCTTTCTGGTCGTCGATCAGTTTGTGCGGCACCCATCTTGAACAACGCTTCCGAAGAGAAAGGTGATCATGAATAATGGTTTGCAGCGCTGCTGATCCAATAAGCAGTTCCAGCTCAAGCTCTACGTATGTAATTCGGCGGTTTCCCCGATCAACTTTTCAACCGCTTCAACGTTTTCTTGAATGACTGCTGTTGGCGGGCGACCCGACCTTGCTTCATCTTCAAAGCTTCTAATAATATAAATCTATCTAAATAAAATAAATCTCTTGAACTCAGCATACCAATTAAAAACTGTTGCTCGTGAACAATCAGACTTACCAAAAGTAGCAACCAACACTTCAAAACATTCAAAATCAAAATTGTTTATTTCAAATTAACCATCACTTGGTACTTTTGAATAGTCAATGTCGATCAGTCCAAGAAAAGTGAAGCTAAATTGCACGTTCCAAAGCGTAGATCTCTATGGAGAAGAACGTGCAAGAAACTCCATGGACACTCTTTTAAAATCATAATATATGGGTTACATTTCTTCGTTACATATTTATTTTGCTTCTATCATGTGAGCACAATGTAAAATTAATTAAAATATAAAAATGAATTAAGCCCACTGGCAGCTAAGAGATGACCAGTCCCCACTGACGGCCCCCGTTCACGAGCATGACGCGCGCATCAGCCCCACTTAGCTCAACCATATTGAAGGGAACCAAATGACCCAACAACACGCGCCACCATCAGCAAGACATTTGAGTGAGCATGACAAACTCTCAACTGCCAATCTCGCAATGTCAAACAAGTTATATATATATATAAAACCAAACCATAGTCCATGGTGCATCATATTCACAAACCTGAAAAGTGCTTTTATATTATACAATACTCTATTACTTGCAAAATCATGGTAGCAAAATATTGTGCACAACATTGAAATTAACAAATAAAATAAAAAAAGGAATATTTGGAAAACAACAAAAAGGGGGAATAGTATCTCTTCCAAACCTACAAAATTGTCTGTGGCTGTGGAGCAGGACTGGCCCACACCAAGCGTTTTTATCAAGGGTATAATATTCCAGTTTATAATATGCTTGCTTACACAGGGTGCGTTTAATGCATGTGCATTCTTGTGGTGGACCTTTTTTATAAGTAGTCATAGTAATTCACAGCGCGAAAATCACGTCGACTGATTTTCATTCTTGCAAGCAAATTCCCGCCAAAGTCTTTCAAAAATGAGCCTCTTATAAGAAAAAGGAATTGTATCCAAATATGTTCCATATTTAAATTAATTAGTAAATAACCAGTGTTTAGGCTGCTGTATTACTTGCCAGTATCCAATTATTGAGTAAAGAGTATCTAAAAAGTTTTGGCATGCCCCTTGTAAATACATATTAATAATTATCAACGTAGCTATTTGCGCTGATTTCGTTGTGTTTCGTGCAAAACCTTAGCGGGACGTACTGCAAAATGTGGACTTGGATAAGAAAAAAAAAGTCAGCGACGCCATATGTCTACCTACTATAGTTTATTCATAATGATTACATTTTTATATTTGAAAAGTTAATTAAAATGTCAGTCGAAATCAAAGCCCACTAATTGTTCCTTATTATTAATCCTTATCCAAATAAATTACGTCATATCAAAGGAAATTTCAGTAGCAGCAGATTTCTTTTTAAATTATTGGAATTGCTTGTTTCATTTAGGTGATATCACGATTTATTCAAAACTAAACACCAGAAAAAATCAGCGTGCCGCTCGCGCCCGTGCCGGTATGGTGTTTCTCTGCCTAAACCGTGGAGGGAGTGGGCCGGAGCGGGGGACCATTATTTCGAACAAACTTGCTACGTACCCCAGTAGGCTTTCATTCTGTTTGAAGGTGGTGGAACTGGCTATGCGTGGACAATAAGGTCGATGTACCTTGCAGAGTCAGATATTGGCTGATAGGCGGCACAGTAGATATTATTTTTTTTTAAGGGCCACCGTTTCTTGAGGAAGGCTTAGGTACCTATATCATTTGTCCACGTGCGAAGCCGGGGCGCGTCGCTAGTGGTTAATAATTATTAGGTTAATAAGCAGTTTTATGTTATTGTTATGTGGATATACATATATTAAATATCTATCTCCCAAACAATATTTGTTTTAATTTAAAGTAAAGTCGTTTAAAATGTTTTACGCATTTAAAGTTCTTATACATTTTATGCATAAAACATGCAGCTGATATTACATAAATCTGTCAGAAGTTCACGTTCGAGCGAGTTAACGACGAAAAACAGGTAAAATTGGAAGATGCTATTTCGCGAGCGCTCGAGCGAGTTTGACGCATGCGAGTTGACGAATAAGTCTCGTATGTCCTACATTCTCGAAAGCAAACAGGGTTAATGTTTTCTGGCAAACAATCTGTCGATTACGCCTTTAATACCAGATTTTGGAAGACAAACAAGCATGTAAACAGTGTTCAGCTAAGGCACTAATGTAGATTTACTTTGAAAGTCTAATCTGCTATTCAACTCTAATCAAAGCCATTTAGTTTAATAATAATGGAATCTGATTAATACTAGGTATCTAGTGGATTCTGCGGGCTTATTGCGTAACACATTGGCTTTCATCTTGACAGTTTAACAACATTCATTGCATTATTACCGTTGTTGAGCAAATACATTTCTCGATCATATGAAGGAATGGATTGGACGGAGATGACGTCTAATTGGGAAGTTTTGAAGAAATTTAAATACATATTGCGTACCACAAATACATAATTTGGGATAAAGGCAGTAGAATGGTGATGATGATGGAATGGATTAGCCAAAACCTTCAAAATAATTCGCATTGTGTGTTACGTTGCTCGTATATTCTCGTTGTAAGGCCATAACATCGGCGGCCGACAGAAGTTACCACCTGACAAAGTCTTGTCGCCAAGCGATCACGTCGTGTTCCGGCATGATGTCTGGTGTAGCCGTATGGAGGACGGGTCTGAGCAGTTGTGTTGCGATGTGTGCCGGGTACGAGGCGCCAAACGTTGTTGTGTCGGGAGTTTGGTCGTGGAGGGTCTCCAGATCAATCTCCCTCTGGCGCAGCATCGTTGGTCGTGTTGTAGAGTTTAACATTGCCGTCTTCCTTCTTATTCACTCAGTGTTTTGAGTGTATAGGCTCTAAATAAACTAGCGCGCTTTACCATTAACGATTACATCACTGCTTATCATCAGGAGGGATTGCGGTAAAGCACTAGTTTAAAATTATAAAAAAAGAAGAAAAAGGTGTATAAACAGAATACACCTATGATTAATGCCGAATTGATATCAGACTAATAACTTAACATTTTGTAACCATCTTGAGAGTGGAGTGTAATGCCAGTTGATAATTCATTCGTTTTAAGATAAAAGCTGGGATGAAAGAGAAGAGCGTTTCTTATGTAACCCAAGTGTTTTCGTTTTGAGTAATGTTGGTTTCTCCCATAACACATAATTCTCCTAATATTTTATGAAACCACTTTACGAAATTAAATTCAAATAAAATCGAATTCGATTATTGCCATTCGGCGTATTTTAATGGTGGATCCTTTCCTAGGGGGCTGGAGAGTAATTCCTCCCTTCAATGCATTTAATCAGGATTAGGGTCGTGCATTTTCCAATTGCTTAACTCAGCTTCGGCTTAGGAGATGAAAAACTAGTTATGTGCCGCGCTTTTGAAGATCCGCTGCAGATAAGTTTTAATATTCTCCATAATTCATAGGAAAAATTGTCTGGGGTTGTTATTTAAAAAGTACCCTCTAGGGTTTCAGAAGTAATAACAGAGAATTCAACATTTGGAGACATAACAATATAATACTGATAGTATTGTTTTAGTTTGTCAAGGCTAAAGCGTTATCGTGATTCTTTCAGTTACAAAAAGTCTCATCTTATATAAGGTCAAACAAATAACAATATCAATCTGTAACACTCATTATCCAAATATTGTGTTTATGAGAATTTTTATAGCTGTCTATCTACTGCACATCGTCTCCGCTGTCCACAGTCGGCCTCGACAAATCTGGATACAACTGGTATTCATTTGGAGATAATCAACGTGCTTCGCTATGTTCCATCTCTCTCCATTACATTAGTCACGACAAGGACAGCAATTTCGACATACCTATTATTGATTCTGAAACGATTTGCGGTTTTGTAGGAAGTCCTGGGAATCAGTAGCCCAAATTCTGAGCAAAAGCGGATGAAAGGAACAATTTCTAACTGGTTTTTGTTCTCTGGAGGTGACATAAATTATTAATCCAGAAACGCTTGTTGCATTGTCTTCCATTATCTACGAAACCCTTTACGTCTTGTAACAAACGACTAAAGAATATTTTGTTCCATAACAATGTTTGCCGTTATTTTCAAAAATGTCAGTCTCCTAAGAGGGAATTCTTTCTAAAGAGTCACTGCTGTTGTACCTACAAATTTTTCATCAATCATAACCTAACCAGAATTAGGGATTGAATTTTCAACGTTATTTTCCCTTCTACGCAAAACCATAAAAATCTCCCGTAACAATTCAATGGTATTAATTGTGTCGAGATCTTGCTAAGATGGCGGCCATCTGCCGTAAAATAAATTGGCCAATGTCTCAATTCGGACAGTGCTCCGTCTATTTATAGTCCTATAAAGCAGATGGGGCTTGATAAAGTTAATGACTTGCATCCTATTCTTGCTTGTGGAGTTCGCTCATGTATAATAACAGTCACATGGGTTGTTCGAAATTTATACTGCGTTTTTCGAGGCCTGTCCGAGGACCATTCACTAACTATTGAGACCCCCAGGCCTTGGAAAGCTGACGTACTTTTGTTCATGGCCATCATTCATAATCAGAAGCACAAAAGTCTGACAACCAGCCGTACTATGGGGTTTTGTGTTATAAACCTAGTTTACTAGGTTGTTTTGGTAGTGTAAAAAAATCTGCAGAGTATTTGCAAAACACATTATCAGTAGCAATGGGTTTCATTCTGACAGTTAAACAACATTCATTGAGGTATTAACGTTGTTGAGCAGACACATTTTCAGAACTTATGGAGCAATGGACTAGCAATAGGCTTAAAAATGATTCCAATATAATATAGCGTGTTACGAAGCCGATCCCAATATTATTGAGAAAAGATCAGGAACATTGCTTATTTTCATTGCTTTGTCAAATTAAATTTAAAATCTCTCTATATTTAAGAACAAAAAACTTAATATATAGTTGTTAGGTAACTTTGTTCCAGATTTAAATTAACTCCGCACAAATGGCGATTATGCGGAGACAGAGAAAATTGAAATGTTTAGGTCTTTTCCACTCCGAAACAGTTATTAGTATTGTGAGTTCGTGACGTTCCGTGTCAGTATTTTCACGAGAATTTTAATGAATTCTGTATAATTATACAAACTTTTCTAGCGACTTAAAATGGCGGCAGCACGATTATAGAGGTGGAATAAGCGTCTTAATAACAATTTTAGTGAATATTAGTGGGATGTTTGTCTTAATCAGTTTGTTTTTGGAGTTTTCAAAAGGGGAATGTTGAAAAGGGCCATTAGCGGGCCTATTTTTAAGGAAGAAGATCTAGGGTAAGCCACAACATTCAAATATTCTACGTCTGTGTACATAAATGCAAATCTAAAGAAAGATTTACATTAAAAAGTAAATGGACACATATCCATACTAATATTATAAATGCGAAAGTAACTCTGTCTGTCTGTCTGTTACGCTTTCCCGCTTAAACCTCTCAACCGATTTTGACGAAATTTGGCACAGACAATCTTTAGACCCTGAGAAAGAACATAGGCTACCTTTTATCCCGGAAAAAATTGATATTCCCGAGGGAAATCTAAAAAGCGCGATATAACCGAACTCCACGCGGGCGGAAAGCTAGGTCTCAATATTTTTACAGACCCCACATCCTTTTTTTTATGTTTGGAATGGTAAATCATCAAATGACTGAAGGTGGAATAAGCGTCTTCATAACAATTTTAGTGATTATTAGTGGGATGTTTGTCTTAGTCAGTTTGTTTTTGGAGTTTTCAAAAGGGGAATGTTGAAAAGGGCCATTAGCGGGCCTATTTTTAAGGGAGGAAGATCCAGGGTAACCCACGACATTCAAATATTCTACATCTTGTACAATTGATATTGTCATTCAATAGGATTATATGAACTTATTAGACGATGTTTCAATGATTATAATTCTGTATATTCCTCGTGAATCATATTTTGTTCAACATACAATGTAACGTCGACCTTCAAATCGCAGAAAATATAAGATAATTTGAATTACGCGAGCTACAAAAAAGGTTTTGTCGTTAAAAAACAAAATTACTGTCGTCTACTGATTGATTTTATTTTCTTAGCTTTGTGCGTGTCTGTTACAACGATTTTCTTCTAAGTATTATTTTCCTCTAAGCCTCCAAAGCCGGGAGGTTATTCAACCGGCGTATCCTCAAGGCTCCTACTTATTACAATTAAACAACGAGAGGGCGAGGGATCGGGAACTATCTTGTTAGTCAATTAATACTTACGTTCAATGATGTGTACGGACTGTATAAGATGTCGCCGGCTCATATTATGTAGGAACTTTTGTATTTTTTTAGTTTGTCGAGCGACTAATATGTCGCAATTCAGTCTCCAATGAAAAGTTTTGTCGGCCTATCGTCCTACAACTAATTGTTGAAACAATCAGTAACGTAGGTACAGACGGCAGCATAACTAGGTACTACAATCTGTCTAATTTCTTTAATATATTTTTAACTTTATCGCTAGAGCATTAGGTCAAAATCAAAATAAAATCAAAAGTCATTTATTCAAATTAGGCATTTTTCAGCACTTTATGAACGTCAATATTACATAAGAGCCTGTCCAGAAAGCGCGATTTACGCGCGAGTCCACTCGCGCGTTTTGATTTGTATTGCGTCCAGATGCGGCGAAATCACGCGCGTATGTGATGAGACGGATTTGGTCAGTTATAAAAATGGACTCGGATATTGTGGTTGTGTTATAGCTTGCATACCGTCGATGGAAACGTCGTAAACGAAGAGAAAATCGACGATTTAACTTGCATCCCATTCTACGTGACAGAATGACCTACAAGTTTTTTTTTCTCCTCGGAATCACCAGCTTCACAAAAAAATTCTACTATTTCTTCCTAGTTCCTACGCGTAATGGTTCTATTAGAATAATCTGACGATTCCATATCCCATATAGGAACCCTTTTCTCAATTTCGTCAATAAAAAGTTCCGTGTTAAAGTTTTCACGCTCCATTTTTATAAACGAATACGTCCAATCGCCACGGACACGCGCGTAGTACTGGACGCTGCAACGGCGCCGGAGTATCTCGACTCGCGCGGCGCTCGCGCTTTTACGCGCGAGTGCGGTAACGCGCGAGAGCATCTGGACAGAATGTATGCAGCTCTAGTAACTCGAGAACGCGCGAGTGCCTACGCGCGAGTGGACTCGCGCGTAAATCGCGCTTTCTGGACAGGCTCTAAGAGCCTGTCCTCGACTTTTTATTGACGAAATTGAGGGGTAGCTATATGGGATATGGAATCGTCAGATTATTCTAATAGAACCATTACGCGTAGGAACTGGGAAGAAATAGTAGAATTTTTTTGTGAAGCTGGTGATTCCGAGGAGAAAAAAAAACTTGTAGGTCATTCTGTTACGTAGAATGGGATGCACGTTAAATCGTCGACTTTCTCGTCGTTTACGACGTTTCCATCGACGGTATGCAAGCCACAACACAAGCGCAGTATCCGAGTCCTTTTTTATAACTGACCAAATCCGTCTCATCACATACGCGCGTGATTTCGCCGCATCTGGACGCAATACAAATCAAAACGCGCGAGTGGACTCGCGCGTAAATCGCGCTTTCTGGACAGGCTCTAAGACAGTCCCCAAAACGCCCACCCATCGACACTTCATAGTGCTTTCGCTGGGAAAAAGTGGCGCAACAAACTCCCCAGCAGCACAGCTGTCTGTTCTTTTAAAGATTATTAGATTCACATTTGACTGGGAATATTTGACAGTTTACGGTTGCTTGAACTTCTGGCGTCTATACATCGAGCCATCGTACCCATCATGGTCGACTTATCATACTGTCGTCATTACATGTCACGTATTTATGTTGTCGTAACTTTGGTACGGAGTCCATATATTAAATAATTTTAAAAGATTAACATTGTTTAATACCGTAGATCAAAATTTTTACATTGTTCCAATTTCATGATATACTGTGCTTAGTAAGTTGCTGCGCAAGGAGGCGCGGGTTCGATCCCCGCGCAGTGCAAATATTTGTATACATAAATATGAATATCGGCACTGGTCTGATCGTGCCTCGGAAAGCACGTCGTCGAGCCGTTGGTTGGTGAACATCTAATGGCAGTCGTTACAGGTTGTTGGAGCTCTCAAAAGTCCAACAATTGGTCTAATTGAAATGCTTCAATATCGCCTTCGGGTTGTGGATATCAGACGGCAGTCGCTTCACCGAAAATATCGAAGTTTAGCCAGCAAAATCAACAGTTAGACTAGTAATGCGGACCCCAGACTCCAAAGCTGAAAAGCTTCGGATGCGACTGGGATTAACACTGAGATGATGATGACTGTGCTTTGTTAGTCTAGTTCATCTATTAAGACATAAGTTGGTTCTTTTTGTATAAATACATACTCGTATTTTGTAATAAGGTGACCGGTTCGCGCCGTCTACATCTTTTAAATTAAGCTGCTGGCTCCGTCCCGGGGTTTCACCCGTGTAAATTACGATCTCGTGGGAATATCCGAATAAAAAATCCTGTCATTCCCGGTTAAAGACTGTCTACAATATGTTAAGAAGGATAAGGATAGTAAAGGTTAGGTAAACATAAGACCAAATAAAATATGAAATTTTACATAATCATCATAGTAACAATACTATTGAATTTTGAAATAATCTTTTTTCATCGCGAATGAATTCCAACTTCCCCAAAATTTGGTAATTTTTAAAAAGTGACAACATTATTTTTGACGGTATAATTCTGATATTGATCTACAACCAACACATATTTTAAGTTACCTCTTTTTACGAAATAATATTTATTTTTTTAGGGGTTTTTTTTTTTTTAAGCTCAGCCCGGTTTTGTAGGCTTTAGTAGAATCAGTTATCGATACCTAACAACACCTTCACGGATCGGACAGGGTTTTCTTTACATATTGTATATGCCATATTTATAGTTTTTCGTTAGAGAGTAACAAACAGGGTATACATCCATGCATCTTCACAAACTTTCGCATTTATATTATTAACTAGCTTTCCGCCCGCGGCTTCGCCCGCGTGGAGTTCGGTTCGATATCGCGCTTTTTAGATTTCTCTCGTGAACATAATTTTTTCCGGGATAAAAGGTAGCCTATGTTCTTTCTCAGGGTCTAAAGATTGTCTGTGCCAAATTTCATCAAAATCGGTTGAGAGGTTTAGGCGGGAAAGCGTAACAGACAGACACACAGACAGAGTTATTTTCACATTTATAATATATATTAGTATGGATAGGACAGGATTTACATATTCACAGCAAAAACAAAAAAATGTGTACATAAATGCAAATCTAAAGAAAGATTTACATTAAAGAGTAAATGGACACATATCCATACTAATATTATAAATGCGAAAATAACTCTGTCTGTCTGTCTGTTACGCTTTCCCGCTTAAACCTCTCAACCGATTTTGATGAAATTTGGCACAGACAATCTTTAGACCCTTAGAAAGAACATAGGCTACCTTTTATCCCGGAAAAAATTGATATTCCCGAGGGAAATCTAAAAAGCGCGATATAACCGAACTCCACGCGGGCGGAAAGCTAGGTCTCAATATTTTTACAGACCCCACATCCTTTTTTTATGTTTGGAATGGTAAATCATCAAATGACCTCTCCCGCTCTGGGCGGAGCGGACTTTTACTGACAAAAACCCACACGTGTTTCTTCACTTGCCTTAACTTGCCTTAAATTTTATTTTTCCTTTAAATACCTTCTAAACTCGAACTCTTTTAGCATAACTTATCTCTTTTGCTAACATACGTACGTACATACATACATAAGTAAGTAAGCAAGAGGAACGCTTATGGTATGTTTGTAATCAGCGTGTCTCATTCAAGTGAATAATAGTATTATCATCCACCTTTTCATCGTCCCACTGCTGGGCACAGGTCTCTCATACAGAGAAGGATTGAGCGTAATCACCACGCTTGCTCAATGCGGGTTAGCGATTGATTAATAGTATACTGTTTTAAAAAATTAAATTTGTTTATCCATTATCGGTTATGTTTGTTATCTTTAGACTCATCTATCAACATATTTAGCGTTCATATAATTACAACATCACTTTCAGCTGTCCATGTAAAACATTAAATAACAGAGTTTTACGACCATAGTAATCTACTTTTACGAGTCAGTCAATGTTTGCCCTCGTTTCGCGCTTTCAGTAATATTTTTAATCAACATCTCTCGGGAATTAATGTGGACTTGCTTTTTCATTTCATACGATAAGCCGAGCTGTAAATGGAAATGTAGTACCGAAACCTTTGCTTTTAATATGATTTTCACGTTTCTTTTGGGGTTCCGTACCTAGAAGAAAAACGGAACCCTATTTATGAGACTTCGCGGTCCGTAATCTCATGAACCGTAATAGCTAGGCAGTTGACATTTTCAGAGAATATGTATTTCTGTTGCCGTTATAAAAACAAAAAACTAACAATTTAATTGGGCTCCCATACAAAAAAACGTGTTTTTTTTCGTTTTTAAAGATAATGGTATGGAACCCTTCGTACGTGAGTCCGACTCGCACTTGGCCGTTTTTTTCTAATTACACGAAATATATACTTTAGTACTTATTATAAATAATCACGCTTTACGGAATAACGTTATTAATTTAACAAACATTTCACCTTTTAGATGCCTTGTTAGGCAAACAATCGGTAGACGACTTATTCAATTATCAAGAGATTTAAAAAATGTATGTTACGAAGCTAGAAGTCGAGAGGAAAGAACCTTTGGCCTGTAGTGAGATGATGCAAGTTAACAGTGGCAGTAGGTAATAGTATGTTACGATTTCCAACTTAAGGCGGTTCCCAGGGAAAAACACAGCGCAAGCCGTTTTTATGTAGTTTTTCGGCGCTATCTACTCTTTATCCAAAAGAAATATCAACTTACTAAAAATACATAAATTTTCTCCATAATCTTGGCTCCAAAATTGTAGATTTTTTTTTTTATTTTACTAAGTATAATGTTTAAATAATTCCTTCACAACGAAACCACTGACAAGAGAAATAATTATCATAAACGTGCATCTCCTCGGAAAGTAAGCATTATTTAGATTGCGTTCTTATACTAATGGATAGGTAATTTCATGACGAACATTATTGTAGAAATATTTTTTTAAAACGACCAAAATCAAAATTTTATTCAACAATCTGAGCGCATTCGCCATCATTTCTGTTGCCCGGGCTATTGAGATTCAGTATGCCACAAGCTCTCGAAGGGGGAACCCGTGTCGTTCGTCATCGCGCGCTCCGCTAGCATAAGCGGGCGGCGCGTGAGCGAGAAAGCATCTGCTTGCTCGCTCACGCACCGCATGTCGCATAGAGTATAATACTATCTTAGAGTGTCTCTGTTGTTGATGTTTATTTTGGTGTTAGTTTTTTTAACCGATTTCAAAAAGGAGAAGGTTGCTCAATTATAATTATGTTTTTTATGTTCAATTTTTAACCGACTTCAAAAAGGAGGAGGTTACTCAATTCGACCGTATATGTTTTTTTTTATGTTTGTTCGCGCATAACTTCGTCATTTATAAACCGATTTTGATAATTCTTTTTCTGTTGGAAAGAAGACGTTCCCAAGGTGGTCCCATGATAAGGATATCAGGGTTTGATGGTGGAAGTCCAGAGAAAACAAGCGGAACTTTCAAAAATTGGGGGGCGACCAGTGCATTTCTTAGCATTTTCATTAAATATTTTAAAGCACTACAATTTAATAAAGGTCTGGAGTAGATCTGATGATGGAGCCGGGAGACAGTCGAAGGAACTCCTCAACAATTGACAGTAGCTACCTTGTGGTTGGGCTCGATTAATTTGTATTGATAAGAACTTTAAACCTAGATGGGTTGCGACTCTCATAAGAGCTCTAATGATGAAGACAAAGGCCAGTTCCGGGAACTCCTCAACGGTTTCCAGTAGCTACTTTGTGGTTGGATTTCATTCATTTATATTAACAAGACCTTTACTCCGATTAGGTTAAAATAATAGTCTACAGTAAATTTAATGATGAAGACCATAGGCAGTTGAGGGAATAGGTACTTACGGGTAAAAATTAAAGTAAACAAAAGTACGTCATTTCCCAACTATATTTGCGTCAGCTTCCAGTCTGACTGGATGCAACTGAATACATAGTACTTTTAACAACTAAAAAATGTAAAATAAAAGCTTTGTTTAGAAAAAAACAACCGACTTCCAAAAACCACTATGTAAAGTGAAAAATAACTAATTTCGGAAGTCGGTGTCTAAAACGAATATACAAAACCAAAGACACCAACTTCCGAAATTAGTTATTTTTCACTTTGTAGTGGTTTTTGAAGTCGGTTGTTTTTTTGTAAAAAGTTTTTATTTTTATGTTTGTTTGCGGATAACTTCGCCTAAAATTTGGTATTTCGATGAATTTTTGGGTATTTCGACATGGGTGTCGTGATAGGGGTTTTCGGGAGTGCAGATCACGAATATGACGTAATTTTTGAAATCCAAGATGGCCGACACCACTTTTATGATATTTTGACATGGGTGTCGTGAAAGGGGTTTTTGTGGGTGCTAATCACGAAAATGACGTCATTTTGGAAATCCAAGATGGCCGACACCAATTTTATGATATTTTGACATGGGTGTCGTGAAAGGGTTTTTGTGGGTGCTAATCACGAAAATGACGTCATTTTGGAAATCCAAGATGGCCGACACCAATTTTATGATATTTTGACATGGGTGTCGTGACGGGGGTTTTCGGGGGTGCAGATCACGAAAATGACGTCAATTATAAGCTGTGGCATAGCTTCTATTTCTTTATCAAAGTCAAAAATAAAACATCAAATATAGTTTAGTCGCTAAATCGCCACCATTTTCCGCACTCCTTCAATGACGTCACTGGTAAAAAATAAATAAATAAATAAACTACAAAAAAGAAAATATATACTTATACAAATGTATACGTTAATTGGCAAAATAAAAAAAATACTATGTCATAAATAACTAATAAAAAATTTCCTACTAACTACATACTGCGAACTCGGTGTGCACTTTGCGATTTACCCCGCAGCTACGCGCAGGATTGCGTTTTTTATCTGCATTTTCATGCAGATCTGCAGCCCTGCGCGTGAGCGCAGATTCATGGTATAGTACCATGCGTTTCTCCATACAAAATTTGGTACTAGCGAACATCTATCTTATATATAAAATTCTCGTGTCACAGTTTTCGTTCCTATACTCCTCCGAACCGGCTTGACCGATTCTCATGAAATTTTGTGAGCGTATTGAGTTGGTCTGAGAATCGGCCAACATCTGTTTTTCATCCCCCTAAATGTTAGGGGTAGTCCACCCCTATTTGTTTTTTTATTTTTACACAACATTTTTAGTTTCTATTTTTTTACAACATACAAAAATACATACAATCCTAAATTTTCACCCTTCTACGATCAATCCTTCAAAACTGATCAATCGTCATTTAATTAGTTTTATTCCCATGGGAAATCTAAAAAACGCGATATAACCCAATTCCACGCGGGCGAAGCCGCGGGCGGAAAGCTAGTACTAATATATAAAGCTGAAGAGTTTGTTTGTTTGAACGCGCTAATCTCAGGAACTACGGGTCCGATTTGAAAAATCCTTTTTGCGTTGGATAGCTCATTAATCCAGAAAGGCTTTAGGCTATAAAACATCACGCTGCGACTAATAGGAGCAGAGCATTACTAACTCCACGCGAACGAAGTCGCTGGCGGCCGCTAGTATAAAATAGCTTTACCGCGGCAGCCCCGAGTGCCACATGTTTTTGTTTTATTAGAAAGACGATATCTTCAAGGTAGTCTCATGTTTAGGAAATTAGGGTCTGATGATGAAGACTAGGTAAATCTAGAAGAAATTTAATAAATCAAAGGGGCGTCTAGGGCTTTTCTAAGTTTTTTCATTAAGTGTTTTAACGCACTACAATTTAGTAAAGTTCGGAGTTGATGATGGAGCCGGGAGACAGCCGAGGGAACTCCTTAACGATTCACATCAGCTGCCTCGTGTTTGTGCTTAATAAATTTGTATTGATAAGAACTTTACACCTAAATGAGTTGTGATTATCATTAAAGCTCTGATGTTGAAGACAAAGGCCAGTTAAGGGAACTCCTTAAAGGTTTACAATAGTTACCTTATGTTTGGACTTATTTCATTTATATTGATGAAAACTTTACACCCATATAAGTAGGTTAAAATGAATCTCTGCAATAGATCTGATGATAGAGCCGAGAGAAATTCGAGGGAACTCTTCAACGATTCACAGCAGCTACCTTGTGTAATATCTTGATTAATTTGTATTGATAAGAGCTTTACACCTAGATGGATTGTTATGATCATTAGGAGTCTGATAATGAAGACGAAGGACAGTCTGTTGAGGGAACTCCTCAAAGGTTTACAGTAGCTGCTTTGTGGTTGGACTTAATTCATTTATATTGATGAGAAATTTGCACCCATATGGGTAAAAATTAAAGTCTGAATTACATCAGATGATGAAAACCATAGACAGTCGAGGGAATTCCTCAACAATTTACAACACTCTACTTTAACATAGTACAAACACTACCTACTCGTCATGCTTATGCAAAAATCAATTAAAATCAAGAGACTGAATTTAAGTTGTGTTATTTCATTGCGTTATTTCTAGAAATGCTCATACTTTCATTGTGGTCTTAAAGGAATTAAAGCAAACGAAATGGGTCGTTTGCTTGCAGGCCTTTTCCAAATATGCTGCCGTCAACGTCCAGTCTGATCGGATATTGTATTAGTCGGATGTTTATTATTTTTCTGCGAAAGGAAGCTTTGCGTAAATAATATTATAGTATATGTATTTGTTATTTATTTTGATATACGATAGTTTTATTTTTTACAATTTACGTATTTGTTTTATTAAACGAGATACCCTGAAGAGATTTGAGATTGACCCTGATTACGTTTTCCTTTAAAATAATAAATAATGATAAATTAAACTTTATTATATTATTTTTCTATCAAAATCAAAATCAAAGCATTTATTTCAAATAAACCAGTTACAGGCACTTTTGAATTGTCAGAAGGTCGGTCAGTCAATAAGATGAAGCTAGTCGCCCATTCCAAAGAGTAGGTACCTATGGAGAAGAACGGGCAAGAAACTCCATGGACACTCTTTTAAATTTTCAAGCTATTGTTACAAATATTTGATTACATCATTCATGTTGAAATCAACCGTGTGAGAACGATGCAGAAATAAATTGTACGCCGAGAGCGTCCATTATGAAAACACACAAAATCAATTCAGAAATTAAAATACGCCGTGGCAGCTAAGAGATGACCAGTCCCCTCCGACGGCGTCCGTTCACGAACATGACGAATGGATCAGCATCATTCAGCTCAACCATATTCAAGGGAACCCAATAACCCAACACACACGCCACCATCAGCGAGACATGTGAGTGAGCATGACATACTCTCAACAGCCAGAGCACTATCAAGTCAATAAAAAAGACTAACCCAACAAAAAATGCCTTACAGCACATTCGTACATTGTGCTCACACGTTTGCCATGCAATTATACAATACTAAGAAATTGAATCTACACAATGCTAAGATAGTTTTGTCCAAGGTTCAGCAGCTCCAACAGTGTTCCCGAATACTAAGTTTAGCTCCTGTGTAGCTGTACAAGTGCCGAACACCTCTGTCAGCGATACAATTCCGTAACGTACAATATGCTTGGCTACATAGTGTGTAATACAGGCTTTGAATTAGTAACATTAAAAATCCCTCCCACCCCTTATCCCTTTGTCCATCTGACTTAGCTAACTTTCAATCTACAAAACTAACTTCCAACCCTGAAATTACAGTCATAACATATTTAGTTATAAAGGTCTAATCAATACACATTATATAAGCCCAAACACGTGACAGTTGCTTCCGATGTGGATTCCCTTGATATTCTGTCATCTCCATCATTAGGTCAGGCCCAAATCTTCACGGTTTTATAGTATCATCCGATATAAACACGAGTATCAAGTTGTCACCCGAAGCGTGCCTACAATTTTCGATAATTGGCCTAAATTTCTCAGAATTTCCATTATCGACACTGACGTGGTAACAATGGGATTACATAGGCAGCATATCCCTTCATATAAAAAAAGAATGGTCAAAATAGGTTCATTAACCATAAAGTTATCAGCGACAATAAATCGAACTGAGAACCACCTTTTTCTGAAGTCGGTTAAAAAATAAACACCGCAGAATTTTTATTATGAAGTAGGTATCGTCAACATTTGTTTGAGTACATAATAACCAAAAGTATTTGGGCGCACCAATAAACATAAATAAAAGTGCTATGTCTGTTACTTCTGTGGTCTATGTTTCTAACTTGTATTTGTAAGTACTACGTCCGCCAGACGGCGCTAGTAAAATTTTACGAAGTATTGTAGAGGTGGGGCGCGGTGAAGAGGGAGCAAATGCGCAAGGTCATTTGGTGAGGGTACGGTCTTAAACGGCAATCAGCGTCGTATAAATGGTAATAATTGTAATTCTTCTGCATGCCGTCCCGGTTACCAGGATGACGGTTACACCTTGACAAACTATGAAGCGTCCTAAGAAAATGTGTTCACAAGCAATCTTAAGTAACTTCAAGTCTAGAGTGAATAGGCTCATAATAAACTAGAGCGCTTTACCATCAACTATTGTATCACTGCTTACTGTAAGGCAGGATCGTGCTCAAGAAACTACCTTATAAAACAACGAATAAAAATCTAAGCCTGTGCTATATTTCTGACATTTTAAATCGAAACTACTTCACTATTTTCAATCTATTTGATAAATATACACAATTTTATATTCCGGTGCGGTTCGAGCCATTTCCACTTCAATCCAATCCCACTTAGACATGTTTGGATCTACAATATTTACACGCAATCACAGCCGATGTGGCGTTGAACGAGCGGTGTACTACCAGTAGATACGGCAATTTTTTTTTTTTTTTAATAATTATAAACTAGTGCTTGACTGCAATCCCGCCTGATGGTAAGCAGTGATCTAATCGTTGATGGTAAAGCGCACTAGTTTATTAAGCCTATTCACTTAAAAAACTTAAGAATAGGAAGGATGACGGCAGTTGAGCGAGGTGATGCAATGTTTCAACCCAAAACCAACACGACCAAACGATGCTGCGCTAGAGGAAGATTGATCTGGAGACTCTCCACGACCAAACTCCCTACACAACAACATTTGGCGCATCGTACCCGCCACACAACGCAACACAACTGCTCAGACCCTTCCTCCGTACGGCTTCACCAGACATCATGCCGAAATACGACGAATCGCTTGGCGGCAAGACTTTGTCTGGTGGGTGGTAACTACTGCCGGCAGCCGATGTTATGGTCTACCACCGAGGGCCATCAAACATCATCCTTAAAATTAACTAGTAATTAGCGACTAACTACTACCTATTATTAACTTAACTTAACTATTATTTTTAACTT
>JADWQK010000615.1:0-14208 GCA_017933935.1 Sesamia nonagrioides
ATTTCAATCTACTTATACTACAACTATTTCAATCTACTTATACTACAACTATTTCAATCTACTTATACTACAACTATTTCAATCTACTTATACTACAACTATTTCAATCTACTTATACTACAACTATTTCAATCTACTTATACTACAACTATTTCAATCTACTTATACTACAACTATTTCAATCTACTTATACTACAACTATTTCAATCTACTTATACTACAACTATTTCAATCTACTTATACTACAACTATTTCAATCTACTTATACTACAACTATTTCAATCTACTTATACTACAACTATTTCTCTTTGACATTAAAATATTTAAGTAATGTTCTACTTTTTTTGTTAGACTTGGGCGTTCTTTCCGACACAGAAGTTCTCCGTGTTGGAATATTCTCTTTGGGGCTGAGAGGAGCTGTCGCGTTGAGTTTGTCGGCGACGTCCGCGCCCTTCCCCTTCCTCTCGCGCACCATTCGAGTTAGCCAGTCGGTGGTGCAGTCCTTTTTCTTTACGGGCGACATTAACCGTAGGTGAGGAGCCTCTCCATCCAACACGAAGTTCGGCAGGTTCTTGGTTGGCGTAGTGAACGACATGATCCTCCGCTTGCTGGGCGACACCTGCTCTGGAGATCTAATGTTTGATGTACTTGGAGATAGTGGTTTCAAGCTTTTCGGTGATATAGTTCTGCAGTTTTTACTTTCATAATTCTTAGTGGGCGTCATGAAAGAGGAGCCCGCTTTAGGTATGTAGCACCAGTTGTTAGAAGCTTCCATTTCACCATTCCTAGGCGGGCTTTCTTCGAGACAGTCTCCATGACGTTTTATTCCTGCTGATAGCAGCTTTGGTTCATTTTCTTCAGGCAGAGTGCTTAATTTCAATCTTTTTATTGACATTTCAGCTTCTTCTGTGTCTTTGGTAGCATTCATCAGATCTGTGAGGCAACGCTTAGTTTTTCTAACTGAAGCATTGCCTTGCGAGCGCATTCGCTTGGCACTGTAGGATCCGGGCGTGGTGACCAGTTTGCGTTTGTGTGAATTCGGAGTTTTGTCGAGCGCGCCCCACTGCGGCAGGCTGGCCATGTCGGCGCGTGGCACGAGCTCGGCACGGCCGCGGTGCTGGGCAGGATCCTCGCTCCTCTCGTGCTCCAGCTCCTCGCGCCCGACCCGCCACAGCTTGTGTCTGGCGTCGTCGCTGCAGGTGACGAGCAGCGAGTCTCCCCTGGCGCACCAGGCGGCACACGTGACCTCGGCCCAGTGTCCCGTGAGCCTCACGACAGGCGAGGAGTACTTCACGTTCCACACGTACGCGTTCTTGTCGCTGCTGCCGCTCACGAGGTACATGCTATCGGGACTGAGGCACGTCTTGATGTAGAACGTGCTGTTCTCGTGTCCGATGTACCTTTGTTCCGGCATCGCGTTGTACGTCGATATGTTGAAACAATAGATAACGTTGTCCATACAGCTCGCGTACAGTCTCATTCTTGCGTCATCTATGATCAAGTTGGTATATCCATTCTTAGTGGAGCTGCCACAGTAAGGTATGGAGTGCTTGGGGAGTGGCTCTCGCTTGTAGATGTTGTAGTTCTTGCGCAGGTCCCACACCTTAATGTTGCCGTCGCACTCGCCACATGAGATGAGTGTGGTGTCGTCCTGGAACACGAGGCCGGTGATGCTGGTAGCGCGTTGCGTATCTACGCGAGGCCGTTTGCCGTGAGAGCCGGGCGTTTTGGGGTTGAAGCTGGAGTGACAATTCATAAGGCAGTTGTCTGGTTTGAGGACTACAGTGGGCTGGTTGTTGGCTCGTATGTCCCACACTAGTATATGTCCATCCCGAGCGCCCGTGGCGAAGACCGAGGGCTCCGTGGGCCGGAACACTGCAGTTTTTACAGATCTCGTGTGGCTTGAGAAGACTAGGACCCTTTTAGGAGCACCCTCTGCCACGTCCCATAGACAAGCTGTGTGGTCACCTGAAAATAAATTATATAATATTTATAAATAAAAAAATCGGCTGTCTCTAAAGTCGGTTCACTGACGATAATAGGCTATTTGACAGATTTATAATTTTTATCTTGAATTACTTGGTTGCGGTTAAGAAGTTCACCCAAAGTATTTTTTTTAATTTTAAATACGTATTTCGTAAGAAATATGCAAATAAAAATTCAAAATTCAAATAAGCCGCGAAAACGATATAATTAGCAATATGGCGTTGCGCCCGGTAAGTGACGTCACAAGCGGTTTTCAGTTCTCAGTGGTGTTTGTTTGTAATTATTATTTGCTGTTGTTATCTAATAAAATGGTTTACAAGTGGTGTGCTGTACTGGGTTGTACAAATAAATCGATAAAAAACCCCCGAAAAACAGTTTATAAGTTTGCCGAAAACAAGCGATGATGCGCGTATGACGTCATCGCGACATTAGCCAATCTGGATCGTTTCACAATGTGTGGCGCGAGAAACAAAAAGCCAAACATATTTTTGTGTTTTGGATATATTAATTGTTATTCTTTTTTATTAAAACTCTTGTAAATGATATAAAGAACCCTCATTTTATGCAATTAAAGCAAAAAATCACAAATAATTGAATACTGTCAAATAGCCTATTGAAGGTGACAACGTCATAAGAAAATACTGATGGAATGGTTGCATCTTTCAAATCTTTATCGCCGTAAACAATTCACATCACATTCACTTTTCACTGCACTTCATACTTGACGAAAACATTTAAATATATTATTGTATAGCAGCTGTCCACGCGGACTCATCGCTCACTCAAGTAGGAGAGAAAGAGATATCGAACGCTGCCGAACGCGGAGGCAGATTGTGCCTCTTTGTCGCTCGTTCCGCACTCTCGCTTTCACTTAAAGCCTTAAGGCCGCTGCCTCGAATTTTGCGGGCAGCGGGGCGGCGGCGGCGGCGGCGAGTGAGCGGCAAGATCTTATTTATGCGTACAATCAAATGGACCGGTTCTCGATAACAGCGGCGCGGCGGCGGGTAGCGAACGGTGTACTTCTCGTGCTCGAATCTTGCGGGCTGCGGGCGGGCAGCGAGCGGTGATCGAGCGATAGGAATAAATTTGAATCAAAAAGATGTTGCCACCATTGTTCAGACATTTCTTTCGCGAATAAAAACAACTATCTCGTCGACACAATCGTGAACACAACACTACGCGGCTATAATGACGCGCGATCTGCCCGCTAGTTTCGAGAACAGGTCTTCGATGCCTGCCCGGCTCCCGCGCCGCCGCCGCCGCCCCGCCCCGCTGCCCGCAAGGTTCGAGGCAGCGGCCTAAATGGAACGGAGTAACGCCGCATGAGTCACATTTTTTCGTGCGTGCAGCTGGCTCCGTAGATTTTTATGACGTTGTCACGTCAAAAACATTATTTCTAAAATATCAATACAATAGACATATTCTCTCCATTACACATTTCAATGAAAATGCAATTTAAATATTACTGCAATATCATCAATACTATAGTTTATGCATAACTTTGATGAACATTTAATTTTGGAAATGCATGTTTGTACTATAAAGATAATAAGTAAATAAATTTGTGCATGAGCTCAGAAAAGCAAAATAAGTTACATATTACGTAGTATTAGTATCTACAATATGTAAAGAAAACCCTGTCCGACCCATAAGGATAATAAAGGTTAGGTAAGCACATGACCAAATATAATATAAAATTTTACGTAATCATCATTAGGGTTGTAACGGAGCTTCGCCTCCGCTTCCGTTACTGCGGAAGTTCCGCAAGAAATCGTATCTTCGCTTCCGCTTCCGCACAATTTTTTGCGGAGTTATAACGGAGGCATAGAATAAAGAGAGGGAAGTACGTTATCTTCATACAAACGGACCGCGCGCGGCTTGTATGTGTGCGCCATAGTATCTATGCGTCGCCGCACGCACACCTAAACACAATATTAGAGTGCCTATGACTGCGCTAGTGGCGGCTAGCACGGAACGAGCTTCGCGCGTCACGGCTTTTCGGCACATTCGCTAAATCACAGATTACAGAATACTACGTAGCTAAATTAAAGAACAATGTGTGATTATCGCAGGAGAAAGTATTGTTGTTTGTTTGGGTGTCTTAATTCATCGATTTCAGAATTGTCTCTGTTCAGATTACCTACTGAGCAGGAAAGGTAAGCAAGTCACTTATTCTTTTAAGATTATAATTTTTACTTGATGATGAGATATCCACTTAGGAACTTACTTATTTCTTGTTGTAAGTATTAGTTTTCCATCAGATAGGGGAAGTAGGTAGGCCTGTTTTCGTACTAGAATTTATTATTCACACAAATCAATGATTATAGGTACTTTTGATCTGTCAGTTGATTTGCCGCTAGCGCTCTACTGCTTTGTTTACATTTAGTTATGCCGATTTCTTAGTACCTATTGTAGGTAGGTATAGTAACTACTTACTTACAGTTATAAAATTGTTATTAAAAGTAAGTAAGTACCTAATTGACAATTTGTGAATCAGATAAATAAAGTTCAGATCTTAACAACAGAAATAATTAGTCAAAGAGGCAGTTGTCAGTATTTTTATGTTGTTATACGATTTTTAGGGTTAATAGATATGTTTGTGTTATATAAATTTGTATTAATTAAAAATAAAAATAAATATGGTCCTTTATGTGTACAAAACTACTAATAAATTACAAAATAAAAAATACAAAAAAACTGTGTATGACTATATGTATAAATACTAAGCAAATAATTTAAATATAAGCTCTTAGTCTATAAATATTTGTTAGCGGGTTCGGTGACAACCGAATCCGACGAAGCGTGAACAGTCGTCAACTTTCCGACCTTTGCCAATTTATAGACACTGAATTAAAATTTTGCTAAACGTGACAACCCTAAGACAGTAGGCAATTAAATCGCGGATTGGGTCGGAGATAACCTACTTCCTCTCTTTATTCTATAACGGAGGTTTATTTACGTATTTATAAAATAAATAACGCGCAAGTTGCGACGCTCGACAACCGTCCGGCCGCGTTTGAGCGCGAAATGGTCAAGACTCAAGAATCAACTAGTGCGAGGCGGGACTGCGGCAAACACAATTTGTTTCTCCTTAATTTTCATTACAAGAAGTTAATATTTTTTTACCAAGTATACTACTATTAATGTTCGTATTTACTTAAAATAAAAATTTTGTTTTAATTAACCATAAATTTCAATTTTTTCTTTATGTACTTTCACCTCCGCCTCCGCCTCCGTTAACTTCCGCATCCTCGGAGGTGGGACTCGTCACCTCCGCATCCGCCTCCGCCTCCGCTAACAAGCCTCCGTTACAACCCTAATCATCATAGTAACAATACTAATGAATTTTAAAACAATCTTTTTTTCCCGCTAATTAATTCCAACTTTCCCGAAATTTGGTAATTTTTAAAAAAGTGACAACACCATTTTTACGGTACGCTTATGCGATTAGACCACGCGTCGCGTGCCCTACCCCCGGTCGCTTATGGTGTCCTACCGCACATGTATTAAGTTACTTCCTTTTGCAAAACAATATTTATTTTTTTGGGGGATTTTTTTTTAAACTTTAGGCCGGCTTTGTTAGCATTAGTAGTATTAGTTATCGATTCCTAACAATACCTTCACGGATCGAACAGGGTTTTCTTTAGATATCGTATTGCGGTATGAAGTTACAACAGTACCAACCAACATAGTTACAGATGTTAGAGTGGACTCCAAGCTAACAAATAAAAAAAAGCTTTTGTTTTTGCATGATGAAATAGTTATTTATGCCACTGTCAAGCAATGATAGCTATGGCAGTATGACTGATAGTTTGTGCCACGAAGCAAAGCCGAGTGGCACATAGATCAAATAGCACGAGTATTACAATAGCTGTTTGCGGCAGTGGCATACAAAACTTTTCTACAACCATGAAATAAAATACAAAAAACTATCATGTTCAACTTTATTAGGAAGTATAGTAATTTACATTCAGCCCCTAATCGACGAACACATTTTTGTCAAATGATTGCGACCAGTTGGGATTGTTTGATCCAACGGACCAATGGGCCGAACGATTCCAACTGATACCAACCAGTCGCAATCATTTGACAAAAATGTGCTGCTGTCCATTTGTCTATTATCGCTGATATCACTAATTTTCAAGACAATTTTATTTATAAATGCAGATAAAAAGTTAATAATGACGCAAAAATAGGGCGGCCCGCGCAATGTTAGTTTGTTGTTATAATTCCACAAATGGAAGGCAAAGGCAATTCATCCACACAGTCTAATAACATGCGATGTTTAGTCGTGACGCAAATAGGCGCGCTTTTTGGCATTATCACATGTTGATTTTTTGATGCCATAGCAATAAAAAAAAAATTCATTGTAGCATATTTTACCTGTTTTTTTTTTTTTTTTGATATGGCATCTCGTAGGTGGCTACTAAGAGACCGTAACTACTTAATCGGACTTTCCTGTGGATGCTTTAATTAAAATTAAAGCCTCCAGCCAGGGGCACTTAAAACTAAATTAAAATTAGGCGACTACGCACTAAGGGCACCCCCCGTGGGGTACGAACCTCGGCTTAGGGCGTCGCTAGAGAGGACAGCAAGGGGCGGCTGGATCGAAAGTTATACTTAATGGTTTGATGACCACGGCGTTTCCTAGTACTAGCTCTGAGAAGAAACGCCGAAACAAACTCAGAGGTCATTGTTGGGACATTATGATAATTACTGGCTCAGCTGCGGCGCGGGCTGGCCTTCCTCGGACAGGGGACGGGGGAGGGGGTTGCTACGGGGAGCGCGTCGCGATGGACCTCGGCGGCGAGGTCGGTAGGTCGGTCTGATGTTTTACCAGTGTGGAAATGGTCATTGTAACACGACTTGCAGGAATAAGTACTATTGAGATATGATTTACGGTTATGTATTAAGCAAATTACCAAATGGTTGTAGAAAAATGTTTTTTAAATATTTTTCATCATGCTAAAGTATTGTTTGCTACTGGTACCTTGTCTATGTTTTTACTAAATATGCATGTTTGTGTGGACACAGAGTTGTTTAAAACAGCAAACGGTACAACAACACTATAAAACAGCAAATTGTTGTTTTAGTTATGAAATTTGTTAGTTATAAAACTGCAACAATATGATGGAAAATCTCTTTGATAAGCTTTGCACAATGTTGTAATGATTTGTTATTTAATTTTTTTGTAATCTAGCACACAGGCCCAGGGCAGGTTGGCAGATGTCACATGTCGATGAAATTTTACCTTTAGGAGATGCTGGTTTCCTTACAATATTTTCCTTCAGCAGTTTTAGAGCCGTGGTCATAAAAATAATTTCCACAAAGTAAAGCGACTGACAGGGTTCAAGCCCATGACTTACAAGTTGTAAGCCACAGCCGATACCACTAGACCACTGCTGTTCTCACAGTCCAACCACCTTAAGTATTAATAATAAATTGTGAATAAAACTATCTTGGTTTGTTCCTTACCTGACACAGTTACAAAGTTCATGTTCTGAGGCATCCATGCCAGGTCAAAGACAGCATTGTTGTGGCACTGGAACCCTTCCAATGTGCTAGCAGTTATAACATTAGATGTATCCTGTAATCACAAGTTACCATGACGCACTGAGCATACCCAATCACTGTCTTCCAAAAGTATGAGATGGTGTGCACTAGGGTGGCGCAAAATAACGTTTTATGTTTTATTTTTTCTAATAGTGACAAAAAGGTGCCATTATGGATCAGACTATCACATGCAAAATCATTTTGAAATATACTAAAATTCAAAGCCTCCGCAAGACCATCAAGTTTTAGAAAAAAGTAATTTTTATGGTATACTTCTAGAACATGCGAGAGAAACACATAGCTTTAAAATAAGTTTTTATATGGTTTAACATTACGGTAATAAAGTCAACTCCCAAATAAAAATGTATTTATAATATAAAGTACTGCCATTCCCGAATTATTAAGGGGGTTGTGCGACGTGCGGAGAGAGCGCGCTGCAAACAAATTAGTTGGACGAGCGACACGCCCGCTAGAGCATTTTTGTTACCTAGTGAAGGTCTCACTATTTCTTACGAAATTAATAAAACTGTTAAAAATATGAATAAGACGCGTAGCTCCTGGAAACCTGGAAATGTCCGCTTTTTGGTGACACGAGTAAACTAAAACTAAATATTTTGCTTACGTTTGAAAACGTTATGAAATTTTACGTTTGGATGAGATATCATTTCTCACCTAGTAAAGCCCAAAGAGCCCTCGCTCTTTGCAAAAGCAAAAATAGTGGCTTCCAAGATAGGAGTTTGGAAAATTAGGTCCATTCGACAGCAAGTCATACAAGCATAATTCGAATGTTAAAAGCTTATCAACTTAAGGTGATAGATACCCTCGAGCGGCCAAAAACGCTCATCTTTCAAAGTTTATTACTCCAGAATGCCTGGATCAAAAATTTTGAAAAAAATATATTATAATCATAGATTCAAGCACAACATATTCATTGTTTATTATTTTCTATACGGCCTATATTTACGTCAAAAAAAAAATATTTCTACACGGCGTTTTTTAACTTTTAAATCGATATTTCTCTTAAAGCGCTTAGACTTTTTAAAATATTCTTACTCGCAGTAACGTGTACCTGTAAGAACTATAGAATCATAGTTCTATTTTAAAATTGATGAAATATTTAATAAGAAAAGTAATAAAAATGAGTGTCCGTACGAGTTTCCGCCTTACGAGGTTCAGAGGGGCTCTATGCGGGACGCGGGCGCAGGTGGCCGGCAGTCTCGCGCCAGCGCTCGTGAGAGGAGGCTGTGTCACTTTTTGCTCCGCGCACCCTTGGATACTAATGTAAAGACATGCTTCAGAAGCGTGGAAAATAATAACGACGTAGTATGATCCAGTACAAGTCTGTTTAATTAATGATCAACAGTACAGACATCAGTAGCTTTTATACACCATTGAGACAAAACACTAACGAATAGTCACAAAACTAATAGACAACGGAAACGGAAATTATCAGGTATTGAATAAAATTAAGAAAAAGTTAATAGTAACGCTAGTAATTGTCAATAATTGTGTACAGATATTTGGATTAACCTAAAATATCGAAAGTTGTTTATATTTATTTATTTGAACAATGCTTGATTCAATAAATAAATATCCGATGGGCGGGAAGACTAATGCTCGATAGGATTTTATAATAAAAGTTGCCGGTAATCGGAAGTTGCATCAATAATTATAAAATTAATAAATTAATGGCCGAAAGACCGGAAGTGAACTTCCAAGTGTGATTTTTGAATAAACTAAGGTTTGAAATCCTCCCAAGTAATTTAAAGTAATCATAATAAATTTAAATTAACATAAATAATTACGCAACTACGATCAATACAAAATAATTATGTATAGCTTAATAAACTAAGTAGGTATAGCTTCATAGATGAGCGGGAAGCGCAAGCTGTAACACTAAGTACTTCGAGTGCAACGAAGTATTTTTAGTGATTTTGTGTATAATTATTGAATGTTGTGCCGCGCTGGGACGCTTTACGTGATTTTATATGATGTTTTATTTTGATACTAGCTTTCCGCCCGCGGCTTCGCCCGCGTAGAGTTCGATTATATCGTGCTTTTCAGATTTCCTTCGGGAACACCAAATTTTTCCGGGATAAGAAGTATCCTATCATTTAATCCGGATTTCTAAGATTACGTCTACAAAATTTCAAAGCAATCGGTTCAGTAGTTACAGTGTGAAAGCAGAACAAACAAACAAACAAACTCACTTTCCCATTTATAATATTAGTATGACACTTTCCCATTTATAATATTAGTATGATTCGGTTATATCGCGCTTCTAGATTCCTTCGGGTTAAAGTTATTTCTAAGTAGGGCATGCAATACCGGTTTACCGGTTTTCATTTTTACCGCCTTTTCTCCTTTCGCCTTTTTTCGTAACTATAAAATTACCGGTAAAAAAATATAAAACCGGTAATTTACCGGTTTTATGTTTTGGGCAACGTTGTTCATTTATTCACGCATACGTCAAACTTTCCATTATATGTAATGTTTGACACTTAAAAGTAGCTTTGACGTAAGCGTTTGTGACGATTCGTGTCATTCATTAGTTTGTATAACTGTACTGTACAACGACTATCGAACTCATGTCAAATTTTCCAATGACTCCAGAGCTAGACGAACGTAACCAGTCTTACTAGCTTGGCAGTGCAGGATTGAATACCGTATTGGTGGGGCCAGAGCACTTATCGGTAAACTAATCTGCTTCAGGGAATGTGATACTCGTCCTAGAGTGATACGCTTTGTAAGGCGGGTATTTTCAGGTACAAATACCAACCTACAGGATTATACGACCCGTGTCAGGGAGCACATCGACTTCCTGAAGCAGAAAATGTACGGTACACCCAGAATCGCACTTTCTAAAACAATGAAAGGTGGGTTTATCGACCAGACCAAGGTGGCTGACACTTACCTACTGGATGACGATGCCATGTGTTCATTCTGGCGCAGTATCTGTTTGGTGCCTGTCGCTTTTTTGGATCAAATGGTTTTCAAGGTTGCGCGCTCGCTTGAGTCTGGTTCGCTACCTCAGTTCCTAACAACTAGAGTAACCCACCTGCTCCGTAAATCAGGTAGCACTGCGGAACCCAAAAATTATAGGCCGATCACTTGTTTACCGACCATCTTTAAAGTTCTTACATCCAATTTTAAAGTTAAAATTAACAAACATATTGACAGCAACTCATCATGTCTGCCTCTCAAAATGGATGTAGGAGCGGCTCCCGCGGTACTAAGGAGCTACTCCTTAATAACATGGCCATTACCCAACAAGTTCGTCGTTCCCAAAAGGATCTATCGACATGTTGAATAGTTTTTTTTTTGATATTGCCTTTCACGGACACCAGCTCCTCACATATGTAACAAATACTAGACTGAGTAATTGTACGGTTTTAGCTATAAACAAAACATTGTGAGGAGAAATAAATGAATAATAATAATTATTATTATATAATAAGACCTATTATGACTTGGTGCCACATACAAGGCTCATGCGGGTGATGGAGTTCTATAAAATTGATGCAACTCTGCACACCATCTTGATGACGTGTATGGCTAATGGAGGACGGTCCTTCGCTATCCTGGATATCGAGATATTCATAGGAATAGCGATCCGAGCCAGGTCTATTCCAAGGCGATACTTTGAGTCAACTTTGATTTTGCTTAGCCTTGAATCCTCTAAGTACACTGCTGGAGAATACACGTCTAGACTATCGGCTGAGGAGAGGTGGTCAGGTTATATCGCACCTCCTTTACATGAGTGACTTAAAATTCATTGCTCCCCACAAATTTCAACTGAAGGAGCTACTGAAAATTACTGAAACTTTCAGTAGCGTTATCAGGATGGAATTTTGTGTGGATATCAAATCAAATCATTTATTTCAAATAAACCAGTTACAGGCACTTTTGAATTGTCAGAAGGTCGGTCAGTCAATAAGATGAAGCTAGTCGCCCATTCCAAAGAGTAGGTACCTATGGAGAAGAACGGGCAAGAAACTCCATGGACACTCTTTTAAATTTTTAAGCTATTGTTACAATATTTGATTACATCATTCATGTTGAAATCAACCGCGTGAGAACGATGCAGAAATATATTGTACGCTGAGAGCGTCCATTATGGAAAACATACAAAAATCAATTCAGAAATTAAAATACGCCGTGGCAGCTAAGAGATGACCAGTCCCCTCCGACGGCGTCCGTTCACGAACATGATGTATGGATCAGCATCATTCAGCTCAACCATATCGAAGGGAACCCAATGACCCAAAACACACGCCACCATCAGCGAGACATTTGAGTGAGCATGACATACTCTCAACAGCCAGAGCACAATTAAGTCAATAAAAAAGACTAACCCAACAAATAAATGCCTTACAGCACATACGTACATTGTGCTCACACGTTTGCCATGCAATTATACAATACTAAGAAATTGAATCTACACAATGCTAAGATAGTTTTGTCCAAGGTTCAGCAGCTCCAACAGTGTTCCTGAATCTGTGGAAAGTTTAACTCCTGTGCAGCTGCAGCTGCACAAGTGCCGAACTCCTCTGTCAGCGATACAATTCCGTAACGTACAATATGCTTGGCTACATAGTGTGTAATACAGGCTTTGACTAAATAACATAAACAATTACATATTAAAACTACAAGAGGAAAAATCAAAGAACAATCATTGTATAGAAATCGGACGCAGCTCAAACCCAAGCCTTTTTGTCCTCAATATAATCCTTCACACTATAAAATGCTTTCTGACACAACTTACGTTTAATGAAGGATTTGAATTTATTCAGGCTCAGATCTTGAACCACCTCTGGAAGTCCATTGTAAAAATGTATACATTGGTATCTGAAAGAGCCACCTATTTTCTTGAGCCTTGTTGTAGGTACAATAAATTTGTGCCTGTTCCTAGTATTTATATCATGGACATCACTGTATTTTTTAAACAATTTTATATTTTTATGAGCATACAAAAGATTTTCATAAATATATTGAGACGGCACGGTCAGTACATTAATCTCTTTAAATTTTTCTCTGAGAGTGTCTCGGACTTAATTTATAAATTGCACGAACAGCTCGTTTCTGCAAAACAAATATTGTTTGAATATCGGCGGCATTTCCCCACAACAGAATGCCGTACGACATTACGCTGTGGAAATAGCCAAAGTACGCTAAACGGGCCGTCTCAACATCAGTCAAATTACGAATTGTTCTAACTGCGTATGCAGCAGAACTTAGCTTTTTTGACAATTTTTCTATATGTGAACCCAATTGAAGCTTAGCATCCAGAGTTATACCCAAGAATACTGTGCTGTCGTCAGATTTCAATTCTTCGCCCTTTATCAACACTTTAGTTTCCACCTGCCTCACGTTAGGTAGAGTAAACTTAATGCATTTGGTTTTTTTTCTCGTTTAAGAGTAAATTATTAACATTAAACCAATGGACTACTTTGGAGATCGCGCTATTTACATCATCAGTAACCTGCTGCTGATGTTTCAGTTTAAATAAAAGTGAAGTGTCATCTGCAAACAACACTATATCGTGGTTATCCTTTATTAGGTACGGCAGGTCATTGATGTAAATAAGAAAAAAAAAAGGACCAAGAATTGACCCCTGTGGGACTCCCATTGTTACTAAAGATCCAGAAGATCTTTTTCCATTAACGTCAACGCTTTGAATCCTACCACTCAAGTAAGATGTAATAAGATCCAGTGCAGAGTTCCGGATCCCGTAGTGGCGGAGTTTTCTGATTAACGTATCGTGAAGAACGCAATCGAATGCCTTGGACAAATCACAAAAGATGCCCAAGGCATCGCATTTATCCTCCCATGCATTATATATATGACCTAGAAGTTCAACACCGGCATCAGTAGTTGAATGACCCCTTGTAAAACCGAACTGTTTGCTATGTAATAATTTATGTTTATTAAAAAAATTTAGCATTTGGTTTAAAATTAATTTCTTAAAAATTTTACTAAAGGTAGGTAGTACAGAAATAGGTCTATAATTTGTGGGGTCTGATGTACTACCAGATTTAAACAAAGGTATTATTTTACTATTTTTCATGAGATCAGGAAACTCTCCACAGTCAATACAAGCATTAAAGATAACAGCCAGAGTGGGTGCCACAATATCAATAATAGACTTAGCAACTTCCACCGAATGACCCCATAGGTCAGCAGTCTTTTTTACATTCAGAGTGTGAAAGATTTTAATTATATCTCTACTGATAATATGTTCAAAATGAAACTCCGAATCACAAACATTAACATTTTCTTTAAGCAAAGACTCCGCAACAGAAGGTGATGAGTTTAGGGATTTAGTAGTTGAAACAGGAATATCCGAAAAGAAATTTTCAAATGCTTCAGAGACTTGCGAGTCTGATTTAATTATGTTGTCATTAATAGACAGGCTATAGTCAGTATTTCTATCACTGGACCTTCCTGTTTCACTATTAATAATTTTCCAAGTCGTTTTAATTACATTGCCACTGTTCTTTATCTTTGAACTCAAGTAACGTGACTTGGCCATATAACAAACTTGTTTGAATAATTTTGAATATTTTCTAACATATAAATTGAATTCAATAGTGTTAATATAAATCCTCTCATTGTACAATTCATAAAGCCGAGTTCTACTTTTATGAATACCGATGGTAGCCCAATCAG
>JADWQK010000582.1:0-47116 GCA_017933935.1 Sesamia nonagrioides
TTACCTGTAGGCTATGCAAATATTTTTTCGAGCGGAGTTCAAACCCGTGAAAAATAGCGCAGCAGACGATCACTATTACAATAATCTAGGCTTAAATCGATTTCTTCATGTACCTGCAGTAAAATTAAAAAAAAATTACATAGACAAGACTCGACCACGACTGCAATCCCAGAAGTGTTAAATTAGTCAGACCTGTGCCTGTTTATATATTACATTTCACCTATTAGGTATGATTTTTAAGTCTTAGGCCGCGTTTCCACTGACGCGGAGCGGGGCGGAGAGGGGTCTAGGGATGCACGAACTGACCAATCACAATGCTCGAATTCTCCGCTCCGCTTTAATGGAAACGGCACGAGCGGGGTGGAGCAGAGCTGAGCAGATATTCATAACAAAAATAGAGCGAGGCGATGCGGTACGCAGTACAGGCAGGACGGAGTACAGCGGGGCGGTGCGCAGCGTAACTCGTGCGCAGTGCCTCAGTTATCATCGTTACGTCATTAAGTGCATACGTACATAAAACGGATAAGAAGTTCAAAGTATGCTCCGCTCCGCTCCACTCCACTCTAGTGACAACACTGACCACTTTTCACTGCTCTTCATCGCTCCTCTCCACCCAGCTCCGTTTCAGTGGATACACTGACAACTTTTTACCGCTCTTCACCGCTCCTCTCCGCCTAGCTCCGCGTTAGTGGAAACGAGGCCTTATAATAGGGAATGAGTCAGCTGCAGGATTTAGTTTTGAACTCAAAATATGACTAAAGAAATAATATTAAAAATTGAAACAATCTTCAATTATTTATGTATTGTCAACAGATTACAACATATCCAAAAATATCAAAGTTACTCAAACAATGTTTCTTCACAAACATGTAAGAGACATGTCAAACGTACAGTTCAGTTTCGACTATCCACTTTCACATACTAAAGATTGAGATATTAAAAAAAATAGTCCTGAAATCGCATGTTTAGATATGGCCCTCTAATATAATACGCATCCACAGTTGTCGAATTTTTGCGGTAGTTAGGCAAGATTAGGCATTCACAACGTTGGGTTTTAATTAAACGAGCAGTATTTAACATAAACAAGCGTCAATCCAAAAATTCCAAGTAATCTTAAGATTTTTCGCAATTTGCAAGTCAGCATGAGGTTGTGTATTGATCAAAATATTTACATGGCTCTATGTATGATCTATATTCTGTAACGTGTATTTATTTATAGCACGCAAAACCGCAAAAGAAAAGAAGAAAAACTAATTTTTACACGACTACAGCAAAGCATAAAAAAAAGTTAAAAAACAAAAGTTAAAAAATAGTACAAATAAAAAAAAGTTAAAAAACTAAAACCCAACTACGACAAAAAACGACGCTGAAAAAGTATAAAACAAGATTTTCAGAATACTGAACTGAACAAAGTTGCTAATGTAGTTGCAAGTAAATGGACACAGTAGTAATGTCATACAATACTATTCTGAAGTATGCAATATTCACTATGTAGAGATACATTTTCATGTTTGGAAAGGCGTAGTCACACGTTACATATACCTACCTACCGTAGCACCTTGACAACGTGTGACTACGCCTTTCCAAACATGAAAATGTATCTCTACATAGTGAATATTACATACTCCAATAGTATTGTATGACATTACTACTGTGTCCATTTACTTGCAACTACATTAGCAACTTTGTTCAATTCAGTATTCTGAAAATCTTGTTTTATACTTTTTCAGCGTCGTAGTTGGGTTTTAGTTTTTTTACTTTTTATTATTTGTAGGTACTATTTTGGTGTTAAAGTGTATTTGTGGCGCATAATATTAACAAAAGTTAAACTGATGAACTAAAAACTAGGTACTTGACATATTACATCTACACGCACATATAACAACATAAGCCCGAAGGCATATAGTGCAGAGGCCTTTTTATGGGAGATTTAGCCAGTCATCAAACTGTTTCCGACTTCACCGCGTGGAGTTCTCCCAGCTTATGTCGTTTTCATTAGTGCATTACATATTCTATTAATGTTCACACTGCTCTACATTGCATAAAGCGATTCACAGTTCCCGTGACCCGCGCTTTACTCTTATCGCTCATATTTAACATCATTAAAGCATTCTTGTAATTATGTACAAGCATATAATTATGTATAAGCAAGCACTCGTGAAGCTCTTTAACGTGATACCAAACACGGTATATTTATTTTAATTTTATATTAACATAGAACTTTTTGTCCGCTAGAGGGCGCAATACTAAATTTGGTGACAAGCTTTATAGCTCATAACTAACAGAATATCAAGGCCCTTCTAATGGTACCTACTGCAGTGGTCTTATTCTGATAAGTAGTAAAGAAGCTATGAACGAAAAGATGTGAATTATATGCAACCAGACCATGAATACAGGTAAAGTCACACGCAAATGCTAGCAATATATATATATATTCAAAATGTACAAGTAAAGGGCTTTCAAATGATACCAAACACGGCATATTTATCTTAACTTTATTTTTTTACTCTGTATGTTTTGTCCACTAGAGGGCGCCACAGTAGATTTTGTGAAAACCCCATATAGCCTATAACCAGCGGACAATTAAGACGCTTCTAATGATATATCATTTGTCGAATTCTGATAAGTAGTTTAGAAGTTACGAGGGAACAGATGAACATACATACATACATACATACATACATACATACATACATAGCCTGTCAAAATCATAGCCCTCCTTTTGCTTTGCCGTAGTCGGGTAAAAAGGAGGGTTATGATTTTGACTGGCTCTTATGTTCATCTGTTCCCTGTAACTTCTAAACTGCTTATCAGAATTCGACAAATGACATATCGATAAAGCGTATCCCGCTGGTCTAAGGCTATATGAGGACTCTAAAATAATGTGGCCCTCTAGCGGACAAAACATACACAGTAAAAAAATTAAATATGGCGTGTTTGGTATCATTTGAAAGCTCTTGTACATTTTGAATATATATATATTGCTAGCATTTGCTCGTGACTTTACCTGTATTCATGGGCTGGTTGCATATAATTCACATCTTTTCATTCATAGCTTCTTTACTACTTATCAGAATAAGACCACTGCAAAACCATTAGAAAGTCCTTGATATTCTGTTAGTTATGAGCTATAAAGCTTGTCACCAAATTTAGTATTGCGCCCTCTAGCGGACAAAAAGTTCTATGTGAATATAAAATTAAAATAAATATACTGTGTTTGGACGTGAAAGAGCTTCACGAGTACTTTATGCTTGTACATAATTACAAGAATGCTTTAATGATGTTTAATATGAGCGATAAGAGTAAAGCGCGGATCACGGTAACTGTGAATCGCTTTATGCAATGTAGAGCAGTGTGAACGTTAATAGAAAATGTAATGCATTAAGAGGGGGTATAAAGGTAAATTGTTGATTTGAGATTTGATTTTTGCAGTCCATAATAAGCTACAAATTATTTGGTTTTTCAAATATAGATATCACATTATATTTGAGAGAGACTGGTCTGAGTGAAAACATGAAATAATAATATTTTTTCGATAGAAAAAAATCACAAAGTTGCATCTAATTTTCAACTAAATTCAATTTTTTTTCAAAACTATGTCTATTATTGAGTCAATATTTTAATGCACAATATAAAATTATATTACCGAGGGACTGTATTAGGGATTTCATAAAATATTGTATATTTTACGAGTAATTATTAAAAAACTGGTTTGCCGCTTACTACGTTCTTATTCCGCGCAGAACACTCTCGTTCTGTTTCACCTGGTGCATGCGTTACAAGCATGTTTTGTTTCATTGATCAGTTGCGATCGCTCTGTTGAGACGAGAGGACTGTGCTTCTGTGCTCCGTACCCGTGAAAATACTTTGACGAAATAATGGCAAACAAAAAAAAATCTAAAAACCGCTCTAAAAGAGAAAATAAGGAATTAAAACGCCAAATCATGGCTAATTGTCAAAGGTTTGTTTATTCATTTTAATTTATTATGTATGTGTAGGTTTTATAAGCACTGGAGTAATGGCGGCCAAATAGTATATGCAAAATAAATCGATACCCTGACCATTCGCTTGTTGAGGGGAGTTTACTTTGCGGTTTGTTTGGTTTATATGTGCTCAACTACAAAAAAATATATTTTATACTAAGTATTTGTATGAATTCGAATTATTTTTGATGTATAAATATGAACAGATAGACTTAAACGGAGCCATATATTTATTTATTGATTATTTATCTAGGTAAAAATGAGATGTTTCATTTTAGGCCACCACTATGTACGCTAATCATATCAAATTTGTGAAGAATGGGGAAAAGGGCTAACGAAACTATAATAGCCGCGGCTGCAGTGGAAGAAGGCAGGGTAAAAGATGGCATAGCGGTGATCGATGTAATTGCTGATAGTTGCTGGTCTAAGCGGTCTTACAATATTAATTATGTGGCACTATCTGTAGCAGCAGCTATAATCGGAAGACAGTTCGTAGAAGTTTTATTTTTAGAAGTAAAAATCAAATAATGTTGTATCTGTAGTCGTGCACAAAATAAAGGTAGAGCAGCAAAAGAACACGTATGTGTATATAGATCAATAAATAACGATAACTCATAAAAAAGTAAAAAAATAACGAACGAGTAATAAATATTGAAAGTAACTAACGCGCTTTACCATCAACGATCGCACCACTGCTTACCATCAGGCAGGATTGCGGTCAAGCGCTGGTTTATACTTAATTTATAAAAAAAAAATATTTTACAGTATAAAAATAAATGATTATTAACTTTTCGTTTTATTTATGCACCACAGTCTACTACTAAATTTCCATAGTGATTTTTTTATGTTTGAAGTAGGTACATACACATTCTTCACCTCATCCATCAAGCAAATAACAGGATTTATAGTAAAAACAAAAAAAAACAGAAACAAATTAATAACAACTAAATAGTCATCATCATCATCATCCCAGCGTTAATCCCAGTCGCATCCGAAGCCTTTTTCAGCTTTGGAGTCTGGGGTCTACTTTACCAGTCCAACTGCTGATATGGCTAAACTTTGACATTTTCCGTGAAGCAACTGCCGTCTGACCTCCACAACCCGAAGGCGACATCAAAGCATTGCAGTTAGACGAATTGTTGGACTTTTGAGGCTCCAACAACCCGTAACGACTGCCACTAGATGTTCGTATGGCAACCGGGACTAACGGCTTAACGTGCTTTCCGAGGCATGACCAGACCAGTGCAAATATTCATATTCATGCATACAAATACTTGCACTGTGCGGGATCGAACCCGCGCGACCTTACGCAGCGGCCGCGTCCGCTACCGCTACGCCACGGAGGCTGTCAAAATTAATTGTTCAAAATAACAACTAAATAGTAAAACTTTTAATTATACCATTACTTCCCTTTCGCTTTATTTGTCACTCACTGCTGTCTGCGACTTCTTACGCCATGACTTTTTGAATTATAATCAAATAAAACCATGACATATTTTATTAAACATTTATATCCGCTATTTCGGATTTCAAATTGTATGTTCGTAATCAGCACCCTAAAAACCTCGGCCATTGGGTTGTATCTTGTATCCTAAAAATAATTTAATGTCCATCAGATAGATTTATATAAAATATTGAACACGTATTTTTTATTTTTTCTTTCATTCTAATACTTAGGAAGACATGTTGATTTGAAATGTCGCATGTCATCACGCCGTGGTATTTTTTTTACCACGTAATTAGCCCCCACTCCGTAACTTTAATACGCTATATCTCAGTAGTTTTTGGTAATATCGACAAAATAAAAAATAAGGGTCTTAATTTTCTTTATTATCTATAAGAGGGACTAAATATTTTTTTTGATTTTCATACCTTGGATACATCCCTATTACATATTTTCTAAAATCTATACCCTCCATCTTGAATATTTTTTAATATCATCTATAATTTTTATCATAACTATAGAAGACTAGCAAAAAATACTATTTTAATTAATGCTTTGAGTTGCGCTTAGCCAAGTGTTACCCAAAAAATAAAATTAACAGTATGATTACATTACATACCTTTTCGTTATAATTTAAAAAATATTTTGTTTGTTGTTTAGTTCAAAGTACAGACGGATAATCCAACTCGCACTTTGCCAATTTTTATGTGACCTTTTTGCGTTTACTGTGTACTCGTAAATCAAAATCCGCTAGGAGTAATTGTGTTCTGTGATCAAAACATGGCGCGGGTAACGTTTTCGATGCGTTGGACGAGTGCGGGGCGTGTGAAGCGCGCGGGTGAAACCCGATTTTTTTCTAGCTTTATACGCCCTCTTAATGAAAACTACATAAGCTGAGAGTAACTCCACGCAGTGAAGGCGGAAACAGTTTCATAACTGGCTAAAACTCCCATAAAAATGTCCTCTGCACTATATGCCTTCGCGCTTATGTTGTTATATGTTCGTGTAGATGTAATATGTCAAGTATCTAGTTTTTAGTTCATTAAATTAACTTTTGTTAATATTATGCGCCACAAATACACTTCAACACCAAAATAGTACAAATAATAAAACGTAAAAACTAAAACCCAACTACGACAAAAAACGACGCTGAAAAAGTATAAAACAAGATTTTCAGAATACTGAACCGAACAAAGTTGCTAATGTAGTTGCAAGTAAACGGACACAGCAGACTCTACCAAGATGCCTTCGTTGCAAATTGACAATAATGTCATACAATACTTTTCTGAAGTATGCAATATTCACTATGTAGAAATAAATTTTCATGTTTGGAAAGGCGTAGTCACACGTTGTCAAGGTGCTACGGTAGGTAGGTATATGTAACGTGTGACTACGCCTTTTCAAACATGAAAATTTATTTCTACATAGTGAATATTGCATACTTCAGAATAGTATTGTATGACATTATTGTCAATTTTGTTCGGTTCAGTATTCTGAAAATCTTGTTTTATACTTTTTCAGCGCCGTTTTTTGTCGTAGTTGGGTTTTAGTTTTTACTTTTTTGAGTGCCACCTTAGCGCATACCTCTAAAAAAACATTTAAAATAATAAACTTACCTTATCTCCTCATCTCATACTTCTTCTTATTCTTATTTCAGGTGGTAGAACCCAATCCCGATCCAGAATGGACTCTGCTCTGGTATCTTCGAAAGAAGCTTCGTCTAACTGGTACCAAGCTAGGATGTGCAGAGGGCGGATGCGGAGCCTGCACTGTCATGATATCTAAATATAATCGAAAAGAGAAGAAAGTAAAGTATCCTTTGAAATACGAAACTGAGGTATCTATCCAGCTACCCACTTTGAGCATTGCGATGATTGACATTGAGATTTTTACTTTTTACTTCGCGGTTATCATACATATAATGATTAATTTATTTTATCTAAAGAAGCGTAAGTAACTATTGATGGCCATTACAATTTATTATTGTAACAATTTTGAAATAACATCTTCAGATAACATGTGACATTTTAAGATAACATTATCACCAACATTGCGATGTTTTTGCATGACAAGATTGAGATGTGTAATTGTAAGCAATATGCAATAGCATCTGCTATCCGTTATGTGTAATCTTATCTGAAATTTTATGACAAAGTAGATATTGCATTAGTTAAATAAACATTAGTTTTCAATTTAGGACAATATCATAATGTTCCCTAACCTTAATATGCAGCCACCTCGCGGTGAATGCTTGTCTAGCTCCAGTGTGCGCTATGCACGGTTTGGCTGTCACTACAGTGGAAGGTATTGGGTCAACCAAAACCAAATTACATCCTGTACAAGAACGTATAGCTAAGGCACACGGATCACAATGCGGATTCTGCACTCCAGGCATTGTCATGTCTATGTACACTTTACTAAGGACCAATAGCACTATAACATATAACGATATGGAAGTCGCTTTTCAAGGAAATCTTTGTAGATGTACAGGATACAGGGCCATCATAGAAGGTTACAAGACGTTCATAGAAGATTGGGAGACACAACGTATCGCTAATGGCACACCACATGCAACGAATGGTGGACAAAATGAACAAAACCGTGTCTGTGCCATGGGCAAAGACTGCTGTAAAAATAAGACTGATAAGGAGGAAGAGAAAAGTGAAACAGAACACATTTTTGATAGATCATCATTTTTGCCATATGATAAAACTCAAGAGCCCATTTTTCCACCAGAGCTTAAGTTATCTTCCATATACGATGATCAATATATAGTATTTAAAGGGCCGAGAGTTTCATGGTTTAGACCGAATGATTTAAGCTCGATTTTGAAACTGAAAAACAAATATCCTGATGCGAAAATAGTCGTCGGCAATACTGAAGTCGGAGTTGAAGTTAAATTCAAACACTGTATTTATCCGATTATAATAATGCCCAACTGCGTACCTGAATTAAATTCTATCACTGAAAGCGATACCGGGTTAACAATAGGAGCTGCAGTTACTCTTATGGACATAGAAAATACTTTAAGAAAGTACATAAACCATTTGTCCAAATATAAAACTCGATCTTTTAAAACAATTGTGGAAATGCTAAACTGGTTTGCAGGCAAACAAATAAGAAACGTTGCAGCTATAGGCGGAAACATAATGACAGGTAGTCCTATATCAGACTTGAATCCGATATTAATGGCCTTGAAAGTGAAGCTTAATCTGATGAGCGAAGACGGAGGCCATCGGTCTGTTTTCATGGATGAAACATTTTTCACTGCTTATAGAAAAAATGTAGTGAAACCTAACGAACTATTGTTATCCATAGAAATTCCTTATACTAATAAATACCAATATGTCATGGCATATAAACAAGCTAAAAGAAGAGAAGATGATATCTCGATCGTCACTGCTGCAATCAACGTCGAGTTCGAAGATAACACTAATGTAATAAAGTACATCAACGTGGGATTTGGTGGTATGGCTCCAGTAACTAAGCTGGCTACCAAAACAAGTGAAAAACTAAAAGGACAAAAATGGAATGAAAGTATGCTAGATAAAGCATTTTCGTCTTTAATAGAAGAGTTTCCACTAAGTCCTTCAGCGCCGGGAGGTAATATACAATTCCGAAGAACATTGACCATGAGTTTGTTCCTTAAAGCTTACTTGAGTATTGCTAAGCAAATGACCAAGGATTACATCCATGCAGACCTTATTTTACCATATCATAGTAGTGGTGCTGAACAATTTCATGGTGATATACCCAAAAGTGCTCAATATTTTGATCTGGTTGGAGAGGAACAGATCAAAAGCGATGCTGTTGGAAGACCACTAACACATATGTCAGCTTACAAGCAGACAACTGGTGAAGCGATATATTGCGATGATATGCCAACTGCAGAAGGGGAGCTTTACCTGGCTTTTGTACTAAGCACGAGAGCGCACGCTAAATTAATTTCAGTGGACGCTCAAAAAGCTCTAGCTAAACCAGGAGTTGTCGCATTCTTTTCTGCGAAGGATTTAACATCTGAACAAAATGCTATTGGACCAATATTCCACGATGAGGAACTATTTGTTAGTGAGAAAGTTATAAGTCAGGGGCAAACAATTGGTGTTGTTGTGGCAAAAGATCAGGCGACAGCTCAAGAAGCAGCTAGAATGGTGGAAGTCAAATATGAAGATATACATCCAATTATCGTAACGATAGAAGACGCTATTGAAAAGAATTCATTTTACCCTCAATATCCCAAAACCATAAGGAAAGGAGATGTTCAAAGTACTTTTGCTAATAAGAACAATCTAATAATTGAAGGCCAATGTCGGATGGGTGGACAAGAACATTTCTATTTAGAAACTCAAGCTGCGTTTGCAATTCCAAAAAAAGAAGACGATGAATTAGAAATATTTTGTTCAAGTCAACATCCTTCAGAAATAGCAGTAAATATACCAATTGATTTTGCTATGTTTGGAAGTAAATACTGGTCTCAACGATCCATGTTTCTCATACTCTTATTAATCTGTTTCAGAAATTAGTCAGTCATATTTTGCACGTTCCCATGAATCGGATTGTAGCCCGTGTGAAACGTATGGGAGGTGGATTTGGTGGAAAAGAATCTCGTGGTATGCTTGTGGCATTACCTGTTGCGTTGGCAGCTCATAAGCTTCAAAAGCCAGTGCGATGCATGCTTGATCGAGATGAAGACATGATGATGACTGGTACCCGACATCCATTCCTGATCAAATATAAAGTTGCTGTAACTAAAGAAGGCAAATTAATGGGAGCTCAAGTCAATATTTACAACAATGCAGGCTACTCTATAGATTTATCAGGCCCTGTAAGTTAAAAATTACGTCATAACCGTTGCGCGGGATTTTATTTAGACTATAAAATATAACAAAAACTTTATTCAACCTTATTTTTCCAGGTTGTTGAAAGAGCCATGTTCCACTACGAGAATGCGTATCATATTCCCAATACTGAGGTAACTGGATATGTTTGCAGAACCAATCTACCATCAAATACTGCATTCCGAGGATTCGGTGGCCCACAGGGTATGTTTGGTGCTGAGAACATCATTGAAGATATTGCATTTAGGCTAGGAAAGAGCTCGGAAGAAATTCGCAGACTTAACTTGTACGGAGAAAACGCAATAACTCATTACGGCCAAACTTTGGTGAATTGCACCTTACAGAGATGTTGGGACGAATGCATCCAAAAGAGTAAATTAGCTGAACGGAGGTTGCTTGTCGAAAAGTTTAACAAGTGAGTTATTTTATATTTTACAAAACAATTATTAAAAAAATATATATTATGACCGCCCCAGGACCCCATGGCTTACCTGGAAAAGCTTGGATTCTGGCCTTAGGAGCTCTCGGGCTTCTACTAAGCGGGCTACTAAGCGCATGCTTGGAGAGGGGCCAGTTTTCATTTCGTTGGAAGATGGGAAAACTGGTTCTCATCAAGAAGCCGGTGCACCCTGTGGACTCTTCCTCCACTTACCCGCCCATCATGTTGGAGGACGAGGTGAGAAAGCTCTTTGAAAGTCATTGTAGACCGCCTCGTCAGGCAGCTGATGCAGGTGGGGCTGGAATAGGCGGAAAGCCACTTTGGTTTCCGCAGGGGACATTTTACGGTGGAGGCTATAATGCGTGTGCGAGCCCTCACGACAGTGCCCTGTGGCCTGTGGCCTTGCCATCAGAGAGGTATTCCGGTATCACGGGATGCCGACCTATCTATCGAGACCTATCTGATGGATATGGCCGTCATCTACCCAGTGAAACCCGCGAGAGATGTTGTGCGGTATCCGCCCTGCGATCGCATCTGTGAGACATCGGGTAACCGACCGTTATACTGCATGGAGTCCACTGAGGCGGTGAATCTCTTTGACGGATTGCCGCCTGGAAGCTAAAGTCCTCGTCCAAATATGGAAGAGGCGAAAGGTGGCAAAACAGCATAACTCCGTTGTTGCGAGAAACCGTGGTACAGCAGACAGAGATTCGCTGGTATCTTATGGCGACATAGAGAGCGCGATTGTCAATACCACAATAGCAGCGGTAAGTCCCCCCTTTGAGGAGTGGTTAGAGAGGCGCCATGACGCTCTCACCTTCCGCCTGACACAGCTCCTCACTGGACACGACTGATTCGCTTGGGTATGGCAAATCCGTGTCGATGGCGCATTGTGTTCCACGCGTGCCTCGAAAGGTACACAGTGACGGGGTCCTCTAGAACCGACGTCTGCTAGAGCCGCGGGTAGTGAGAAAGAGATAGCATGGCTCCTGGCGCCCAGGAAGGGCGGAACGCGGATGGGTCTGTAAAAGTCTGACACACCCTTCTGCTACGCAAAGAGCGGAGGAGTACATATGATCCATACTAATATTATAAATGCGAAAGTAACTCTGTCTGTCTGTCTGTCTGTTACGCTTTCCCGCTTAAACCTCTCAACCGATTTTGATGAAATTTGGCACTGATAATCTTTAGACCCTGAGAAAGAACATAGGCTACCTTTTATCCCGGAAAAATTTGATGTTCCCGAGGGAAATCTAAAAAGCGCGATATAACCGAACTCCACGCGGGCGAAGCCGCGGGCGGAAAGCTAGTATTCCATAAAAAAAAGCAAACTTAGGCAATTATCTTTGCTCAGAAACTTTAACAAATCAGCTTCCAAAAAACACTATTATTGATTTTCAGAGAACATAGATGGCGAAAGCGCGGAATCACGATTATCCCAACAAAGTTTGGAATTGCTTTCACAGAAAAATTGCTCAATCAAGCTGGTGCGTTAGTATTAATTTATGTGGATGGATCAGTTCTTCTGTCCCACGGTGGTACTGAAATGGGCCAAGGTCTTCACACCAAAATGATCCAGGTTGCTTCTCGTGCACTTGGAGTCGATGTGTCTAAGATTCACATAACCGAAACTTCGACAGATAAAGTGCCCAATACCTCCGCTACTGCAGCCAGTGCCGGATCAGATCTGAATGGCATGGCTGTCCTGCAAGCTTGTGAGACACTTTTAAAACGGTTACAACCCTTCAAAGAGAAGAATCCTAATGGTAAATGGGAAGATTGGGTTTTACAAGCTTGGATCAACAGAGTGAGCTTGTCTGCTACAGGGTTCTATGCTACACCTGAGATTGGTTACAACTTTAAGGAAAATAAAGGAATAGCTTTCAATTACTTCACGTTTGGCGCTGCATGCACAGAGGTCGAGATCGACTGCCTCAGCGGCGATCATCAAGTCATTAGAAGTGACATCGTGATGGATCTGGGTGAAAGTTTGAACCCAGCTATTGATATTGGTCAAATTGAAGGTGCTTTTATCCAAGGTTATGGTTTGTTCACAATTGAGGAGCTCATTTATTCTCCAAATGGTACATTGTTTTCAAGAGGACCTGGTGCTTATAAAATCCCTGGATTCGGAGATATTCCTCAGGAATTTAATGTATCTCTGCTTAAGGGAGCTCCTAACCCTAGAGCGGTTTATTCCTCAAAGGTAAGCTGTTCGAGTATACTTTGACTAGCAAAAAATTGTGGTTGTTACAAAATTTCATGAAATTATTTTCTGTGTTTTCTAGGCTGTGGGTGAGCCCCCTCTATTCCTGGCGTCATCGGCATTCTTCGCGATAAAAGAAGCAATCAAAGCAGCGCGCGCCGATGCCGGCGCGTCTTTGGAATTCCGTTTGGACGCGCCCGCAACTTCAGCACGCATTCGTATGGCGTGTGAGGATCATATTACCAAGAAAGTAAATATCTTTTTTTCTGAATAGGAGTTAGTTTAATAATATTCAGTATTGATGTAAATTCAATAAAAGTCTAGGCTTATAAGCTCCGGTTTAAAAAAAAAGTTGAGCCTTTTTTTAGGATCCTGCGTTGTTTTCTGTGCTCCAAAGGGGAAAAACGTACCTTATTATGTAATAAGAAATAAGGGATTGTGTACGCAACTCCACAACAATGCGCTTATATTGTGTAAACGATGATACTCTATTACTAAGACTCCAGTGTACGGACGACAGCAGGTCAAGCTATCCCAAATTGTCAGATATCCCCAATCAACCTTGAGCCTTAATGCTTTAGAGATAAAGTTGAAAATCTAATATAATAATAATAAACATGGAAACATGACAGATTGTAGTAGCTTGATGTGCTGTCGTCTGTACTTAGATTATAATTTTGGCACATGTCTATATATTTTACTGTGTTGTACACACTCTAAATAAAACAAATAAGATTTATGTGGCTTACAATACAAATGTCAATGATATCTCTGTATAGTACAAGCCAAGTAAATACATAATCCTCAAGACCGAATTTCATAGCGACTAATCTCATCGGAGTTCGGTCTGTGGAGCGGAATATTATATTGCACTAGTGTGTGTGCAGATGCAGTCCTTCACTTCCCTGGACCATTAAGATTTGCATTAATATTTAAATAACAACACAATTTTACATTTCAGCTCGATGTACCAGAATCAGGCACCTTCGTTCCATGGAATATCGTTCCTTAGACCTGTCTATACGTCACAAGCAAAATCAAAGGTTGTGAAAAAGTTGTGTAACTTTGCATATACAATATGTAAAGAAAACCCTGTCCGATCCGTGAAGGTATTGTTAGGTATCGATAAATGATTCTACTTATGCCTACAAAGCAGGGCTAAATTAAAAAAAAAATCCCCCTAAAAAAATAAATATTATTTCGCAGAGGTAACTTAATACATGTGCGGTAGGCAATACATACGCGGGCGAAGGGGGGCAGGGCACGCGGCATCGCTATTCGCTCATAATAATGCCGTCAAAATTATGTTATCACTTTTAAAAAAATATCAAATTTTGAGGGAGTTGGAAGTAATTCGCGGAAATAAAAGATTATTTCTAAATTCATTAGTATTGTTACTATGATGATTACGTAAAATTTCATGTTTTATTTGGTCATGTGTTTACCTAACCTTTATTATCCTTATGGGTCGGACGGAGTTTTCTTTACATAGCGTATAAAACATTTAATGCTTAAGTTGTTCCGGGTCAGGCTGGCTGTGCAGAGCGACATTTTCTTAGAAAAAAAAAAATGTTTAATATTTTCGTAATATGTGATAATTACACAACATTAGAACATTACAATTAAAAAAGCCAATGTTTGTTCATTTATAGTTGTTATCGCCAATGAATTTAAATAGGTTTATTTTATACCTTCTTTTTTATTTATTTTGTTTTAGTTAAATTTTATATTTCGTAATAAATATTCTGAAAACATTATAAGTTTTTACTATTTTTTTTTTCAAGTTCCAACATTGTTGTACACTACTAATCAAGATTTGACTTAGGGGTTTTATAACTCCCCGCCCCCTATTCGTTGGACCCCGAGGCGGAGACGCGCGCGAGTGTCGGCGCGCGCCTCAGAGGCGATGCACGGGGTAGTTTAACACCTCACTACCCCGTGCAGGAGGCGAGGCCCGGACAGACCGGGCCGGCACGATAGTGTGGGGCAGCGGCAGAATCAGGGACTCCCGCGGCTCCGTGCGCACGTGACCGGAGAGACACCGGGGTGGTTTATAGTCAGTAGGAGTCTGACAGACCCCGTCGTTTACCCCAGGGTGGCGGACATCCATTGAGGATTTTCCACCCCGGAACAAAAAAAAAGGAGGTTTTTATAACAAAAACTTTGAACTTAATGATAAAATTATTTATTTTAAAATCGTATCTAATAAGTATAATACATTTAACTGACTAATAAAACAAGAAATGTTCAATAAATTAAAGATTGCAATTCTTATGACGGACTGACATTACAACACTAGTTTATCGATATTTTCTTAGGTGGCAACTATCATATGTTAACATTCAAAGGCATACAATGTGACCTGTAAGTACATTCGAATTTAACAAGAAATAAAATAATGTGCTATTAATTTTAACATTTTAGGAACACACAAAATAATTAGTAACAAAAATAATTATCAAATGGAAAGAAAATCAGGTACAAGAAAAGAAGTAACAGTTTAACCTTTTGGTACAAAGTTTTTTAAATGCATAATAAAATAGGTCAATGAATGAATTCGATAGAGTTTTGTAGGTTAGCTGAACACGGAGACAGAATGAAACAGCACCAGAAAAATAAAAGAAACAGCAATAAGAAATAACGACTCAGATGTTTATTGTCCATTATTTTCCAATTTATATAAAGGATCATAGCTTTTTTTTACGGTTCGAGTATTTTATTTACATTACTATACGATATGACTACATTATAGGACCTCCAATCCGATTACTTTAAAAGCAATTTAGGAATTTTCATTTTCCAAATGCAGGCAACATTGACGATTTCATTCTAGATTCATCGATACGGAAGTTTTATCGTGATTCACAGCTATAATATTGCCTAATCGAATAGCAGTCTTTCCGGGTATGCTATGGCTCAAAAGTTTAACTATAATTAGTAGAAATATTTTACAGTGCGTACGGAAAGATCTCTCTTGGTATAATTGCACATATTCTAGTCTCGGGTAATTTACCCATTCATTCATAAACGTTATTTAAAGTTAACTACTGATTCTTTAACCATACATTTTTGACCTTTTAACGTCACTTAACTTTTATCACCGTTTATGAATAAACACCATAGTGTTTAAGGTTTTTATTCATAAACGACTAGCTTTCCGCCCGCGGCTTCGCCCGCGTAGAGTTCGGTTATATCGCGCTTTTTGGATTTCCCTCGGGAATATCAATTTTTTCCGGGGTAAAAGGTAGTCTAAACCTTCCTTAAGAATCACTCTATCTATTAAAAAAAACCGCGTCAAAATCCGTTGCGTAGTTTTAAAAATCTAAGCATACATACGGACATACAGCGAAAGCGACTTTGTTTTATACTATGTATTGATGATTAATGTTAAGTGACGTGCACACGTCTAAAATGTATGGTTACAGAATCGCTAATCACCAGTTAACTTTAAACAGCGTTTATGAATAAGGGGGTTAAACTCTACTTATTAAATTAACATGTTGCTGTGCTGATATACGGGAACATATTCGAATATTTACTCAATTAATCCTACACGTAGTTATAAAGAATAGTCACTAAAACCAACTGCAATAGGCTATTTGACAGATTTATAATTTCCATCTTGAATTACTTGGTTGCGGGTTAAGAAGTCCACAGAAAGTATTTTTTTATTTTTATTTTAAATACGGATTTCGTAAGAAACATGCAAATAAAAATTCAAATAAGCCGCCAAAACGCTTTATTCAGCAATACGGCGTTGCGCCTTGTAAGTGATGTCACAAGCATTATAAACGATTTTCGGTTCTGCAGTGGTGTTTGTATTTATCTGTTATTTGTTGTTGTTTATCTAATAAAATGGTTTACAAGAGGTCTGCTGTACCGGGTTGTTCAAATACATCGATAAAACACCTGAGAACACAGAACAACAACAAGTGCTGATACGCGTATGACGTCATCGTGACATTAGCCAATCCGGATCGTTTCACAATATGTGGCGCGAGATCCAAAAAGTCAAACATATTTTTGTGTTTTTGGATATATTAATTGTTATTATTTTTATTAAAACTCATGGAAATGACACAAAGAACCCTCATTTTATGCATTTAAAGCAAATAATCACAAAAAAATTCGTACTGTCAAACGGCCTATTCCGTTATCTTGGACCTCTATGAGAATTTTAGAAGAATAAATATTTGGATTATTATCTCTATGGTTCAGTCACAGATATTTTTGGAAAAAATTGCAATCTTTTCTGTGTTTACCGTTTCAATAATTCGTATGCCACAAAAAGGTTTAGGAATAAATAGCACATAACCAAATAAATCCTACCCTTAGATTTTAACGCACATCATAAGCTATAAAATGTTTCATTTTCCATAACTGATACATTTGTCAACCACCGTAACCAATTTTGGCATCATCTCAACTTTATTATTTACAAATAGATCTTGGGTTTGGTAACCTATTCAAACTATCTCATTTATCCGATTCCGTCGAACACCCTGAACCTGAGCTAGGACCTGAAACAAAAATACATTAACAATACAAACATGGGCAAAATAAACCACTAGCTTAATAGAAGAAAAATAATGTAACATGACAAACCATAGATCACAGACATATACTAATGGACATGCAATACGCGTATAATCTGCAGTAATTTTTACATGCTTTTTATTAGCTTCACTTGTATGTTTGCTTGCTTGTTTGTCCGTCTCTAAGGTCCGTATTACAGAACGTCACTCAAAACTCAAGCCCTACTAAAGTCTCGTTTCAAGCCATTTGTTTGGTTGAAACTAGTTTTAAGTAATGCTTAAGCAGAGATCAATGCTTGAGTTTCGTTCTGGAATACGCACCTAACTCTTTGGACTACGAGTGAGCGGCTCATTACTGTAAAATGTCCCACCGTTTTCAATACGTTCGTTGGCCGAGCGGTATTAATTTGTGCAGGCAGAGTATTTAGTTTAGATTTAGATTTTGTTACTTGGGTAACGCATCATTACGAATTTTAGCACTTGCAATTCTGTCTGTTGGAGATCAAGAAAAGTTTGGTAAAAACAAATGAGCACCACTTCAGAGTTCGTGTTATCCGTATATTATTGAAATAAAGAATATCGAACTAAAAAGTTGAAAATAAATATAGTTTAAAAAAGTAAAAAAAAACATGCTTTTAAAGAATACCAAACTAAAAAGTTAAAAATATAAAATTTAAAAACAATACTAGTATATTGTTTATATACTATTGTCATAAATTAAATTCTAAAATTATTTTTAATTTTTAGTTTGATATTCTTTAAAAGCATGTTTTTTTTTTTTACTTTTTTAAACTATATTTATTGGTTTGAAAAGAGTGAGAGAGATGGCCTATGCTTTCGGTCTAGCACTATCTCTTTCCTCATATATGATTGATGATTTTGTGAGAGATACAAGATAGACTAAACTTCGTTTCCCCTTTTTCTTTCGGAGTGCCACAATTCTCATCACTAAAGCATTTCCATTAGTATAATGTCGATGCCATAGATTGTAATTACTTTATTTACGGTTGATTAACATTTATTGAAAGTAATAAATTATATTCAAAGGGGGATGTTAGTACCGAAGACTTTTACCTGTGTTGCTGTGGAGCTGGTATTGAAAAGTAAAATAAATATCATTTTCGGGCAATTTATAGGGAACGAGGAATACATTTTGGGGTTCAGAAAGGTACATCATGGTTACCCAAGAAGTCCTTATTTAAGGGGGATAAATTTGCAAAATTGTTGTAAAAGTAATATCGTGTCGTACAAACATAATGAAGGTCTAACTGATTTAATTTTACAGAACATATTTAACAACTTTACTGTCCACGAAACAAATACAACAGTTAAATCATTGGTCGAAATTAAAGAAAACAACTAAATGAGATGTAAAGCCTGATTTACATCGTGTGGTTCGATTGTCTGTGGCATACGCAAAGCAAGGATTAAAGTTGAATGATCGAAACAATGTAAACAATAGTGCCAATTCTTTTGCTCCTAAACTGAACTGATTTTAATTTCAGTGCAGTGTAGTTTCAGTTCAGAAAAAGAAAGAAGATAACATAATAGTTTACTGTTTAGTCATGTCAAATTAAGACTCTCCATAGACAGTAACTGAAGAAGCGATTAAAAACATGGCGGCTAAAAATTCCATCTTCTGTCCTTTTATTAATGAAATGTAAAGAAAAAGATGTAAATCAAATCATTTATTATTTGTAAAACATAGGTAACAAAAAATACAGATCTTATAGACAAAATATACAGTGCGCTATTTTTTGTCTTTGATGGGACATACAAATATGTTATAATATTATAGTTTTAAAGTTCACAAAAATTAAAAAAAAATTAATGTCAAAAAATTAGTACAGAAATTAGGAAAACTTACTCGTTCAAGAACTCGTCAACCGTGTAATAATATTTGTCAATTAAAATTCTATGCAAAGTTTTCTTGAACTCCCAAGTTCAAGAAAACTTAACTGGTATTTTTTTTATCTGATCAGGTATTTTATTATAATTATATTCTTGGATGCACTGAACTTGAATTAAGTTTAGATTGTGAATAAGGGAATCGCCAATAATTTTTTTTTTTAATTTTACCGTATGCCATAAACAAGAAGCTTGCATCGTGTAAAGCGGAATGTGTATAATGATAAATGATCATAATATATTACCTGAATGTCTTGAGTATCTACCACGCCTGCGAGGCTCTCGTGACGGGCTGTCCGAGTTGTATTCAGTCTCCGTGTCTAAGGGCGGTGGGGCGGGGCCATTCCGCGACCGTGTCACACGATGGTCGTCGTACCTGATGAATTACATTTTTTAATCATATCTGCCTAGACTTTTTCAACTACCTATGCAGGCGTTTAATAAAATCTTTAATTCATTCTCTGGCAGACAATGTAAGTATAGTATTTATACTATACTTAGTATTATGTAGTATTTATACTACACTTAGTATTATGTAGTATTTATACTACACTCAGTGTTATGTCGTATTTATACTACACTTACGTTGTCAAAATTACATGAAAATTTGCACAAGCGTTTCTTATACATATAGCTAGCAAAAGTGAGTGCTAATTTAAAAAATGTAACCCTTGAAGGCGTTGAATAAGGGATGAAAGTGGGTATGGAAGGTGGTTATTTTTGTCACTGGGAAATTCAATGAGGCAGAAAATATTTTGCTTGTTAAACATGTGACGTGGTTTGGAATTTTTTCTTCATTGATTATAAATATATTTATAGATCTCCATTAAAAGTGTTTCTTAAATAAAATGGATGAAATTAATCATGATTAAATATTCATCATCAACTCTCATACAATTTGAGCGTAATCCCACGCTTGCTCAATGAGGGTTAACGATTTCAGACTTAAAGTCCAGGTTTCCTCAGTCGAAAGTACATATAACTTAGAAAGTTACATTGGTACTTGCCTGACCTGGTATCGAACCCGCACGCTCATACTTGAGAGGCTGGTATTTTAACCACTAGGCCACCACGACTTTTAACGACGATTAAAAATATTATCCATACTTACTAATATTATAAATGCGAAAGTAACTCTGTCTGTCTGTCTGTTACGCTTTCCCGCTTAAACCTCTTAACCGATTTTGATGAAATTTGGCATAGACAATCTTTAGACCCTGAGAAAGAACATAGGCTACCTTATATCCCGGAAAAATTAGATGTTTCCGAGGGAAATCTAAAAAGCGCGATATAACCGAACTCCACGCGGGCTAAGCCGCGGGCGGATAGCTAGTCTATCATAAATTTAGAACAACGCAGTAATAAGTGACCGCGGAATTACAGAGTTCATTGCCATAGATATTGATAAGATTGTATGCAGGCCTTTGACATTTTTATCAGGTCGTTAAAGGTCGTTCGTTATGCGACACAAATACTTGTAAAACATCTTCAATGTCAAATAAGACTATACAACGTGTAACAAAAAGGGTATATACATACCAAGGGCATGGTATCTTTAGATGATATCAAACAATATCGGAAGGGTTTCAACTCAAAATAAAATACTCAAAAAATTGGTACCAAATTTTCGGTTTCGTGTGTTTCGTAAAATCAAATCATAACAAACGTGGCAGCACACTACATACGTTAAGAACTACTCGTTACCCGTCACGTTACTTGCCAAAATCCGATAAATGTCTTCAATATCTCTGTGCGACTAGTATGATAGTAGCCTATCACAGGCGGTGTTTTTTCCTCATAACTTCCTAACATAAAGAGATAGGATTAAAAAACCCTTCCAATATCGTTTGATATCATGTAAAGATGCCATGTCTTTGTTATGTATATACCCTTTATGTTACACGTTGTATACGACTGACGCCAATTTTAAGCGTTTCTAAATATTTGCGTCGATGTGACATGAAATCGTTTATTATGCAAGTAGGATCACTGATTACTTTTACACGTCATACTTTTTTAAACTAGCTGGATCAGGCATTTCCTAACTGACTATCTCTGGGAAGAAAAGTCGAAACAAACTTAGGGATCATCGTCTTTTTTGGTCCAGACATTAGATAAAGATAATTTAATTTTGCAAAAAAAAAAAAGAATGAAAATGTTTAGGTACAATAATAATATGTGTTTGCTTTGTACATAACAAACAATCTATGTGATTTAAAAAAGAGCGATTAAAATGTCATAACTGTAGCATTATTACGCATATTGCTTAATGACATTGGTTACCAGAGCGAGCAGTTCAATATCAAGCTTTTTACATATTTCCTCCCAATCTATTCGTTGTCTGCGACAAATAAACGCATTTTTTTTCTTTCTTCAAAAGCTATGTCTAGTCTATTCCCAACTATATAATCCCAAATATAATATGCTATGCTTCCAGGCTAACTGGATGCGAATATATCAGTATTTTGTATGGAGTAAAAGCATAGAATAAAGAGGGACAGAGTAGGTTATCTTCATACAAACGGACCGCGCGCGGCTTGTATGTGTGCGCCTTAGTATCTACGTGTCCCCGCACGCACACCTAAACACAATATTAGAGTGCTATCAGTGCGCTAGTCGCGGCTAGCACTGGACGAGGCTCGCGCGTCACGTGTTCTTGTTAAAAAAATGCATGGACCGTCACGAGGGTTGCGAACAACTTAAATCGTATTTAAATGCTAATCAGCAAGTTTGCAATTTAAGTGCAGAATCTAGGTATCTTCACTACAAAAATTATTCTAGAAACCAAATTTTATTAGTGGTTCCACCTGACGACTTTGTAGAAAATATTATTAAGAGGATGGAGCAGATGTTCCAAAAAGCACTTCAAAATGATCACGTAAACTGCAAGGTTGTTATGTCTATTTATGAACAAATAAAAGATTTATATTTTTCAAATTATATTTTAAAAGTTATTTATAAGGATACGGATATATTACACATTAAAGTGTAATAACAAAGCGTTTCGTAATAGTCGAAACCGAAGAAAGTATTTTTCGGTAGCTAATATGTAATTTTGTATTAAATGTGTGATTCAATAGATATTATGTTTGTATTATTTATATTTGTATTAATTAAAAATAAAAATGGTCCTTTATGTGTACAAAACTAAAAATAAAAATTACTAAAAAGAACTGACTAGTATACATATACTAGTGAGTTTTTTTTAAGTAAATACTAAGCAAATAATTTAATCATAAGCTCTTAGTCTATAAATATTTGTTAGCGGTTTGGGCGACAACCGTAACCGACTAAGCGCGGACAGTCGTCAACCCTAAGACAGTAGGCAATTAAATCGCGGATTGGGTCGGAGATAACCTACTTCCCCTCTTTATTCTATGGTAAAAGTCTACCCGACTTTCGCAACCTTAAGTTCCATAAAGATTGTCTTTTTTAGGGTCTCGACGACCCTTAAAGAAGAAAATAAAAATTGTTTATTCTGCACAAACAAAATACACATTGAAATAAAAAAAAGGTCATAAGCCTCGTTTCCAATTATATAAAATGTTAAGAATTTTGTCAATTGCTTGATGTTAGGGTCGCGGGTTCGATTCTCGCACGGAACAATTATTTATATGACCTACAACTACAAGTAGTTGTTCCGGGTCTGGCTGTTTGTGTATGTTATTTTATATGTTTGTAAACGCATCCACGATACAAAAGAAGTTCCTAGTGTGGGGCAACATCAAAAAAAAAAAAAAAAACAACACACAATAGAACAGTCCCATTTATGGTTCGGGAAATGCTCTGCCCATTCCTTGGTTGCCTGAAAGAGATCGCATTAGCCCGCCCATGTATGTTTTGTTGTGTTGAATGTATTATAATCAATATATGTTTTTACAATAAAATATATAAATAAATACTATCCATACTAATATGCGAAAGTAACTCTGTCTGTCTGTTACGCTTTCCTGCTTAAACCTCTCAACCAATTTTGATGAAATTTGGCACAGACAATCTTTAGACCCTGAGAAGGGACATAGGCTACCTTTTATTGAAAAGTTTGATATTCCCGAGGGAAAGCTAAAAAGCGTGGTATAACCGAATTCCACGTGGGCGAACCCGCGGGCGGAAAGCTAGTAAATAAATAAATTAATTGAAATTGACAGTAATATTATTCATAATTTTGATTTTTACAAAGTGAATATTATATTCTATTTAATATGAACTTGAAAAACCTTACCTTTCCCTAGATCTCGATCGTCGCCTCGACCTCGGCGAGTAAGGCGATCGCCTAGAACGCGGCGAGTACCGACTGTCGGGCGAATACCGCACCGTTTCTGGTGAATACCGACTGTCTGGCGAGTATCGACTCACGGGCGAATACCGACTGTCGGGGGAGAAGCGTCTTTCCCCGTACCTGTGAACGATGGCAATTTATAACTAAAAAATTACATCATAATTGTCGAGAAATACGATACCTATACTATCGCCTAGCTCCATAAAGAATAGAGATAAACAAACCAATTTAGGGTTAACACAACTCACGTTTTAGAAATAAAAAATTTTTCTCCTGTTATTTACATGATTATCGACTTTTACATGCTAGCTATTTATTAACAATTCCTATTGCAGAATATTTCAATAAAATATCACTAAAATAACATGCATAATAACTTGGTAATTCGAAAAACCATTAAAAAGTCGACATTGATTTTACGTGATAGCCCTACAAAAAAAGAAAGATGGATGAAATCCAGGTATTAAACACATTTTGTGGAATTTAACCAATGAATAAAGTTAAGGAATTTGTCAATACAATTTTGCGTATTTTAATTACTTTCAAATCAACTGCATAACACATGCATTGTAATACTTTCAAGTATGGACTAATTATAATATTTGTGTGTCATGTTTCATTCAAATCGGTTAAACATTCTATGCAAATCATAAATATCTAAACATAAATAAACTGTTATTATTTATAGATTAGTAGGAAGTAGGATTATTACTTTTATGAAAATCATCATGTAGAAAAGGTTGTTAACATTTGTCTTTTAGGCGTAAACTAGTCGTTGCTTAGCAACGGGTTGTATATCTCTATTCTTTATCGAATTTGGCTCAAATATGTTTATGCATATGCGTATTTTAAGAGATATTAGGTGATCGTTTTTCTGAAAGTATCCAGTGAAAAGGCTGTATATAGAAAGTTTCAACTTTGATAAATCACCACTATTTTCAACGATGTAATAATATTACTTGAACAACATGATAAAATCGTAATTAAATAATCATAGTCGCAAAACTGAATTTATAAAATCAACCTTTTCTGTTTTTAAGGTGATTTAAGGTTTAAATATTCAAATAATCAATTGAACGCAACTGAAGTACTACTACAAAGTGATATCCACATGTATCAGAATAATAACGAAGTTGTAGAATTCAAATACCTACATTTGAATAATTTTTACGGAACACAGTAAACATACCTCGGCGGGTGCGGAGAGGGCAGCCTGCCCAGCGGCGGCGGGCGCGGTAGCGGAGGCAGTAGCGGCGGCGGGAGGAACATGGGGGGCAGCGGGGGCGGCAGCAGGGGGGGCTCGCCGCTCTCCAGAGGGGACGACACTTCTGGAACCAATGCATTTAGTGCTGACTAAGTGCGAAAATTGTCTGACAGTACCTAGATATCATCACGTGACAGCCTTTATGGCGCAGCGGTAGCGAACGCGGCCACTGCGCAAGGAGGTGCGGGTTCGATCCCCGCGTAGTGCAAATTTTTGTATGCATGAAAATGAATATTTGCCCTGGTCTGGTCGTGCCTCGGAAAGCACGTCAAGCCGTTGGTCTGGTTGCCATATGAACATCTAATGGCCGTCGTTACGAGTTGTTGGAGCCCTCAAAAGTCCAACAAGTCGTGTAACTGCAATGCTTCAATATCGCCTTCAGGTTGTGGAGGTCAGACGGCAGTCGCTTCACGGAAAATATTAAAGTTTTGCAAAAAATCAGCAGTTAGACTGATAAAGCGAACCCCAGGCTCCAAAGCTGGAAAAGCTTCGGATGCTACTGGGATTAACGCTGAGATGATGAGTACCTAGACATCGTCAACAGGATTTACAAGTGACGTAGGCGTGGCAAGGAACTATACTAATTTTGTTTTCTCGCTCACACTTAGGTATTATGACCGCGCTTGTCACAGATGTTGGCGTTTACTGTCATTGTTGCCTTGGGCCTCACTGATTTTCGACCAGTCTCACCATGCATGGTAAACATTGTTGTGCCATAAATATATACAGTATGTTAAATAACAGAGGGCGTTCCCGTTAACCCGAAATAATATAGCATACATACATGCTAAAAAAAATATTTCCATTCGAAAACAAAATGTTTTAAAATTTTTTCCAATAAGAAAATATTCAATAAAAATTTTAAATTGACATGTAAAAGAAACACACTGTACACGCGAACATGAAAGACGGCAACGTCGCAATTTATTTATACATGACGACTACTATTTTGATTTAAAACAGGAGGTTTCAAATTTATTTCCAATTAGAATTTTTTTTATTCGGATTTTTTTATGCTTATTTTTCTATGCTGATATTTTTATTTTAATCTATTAATGATATTTATTAACGAGTTTAAGGGAACGCCCTCTGTTATTTAACATACTGTATATATATATAAAAAAAAAATAGCCGATTTCCATACCTACCCAATATGTGCACAAATTGTTCTGGAGGAGTTTGGTAACGAATACAGCGACTCGAGAATGTTATATTAGTTTATGATTTTTGTAGTCGTGGTGGCCTAGTGGTTAAAACACCAGCCTCTCAAGTATGAGTCTGCAGGTTCGATTCCAGGTTAGGCAATGGACACCAATGACTGATTAAAAAAGGTGAAGGAAAACATATTGAGGAAACCTGGTGTTTAAGGCTGGAATCACCTACCCACATTGAGCAAGCGTAGTGATTACGCTCAATCTTTCTCTGTATGAATAGAGGAGACCTGTGCCTAGTAGTGGGACGATAAAAAGGTTGATGATGACTTATGATTTTCATCAAGGGGTTAAAGGTTAGCGTACTGTGATGAGGTGAGACGGCTCCGTCGGCGGCGGTGAGCGCGGCCAGCTTGCGTCGCAGCGCGGCGGCGTCGTCCCGCGCGGCGTCGGCGTCCCGCTTGGCGGCGCGCGCCTCCAGCCACGCAGCGTGCGCACGCGCCTCTACTTCGCTGAGGGCGCTGCGACGCGATGACTCTTGTTCTGCTAGCTCTAGTGTTAGCGCGTCGCATTTCTCCCTAAAAAAGTTGTTTCATGGATTCATTTATATTTCATCCTTCCATCTTGGAACGAGTTTTTTTTTTGCTCTTGTATGTCAGAGTGTAAACGCTGTTTTCATTCGCTAGAGCACCGTTTCCCAAACTTTGTTCTACCGTGACCCTGTAAATTTCATACCCCACCTTCGTGACCCACTTAAGTATTTGAACCCAACTAAAATTGGTATTAGGTAAAATAAAAACACAAACATTGCTAATGTGTAAGTATAGGCACTTTGCATACGTGTTGCTATTCACGGACATAACCTTGTTGACTTGTAATAACTACTTCTTATTTTATTCGGATCATCTAAATTTCCGTTTCATGTGTACAATATGTATTTGATCCCACAATATTAATAATATAGTATAAATAGTCTTAAGTTTATACAGTAAAAGAGTTTTACTGAACACGAATTCGCAGTCTTCACTACATAAATATTACAATACAATAATACACACACGGGTGTAAGAGGGCAGCAAAGAGCACCCTGCCGGACCGCTACGTACGCTATAGATTACCTACAATGCGCCCTTCGAGCGATCATCATTGTCTCGTTAGGTACAAAAATCGACCATCTCCTAATACTTATTTAAAAGTCGCAGTATTACCTCCGTAATGCTGTGAACCGGTATTTTTTTTGGCGACCCCCCTGTTGGGAAACGCTGCGCTAGAGGATGAAGTATGTAAATTGAATTTAGAACATCGTGTGCACTCTGTCTGTGAATTCTATATACCATTTAAACTATTTAATGCTGCCTCCATTGAGCCGAATTTATCGTACAGCTTTTTGAAGTGAAAGCTTCTTTAACGATATTGAGCACTTTTGTTGGATAGGAAAAGCATTGAATTCACGTGAGCGTGACCGATCAACACCGTCATCGTTAATGTTTTTTACTTTTGTGTATTTTGTTTTTGAATGATGTCAGTTTACTTCTGTCAATCTCACGGCTAATTTTATTTCTTCATTTATTTTTAGTAATTTCTTCGCTAAGGTGTTGCCCTCAAATGCATAGATTTTTCACCTCGTACTCTTTTGACTCCTCGCTAACACTTAGGATTCTAAAATTGTCGCGGTTAAAAAGCAACTATGCATTTTGTAAACAAATCACTATTGCAGTTTTTAAAAATGTGTGTATCAAATGACATCGAAAAGCAGTATCCCGAAACTTCTGTTAGAACTATAAAGAGTATAGGTAATAAATTTTTTAAAACCTTTACTAAAAAAAAAATAGGTTACAAAATATTGTTAACTATTATATCCATACTAATATTATAAATTCGAAAGAATCTCTGTCTGTCTGTCTGTCTGGCTTTCACGCCAAAACTACTGAACCGATTGTAATGAAATTTGGTACACAGATAGTCTAGAACCTGAGAAAGGACATAGGCTATAAAACATCCCGCTATGACCGATAGGAGCAGAGCAGGAACAAAAAATGTTGCGAAAACGGGAGCAAACGCGGACGTACATATTGCTCCCATTTATTTTAACAGGCGCTTATTTTATATCAACAGCTCTTTCGGTTCGAAGCTTACGCGGGTGAAACCGCGGGGCACAGCTAGTATGTTATAAAATATTGTTAAATAGTGTCCCCCAACACTATTAGCATAACAGTTAGCGCGTCGATATCACTTACACCATGTATTCGTCGTCTTAAGCTTGAGTAGCAGCGAAACCCAAATTGTGAACTTATTTAAAAATCCATAGGTACTAATATTATAAATGCAAAGGTACCTCTGTCTGTCTGTCCGGCTTTCACGCCAAAACTACTGAACCGATTGTAATGAAATTTGGCACACAGATAGTCTAGAGGCTGAGAAAGGATATAGGCTATAGAGCATACCGCTATGACCAATAAGAGCAGAGCAGAAAAATTTTTTTTTTGCCATAACCGGGGCGAACTCGGACGCACATATTGCTCCCATTATTTTAACAGGCGCTTATTTTATATCAACACGTGGACGGAGTCGCGGGCAACAGCTAGTTCAGTATAATTTTGTTAACCATTGGTATAAACACCAGATGAAGATATTATACATACTTGTATCTCTGTGCTTCTTGTTGTAGAATTTCTATTTTTTCCACTGTGCTAGCTGACTCGCCTTGCTTGCTCAGCCATAACGATTCTTTGGCACTAAGTTCTCTGAAAATAAATAACAAGATATTAATGTGAATATTATTTTACTTTATCTATTTTCATAGAAATGTTTTTGTAATTTTCATAAACTTGCAGCGAAAACTAAACATTATGTCCAGATGTTAAAGTTTATTTTTCGAAATCAAATAAAATAGGGATTTAATTAATACATTTGCTTTACTTACTTTAGAAGCTCACTCTCTCTTTCCTGGAAGTATTTGCCTAAGACTTCTAGCCTAGTGAGCGCTTCTGTAGCACTTTGACTTGTAGTAGTTAGCGTTTCTTGGGTATTTTTTAGTTCTTCAGCGAGACGTGTTCTTTCTTTATATTCTGTCTGTAAAAAATTGAATATCAAAAAAAATCTAAAGAGATTGTTTTACTGTTCATTTCAAACATTTAGTATTATCGAGTATAAACAACAAGTAAATTTATTTACACACTTCCTGGAGATAGTTTGTTCAGAAACGTTTACTGAATGGGTTTATATAATTTTTAATATAGGTAATTATTTTTCTATCACAAAAATAATTAAAACTACGGAAATTATTGTCATATTAACCTTGTTGTTTGCACAGACTTTTAAAATCGCAGTTTTACTTGTATTCATACAAATTTTATCATTCAATCCATACTAATATTATAAATGCGAAAGTAACTCTGTCTGTCTGTCTGTTACGCTTTCCCGCTTAAACCTCTGAACCGATTTTGATGAAATTTGGCACAGACAATCTTTAGGCCCTGAGAAAGAACATAGGCTACCTTTTATCCCGGAAAAATTAGATGTTCCCGAGGGAAATCTAAAAAGCGCGATATAACCGAACTCCACGCGGGCGAAGCCGCGGGCGGAAAGCTAGTACAAAATAAAGAAGAAACTTGTTCCAAGAATGTTAAGGTCATCGTTCTCCAAGAATTGGTATAAGTAATATTATACATGTTAAATTAAAGATTCAGTGTATGTATTATGATCACAACATAATATTCTGATTGGGGTGTCTAAGGGTGTGCGTTATTGCCATTACATGTATAATAGCAATTGCACTTCGAGTACTTATGAAGTCTCTACAAGCATCATTTTAGAATGTAAATGATGCTGACCTGACAGACAGTGTTCTGTTCAAATTATGAATAATTCGTTCTCTTTTATATAATTATAAACTAGTGCTTAGCCGCTATCCCGCCTAATGGTAAGCAGTGATGCCATTATGGATGGTAAAGCGGGCTAGTTTATTAGGAGCCTATTCACTCTAGCCTTGAAGATACTTAAATTGTAGTCACGACGGAAACACCGTCGCTGGCAAACTGTTCCAGTCCCTCGATGTACGCGGTATAAAAGATGAGGCGAAACTCTTCATCCGGATCGTAGTCGCATCAACAACGTAAAGGTGGATCTCGCCGTACGACAGGTCGTCCGATGATGGAACGGAGTTGGGGAAATTAAGAGTACACTCTCTAAAATGCATCCTATACAACATCGACAGACTAGCTACTCTTCGCCTGTGCTCTAGGCTTTGGCGAGCGTTTTGAACCAAACCTGGGTCGCCATTTAGCCTCTTCGCATGCCTCTCTACCAAATCCAAAGTTCAAATGATTACAAATATTTTGAAACATAGAATGGAGTTCAACTTCTCTATAGTGTTGCGATTACAGATAATTTAAACCTTACCTCAAACTTAGTTTCAAATGAGTTCTTCTCTTGCAGAGCTTTAGACAGTTTTGCTTTGATTTCTGTGTGGTCTATAATCGATGTCACATCAACATCTGCTGACATACCACTCTTTAATTCCTTAATAGCTTCCTGAAAATATAAAATTGGCAGTTATTAGATCCATACTAATATTATAAATGCGAAAGTAACTCTGTCTGTCTGTCTGTCGGTCTGTCTGTCTGTCTGTCTGTCTGTCTGTCTGTCTGTCTGTCTGTCTGTCTGTTACGCTTTCCCGCTTAAACCTCTCAACCGATTTTGATGAAATTTGGCACAGATAATCTTTAGACCCCGAGAAAGAACATAGGCTACCTTTTATCCCGAAAAAAATTGATGTTCCCGATGGAAATCTAAAAAGCGCGATATAACCGAACTCCACGCGGGCGAAGCCGCGGGCGGAAAGCTAGTACAATATATAGGAAACGACAATACATTGTAGTGACATTTAAGTCACACTTAGTATGATTGCTACCAAATTCATTGTACATTGTAATGTAGAAGAAAAATGTTCGGATATTTCGATTTGTGGAGTCATTCTCGTTTAGAACTGATACCAGTTTGACCTAATAGTCACACGATCTGTGATGATGACCTGACCATAATGGATAATAAATCACTTAAAATACTGCCATAATTGATATTTATCCGTAAGTCTTCTTAAACAGACAAAACCTAGGTATTAGGGAGGCCATTTCAAATACTAAATTTGCATAATGATATCACACGGTTTAGTCTAGCATAGTACTAGTCTAATAGTATTAGCGCAACTTACTTTTAGGGCTTCAATCTCGTGTTTTTGTAACTCAATAGTGTTTTTAGCTTCCGCTAACAGCTGGTTGATTTCATTAAGTTGTTTCTTTTGTTTCTTGAATTCTTCCAATGCACTTTCAGCTGATACATACTTCAGTTGGAAGTTATCTCTTTCACGACTAACTGATATTAATTCCTCCTCAAATGCCTGCACCTTTTCTGGAAACGGAAAAAAAAATCAGGGTTTACAAATATGTAAAGGAATATAAATATCGCGTGAAAATCGGCATGTCCTCAAACTAACAAATCAAATCAAAATCGTTTATTTCAAATTAACCATTTGGAGACATGAGATATGTGTCAACCTGCACTAGGCTCGAGTGGTAGATTACAGCCCACTCAAGAGTGGCTGTAGTCCAGAGGGAACATTATAGGCTGATTATGATTGTGAAGGGAATAAAGACTATTCTGCTGTATCATGAATTTAAGGTTCGATACTATTTGAATATTATTCAAATACTTATTTATTCTGAGCAGGATTTGAGCCTGCGTTTGAATACTCAAAAATTACATACATGAATCACTTCAGGTGGTGTTCTGTAGTTTGTGTACCACCATGGGTAAAAGACACGAGAACAAGGAATCTTATCGACTCAAAATGATGCCTAGAACACATTTTCTGATAACACTTTTTATATGAGAATTGCTTTGCATTATCATGTATAAAATTTTATATACAAGGAGGCGTTTACTACATAAGGCTGTGCGTAGATATGTGAAATAAAATCTGCTTATATAAATAAAACCCTTAGTAAAATCTTTATATTTATGTTCTGTAACATATATGATGTACATAACAAAGAATATAACAATTGAATATTGTTAAATTATCAAATTGCGTATGTGGCTAGTACCAAATACCACCTAGTTAAAATATTAAGAACTTACCATTCAGTTCTACAATTTGCTCTTCAGAATTAGCTCTCTCAGCCAAGAGCTCACTAAGAGTATTTTCCACCTCGCTCAAAGTATTCTGCAGCTCTCCTGCAGTATTCTCTGATACTCTGAGCAACTTTTCATGATCATCTAAAGAATTCCGTAGCCTATCATTTGTGGCCTTTAACTCATTGATTTCTTCTTTCAGGGACAGTACCATATCATCCATTCCAAATGAGTTGTCTTCAATACCGGCTAACTTGTTCTTAGTAGTTGTCAGTTCCTCTTTGAGGATCTCACACTCCTGAAAAATTACAATTTGTGTAAGTATTCTAGCATCATAATGGACTGTTGTAAGAAGGAAGATAGTGAATGTAGTCAACACAAAAAGATATTTTATACAATTTTAACTTTATTAGATCAATTCAAATTAAAATGGTTTACCTTAGTTGTGAAAAGTAAATCCCTTTGTAGTGAATTGATTGTGCCAATGAGTCTTCCATCTTGTCTCCTATTATCTATGTAGTAGTATCCTAATGTAAACAGAAGGACAGAACTGGCTGTGGTCAGAAGGTACGTCAGTAAACGGTTGGTGCCATCATTTGAGGTTCCATCACAGTACTCATCGGTAAAGCATGTTTGTCCTGCAATCAAGATTGAAAAAAAAGTTGAAAAAAAAGGAAAGATTCTTCAAAGGGATAATAAATGAAGAAAATGATGACTTGTATGAATTTTATATGACAAAGTACATAGCTACATCAGAAACTATTTAGTTCTTTAGGTTAAATCACTTAAATTAGTTGATCTGATAATTAATATAAAAATGCTTAAACCTGATAGATATCTATAAAAATCTTTGGAAATATCACATACTGTTTTGTAAAATGGATAGGGTAAGTTTCCTTGAAGACCTCATTCATACATAATTATGAAAGAGATAAACTGCAAACATTGTAAGATAAAACTACTTCAGAATTCTATCACCAAAATCATGTAGTTATAGGATAAAATACTTATCAGAAATTGATTGCAAACATTGATAATAGATATGGTGTTGTATAAAGCACCTGTATGGTAGTTTACTAAAGTTAACACTAATATTATGTGAACAAAAGTAGTGTTTTAAAAACAAATTCTTATAACAGTCAATAAGGCCCGATTCATAATTATTATTGTGTTGTGTTGTGACGCAGTTGTAGCCAATCAAAACTCTTTTGTATTTGACGCAGTCCTGAACATATTCTTTTGATTGCTTAATCCCGCAGTCGCGACACAACATGACACAGTAATGTGGCTGTGGCTTGATTCACAGTAATATTGATTGCATTTTGTTTTGTTATTACCCACATTACTTTTAAATGACAGCATTAAGCTTAATATGCAGAGAAAATGAAAAGATAAGAATAAGAACAATTTATTAAGAAATACAATAAGGATCAGAATAATTCTCATTCTATAGACTTGAGTTTATGTTTGATAAATTATTGAGAAACCATCTTGGTTGGTGAGAGTCTGGTATTCTTTTCATAGTGTGGTACTGAAAATGTATAAAGAGGATGATTTTGTAATAAAATTGTTTTAACTTACCAACTGAAGCAAACAAAGCTTTAGACTCTTCACTAGTCCCCATAATTGAATAATAAGTGGACATAAAATATTTCAGAAAAGAAAATCCATCATTTCCATCAGCCTTTTCACTTTCATAAGTGGGATACTCTTTGTTGTATAGAGATTCTGGTGATTCAGTTGACGATGGCCAGATGTCCTCTACAGTTGTGTAAATATTTGAAAAGAAACCCTCAGTGTTCTCGTCTTGTCCTGAAGCTTCTGATGCAGTATTGATATCTTCTTTGGAATCAGGCAAAGCCGCGATAATCTCTTCAACAGGTGCTTGAGGGTATGTAGGAGTATCTTCAGTAGGAGGAGGCTCTGAGCTTTCTTCAGTTTTGTAAGACTCATCAGGAGTGGATGGTGCAGGAGTGGTGATATATTCATACTGTGGTAGCTCTGGAGGTGGGATTTCAGTTGTAGATGGAGTATCCATATTCATGATGGGAGGGATTGTTTCTGGGATTGGAACAGTGTGAGGTTCTTCAGAGTATACTGGAAGTAAAGTCTCTGTTGCTGTAGGTAGTTCTGCTTCAGATGACACAGGGAGTAATGTTTCAGTCGATGGCGCTGGCACATGTTCAACTGTTTGTGGAATTTCCATAGATGCTGAGGCCATATGCTCTCCTGTTGGAGCAGTATTTTCATTAGGCTCTAAGTTTTTCACAGGGGGCAGACTATTATGTTGGTTTTCTGGATTCATGTTAATATATACTGGTGGGATTTCTTGGTTTATTTGGTTAACTATTGGTTCATTACCTGGAGGTACTACAGCTTCATTAGGAGGACTCGCTGCAGTCTCGGTGATGGCTGGTGCAGTAGTAGGGTAGGTTACATCATGATCAACTGTGGGATTTTCTACAAGTTCTTCAACAGGGTTTACAGGATTATTTAAAGAATTACCATTGGGCATATTGTTTGATTCAGAAGAAGTTTCCTCAGGTACTTGTGAATTGTCAAGGTTATTATTGAGAGAAGATGTATTTTGTTCTTTATTGTCACCCTGTTCTGGCTCAGTTAAAGTGTTTTGCAGGTAATCTTGTTTGTCAGGCACTTCTATTATAGATTCCCTATTAAATGAACCATGATTAACAGTTGGTAATAATTTCTGTGGAGGTATAGTATCTGTTGGTATTTCACTGGGAACCTCTTCATTATTTGGTTCTGCTTCTAATAGCTGATTCTGTTCAGGATTCTTTTTGGCTAACTGTTCAGCTGTCTCAGGTATTGTGTCTGAAGATGGTTCCTCACTTTCATTCACATCACTGGTCATAGATGAAGCATCTGTATCTACATCAGTTTCCAGTGGTGTAGCAGTTGTTGTAGAAGGCACTTCTGTTTGTACAGTACTTTCAGATGGTGTAGCAGTTGATATAGAAGGCACTTCTGTTTGTGTAACAGTATCAGGCGTTGCTATTGTGGTTGGCTCTTCATTTTTTTGTGGTTCTAGATCTACATTTGTATCTGATAATTTTTTTTCATCTACATTTTGATTTGGTATTTCCTCTGCATTATCCAGTGCTGGAGTGAGATCTTCATTTGAAGAGGTTAAGGAGGATTCAGTAGAAGTATCCTGCTGTGCTTCATTGACAGCTGCTTCGGTGGTGTAAATTGTTGTGCCTTCAAACACTTCATGAGCATGCTGAACTTTATCCGGCTTTACATCCTCCTTCTTAGCCTCAAAAGGAACTATCATTAGATTCTTTTCTAATATTTTGGTTTCTCTTAAAAACTTCTTGTTTACAAAGCCAGTTTTTCCACCAATACTCACGAACCACAAGTCCGGATTGGTACCAGCTGATTTCATGTATACGATTGCATCGCTATTTGCGCGAAAAGATAGTAAGTCCGAATCAACACTAGTATAAACCAGCAAAGTTTTCGCTTTAGAAATAGGTCCTGGAAGAGGAACATATAATATGTTGTTAGAAAGTTATCACATGAAAACTGACTGTCTATCAGTCTGGTATCTTACCATTACATTCTTGGTTAGCACAATATACTTTGTCAGGAGTCCTGCATTGTGACACTGAGATAAATATCGTAAATAAAATAAGTTTTAACACAATCATTTTCGCATTCTAATAATTACATTTAATTTCTTAAAAAATTCGCTAGACGTTAGGCCACATCATCTGTCAAGTCGATCGTTCGGTCGTTCTGTGTGACGCAGGGAAATGAATTCAACCCAAACCCGAATAGATTACAAATCTATTAGGAGAAAAAAACAAAAATAGAAATAAAAGAAAATAAAAATATCAGCGTATCGTTAACTTAATTTTTTAAATATGAATTTAAATAGATGTAAATATGTTTTAACTAGAATACTACTAAATGTAACATAGCGGAACGTAGAAACATTCGGAAACTTCATTCAATATTAAGTTACTTCACTTTATGTTTAAATATAAATAAATAAATAGGTAATTAGTATTTGCTTTTGTATAATGTGTATGTAAACTGAGTATAGCAGTTTTCCTCTTTTCAAGAGTGGAATATCTGCGTACCTTTGCCACAACTGTAAAGTACAGACTGCCCTGTATATGTTATGTATGTGTAGTTACCTGCATATTGGCACAAAATTACAAAAACCTATTCAACATAAAGACGAAAGCATCTTTCGTCATCATGTAGATTCAATTTTCTCTGCATTACTTTTTAATAGAACGTACTGTATCCCCAGAGTAAAACCCTTCCTTCAGTAAAAATATGCTTTTGGTATTTGGAGTAGGTACCTACTTAAGTATGACGGTTGGGGACAGCTGCCCTTTTTTTTGTTTTGGATGGGAAATCATCAATTGATCTCCACCGCTCTGGCCGGAGTGGAAGGGCGTGTCAGAGTTTTCTGACTAAAACCCGACCGTGTTTCTTCACTTGCCTGTGCGCCAGGGTCACGCTTTCTTTTTTTAATCAACCCGCAACCCTCTCTCAGGTGTTCTTCAAAATAGGTTCATTTTATATGGGACTTTTCGTAGTTTTCAAGAAAGAAGTTAAAAATTTGTACGCTGTCTCTGTTACCAACGAAAAATACCTGTGTTATGTGAAGTTTGGGAAAGGGGAACAGTGTCACCCGCAAAAGATAATAATAATGTGTCATATCCTATTAAATTGTTATACTATTTGATTGTTATACTCTTTGTATCAAAGATACTGAATGCTACCATTAGACGGGATAAATATAAAATAAAAAATGGCATAGGTAATGTCAAAAAATCCATTCTATAGTAAATTCAATAATTTAAAAAGATTTCATAATGGATCTGGAAAATCGTGTATCACTTATTGATTTATCAAAACAACTACCCTTTGAAATAGGTAGGTGATGTCGTAGTCATTTTTAAATATCTTGAAAATAAAAATAGACTTTGGATGGTGACAGATAACAACGTCACTGAATCGGGTCTACCCGAGTAACCTATCTTTGCATGTAACTAATTAGTTCTGCTATAGGCGCTTGAAAGGTGGAAGTAGTAGGTATTATTCCTCTGGAAAAGATCTACCACCATGAACAGGCACATCAAGCTACAAACTGGCTTTCTTTATTAGGTTTTCAACTTCATTTTGAAGCTTTAAGGCTCAAGGTTGAATGGAAATATTTGACAGTTACGGGTAGCTTGACCTGCTGTCGTCCATATGTACATCTATTTCTGCCGTCAGTTGTATGTATAGTGGTAGTGATGAAAATTTACCATTTTATTGGTAGGCCGTTGACTTGTTTGCCATCCAAAAAGTATCTAACTTGCAGGTCATCAGCAAATAATATTATGGCCCTAGTTCACCTATGTGAACTAGGGGCATAATATTATTTGCTTTCTCTATAGAAAGCTTACGTATTGGCAAAGACATTAAAATTATATTTACAATAGACAGGACATCAAGAACAAAATCGTAATCCAATACTTCTGGCAAACTGGTTAAATGTCACTTAGTCTAGTGTGGTACCCCTGCGCATCAAGACGTAATTTGTGTCCACTAAGAATAAACATTTTCTAAGGAAATATGCCCGGTTGCGCTTTGCGTTACTATACATCTCGTTATGGTAAAACGACTGGACCTAACTTCGGATTATTTTCGTATAAATTGTTTATATTTTCTCTGTAATTAAAATTAAAAAAATTTCGTAGATAGATCTAGAAAGTTTTCTATTATTATAATAAGCGCCCTCTATTGTTGAGTAGTTTTACTATTTACTTGTAGAGATGTAGTAATGTTGTTTATCGATGTAGTTATCGATAATATTTATTAAGTTGAAAACTTATTGCTATATTTTATTGACATTAAAAATAAAGTTAAATAAACTTAAATATTTCTATATTTCAAGTTTATTTGTTTTTAACTCTATTTGAACATAATCATGTCATATTGATGAACAAAATTTAATGAAGAAGTACTATTCATTCACCTAAGTTTTTGTTATTTTTGGACTACCATTTTTGTCCTGATTTGGACAATTATCTACGTGACAAGAAATTTTCTTCCCAGGAGGCAGTTCTGTTTTCACACAGTTTGTGCAGTCTAGAACCTCAGAGTTCTATCGCAAAGGCATAAATGACCTTCCTATTAGAAGGCAGCAATGTATACATAATAATGGTAACTATTTTGATAAAATAAATTAGTTGAAAATTAAAAAATAAACAATTCAGATTTTCAGTACAAATCGGCAACTTTAAACTTTAGCGCCTATTATATTAAAAGAATTATGTAAATAAAAAACTGTAAACAAAAAATATGAAATTACCTATAAACTTTCTGCTTCCTAATTTTTTTGTTTCAAACTATCAAAATTCGAAAACTTCTTTAAATATTATCGATAACTTTATATCGAAATGATACAAACCCTCCTAAAGTTTTTAGTATTGCCATTTAAAAACATTTGCAAACAAACATGTAAAAAGAATAATTTTGCTAAAAACAAAATGCAAACAAAAATTGCAAAACAAAATGCGCTTTATGGCCTAAAAGGTTTATTATACTCAAAAATCGCAATATAATGAGTATTATAATAATTCGTAAGCAAAACATATCTAAAATATTAATAGACGGTGTCACGGAAAATGAATAGTAGCGAATAAAATACTAAAACAGTTTTTGATGTTTGTACAAGACAAGTTTCACATAATTTGTTTACTTTTCAATATTTATTTACCCGATTTAAATTATACTAGGGTATTAAATCGGATCTGGCAACATAGACCACACTGGCCACCTACCGGGCAATAGCTGAATATATTTTGTCTCCAAGTGTCGATCTAATTTTGCTATATTGTACTAGATGGCGGAACTGAGACATGGGATCACAGTTTTTCTACGCCATTTTGACACATGCCCACTCTATTCATCTTAAATCTCTTTGCGTATTGGTGATAGCAGTATCTACCATTTCTCGTTGTTGATGTTTCTTTTTAGTTGCGAACACTAGTACCTTATAGGTATACTTAGTAAAGAAGATGCATACACGGACTGGGAACTATTTTATTGTTATCAACCTTTAATCCATAATATAGTATACCTACAATTGACAGCCTCCGTGGCGTAGCGGTAGCGGACGCGGCCGCTGCGCAAGGTGGCGCGGGTTCGATCCCCGCACAGTGCAAGTATTTGTATGCATGAATATGAATATTTGCATTGGTCTGGTCGTGCCTCGGAAAGCACGTTAAGCCGTTGGTCCCGGTTGCCATACGAACATCTAGTGGCAGTCGTTACGGGTTGTTGGAGCCCTCAAAAGTCCAACAATTGGTCTAACTGCAATGCTTCGATATCACCTTCGGGTTGTGGAGGTCAGACGGCAGTCGCTTCACGGAAAATGTCGAAGTTTAGCCATATCAGCAGTTGGACTGGTAAAGCGGACCCCAGACTTCAAAGCTGACAAGGCTTCGGATATGACTGGGATTAACGCTGGAATGATGATGATGATGATACAATAAAATTGATGCAACAAATGACTTGCATCGTCTAAATGGTGTTTAGACAATGCATCTTTTATTTTTGCTTCAACTTAATTGAAGCCATAGGCAATAAAATTGCACCGTGTAAATCAGTCTTTACCTTTGCAAAGAATTTTCTTTTAACTACCGTCAAAAACAGTCGGAAACAATTTCTCGTCTGTAGTACATCGAGTAATTTCGTAACATATTCAGCCAACCAATGTCAGATATATTTTATCTGTGTTACAAAAATTGACGTCTGACAGTATGAGGAGGAAAACTGCCAGAAACGTAATAAAACAATATCTGAATAAGACTTCATATACTTACAACATTATTTATTGTTTATGCGAAATCGGAAACACGTGTCCAGTATTTCTTTGTTTGTTGTTTGTTTTGTTTTTGTTGTTTTAAGTAAAGAATCTATGTACAGTCAAGACCAAAAGTCGAGTTACAATCTCACAAAACTATGGCCAAGCAATACTACTTGTAGTTACGACCATCTTCTATAATAAAGTTTGATACACACTCATACACTTTGACAACTTGCTGCCCGCTTATGATCGTTAGGTACTACTTACTAATTTCAACGCTCACTGTATGTGTTTAACTGGCCTAGCGGTTCTCGCCTTGATAGTGATCCGCAACTTAACGATGATACTTTATTTAAAGATTTTTTTTATATTAGAGTCATTATAAAAAGATGACGGTAGATTTGAAACAAACTGACCAAAAAGTATTCCACTACCTACAATAACTATTATTAACTACAATAACTCAAATAATATTACTTAGCTGTTGTTGGTTGGTGAACATATAGTTACCGAGTTCGTGTTATTAGTTTTACTTTTTTAATCAATATGCAGGCATATGCAGCAATATATCTCAAATATCATAATATGAAACCGGCTTTTGTGTAAATTGTTTTTTTTATTATTTGGGTAAGGTGCAAACCAATCCCTTGTTGCAAGTGTTTAATAAAATTGTTATCGTTTTAGAGAAATACTGTAAGCCAAAGTCAAGAGGTTGGAGGACGAAGGTGGCTTATGTGTCGAGACTCGAGACAAGGGGAACGAAACAACAATATTTACCGTTGAATAAACCTTTAAATCTTGCGAAGAAGGGAGGTTGCATTTGTGGTTTAAAAATAAACTGGCGAGAATGGCGGAGACTTATCGAGCTAAACAAAAAAAAAAAACAATTTATAACAATCACAGTACAGAAGTGTCCTACAAAGTGTTTTAAATATATACCATTATATATCTTAATAACGGACTCTAAACCAACTCGTAAAGTAATTTAGCTAAGTGACAGTAATATGTTCGGTTGGCTTAATGGCTAACAGATGTCGCCTTTTGCAATTTCAATACAAATTACTTTTGGTAAATTATAAAAAACAATAATTTCGGAATTCGATAAGAAATAAGTTCGTTTACTTTTGAACTAAGAAAGCGCTTGAAGATTATCTCATGCCATCAAACTCCGAAAAAAGTCACTACAGGATGGCAGCATTAGTACCATGCTATACACGCAAAAAAATATAAATGTAATAAGCACTATTATGTGTTCTAAGTATAGATTATTTTATGATTGCAATAATATTCAGGTTAAGCTTCAATCCTCTTTTCTTTAAGAAAATGAATAATTAAGCTATAACCTCTTTAATAATAATATACGTATAATATTATAATTTTCATATCTAACAACCAAAAATGTTTTTTGTATTTTTTACCATAACAATATGATAAGTTTGTCAAGGATTACTTTTATATAAAATATTACAATGCTGCCGTTTCAACGTTTGTTTCATTTGTTAGTATAAGTATATCTATACCGAATAATATATAACTTTATAATATATTGCATTATTTATATTCCTTTTTTTCTATTATTTATATTTTATATATTGCTTTATAATATATTGCTTATTGTTTTATTTTTATATATTTTTTTATTATATTACCCCTATAGTAAACTAAAACATATAATAAAACCCTTTTTTGGGATAAATATTCAATAAATTTTCCTATTTGTTTAAATATTATTTGCAAACATTTTTACTTTAAAATACAAATCAATTATCATAATTTTAAATTATATGAAACAACAAAAAGAGTTGCCTATAATATGGATCGAACCCACAATCGCTCGCTTTTGATAGCACCATTGTTAAGTGCGGCCGCTAACTCAACTTCAAATGAAGTAACGAAATTTTGCATTACTTTAAAGAAAGACGAAGACTGCGATAAAAAAATAATGCGGTAGTGTGCGTGGCCGGTTTAGCGCAGGCGACAGTAGTCTTTAAGGTGGAAATGGACTTCTACAGCTGATAGTACCAGGTTTATAATGTAACGGGATTTTAAGGATTTATTGATCTGGTATAGGTGTTGGTATATGAGGTAAATATGGCCAGAATCCGAAAATAAAAAGAAAAATAAAATACGATAATATTCCATACATAATAACTAAGTTTTATTCATCATAATCAAAATCAGATTCTAACACTTCAATGCCAAAAGATTCATCACTGTCACTAGTACCGCTGTCTCTAACATTTAAAATAAAACTTTGTAAATTTTCTTCTGTTATTTTATCACGTTCTTTATATTTATTTTTAACATGTATTACATGATCAGTCATTTTCTTTCAATCGTGTGAACTTAACGTTTTCAAATGAATCTTTAATTATTTCTTCTAATGCAGCTGTAGTAACTGCAATATTTTTGCTAGCCACTTTACGTTTTGCACAAGCTCAATCGCATTTGAATCACATAATGGTAGGGTGGAAGTCTCAATGCCTCATGACCACATTGATTTAAAATTTCATCAGTTTCATATATTGTATCAGACGTATTTCGTTTTACAATTCACAGCAGCTCTGCTTTCGTGTGGTGGTTTATTACCTACATTCCATTATCACGAAGCCACTCTCTTTTATTACTTTTATGTGTTTGTGTGTTAGGAACCTTATTTATAATTACCGAATGGTAACTAGCATTATCCATTATTACACTTGGTTCTTCCAAATTTGGTATAAGTTTTTCATTAAGTCATTTATTAAAATTTTCAGCATTCATGTCATGGTGATAATCAGCATTATTTGATTTAGTATTAACAAAGAGTTTGGTACGAGGCCTTACTCTGATCCTGCATGAACTATAATGTAGGTACCTTTTCCCGGTCGAAACATTTTCAAATGCACCATTAGTTGAAGGACCATGCCCTGACTTTATAGGCTTGTAGTTTTTATGCACACAAGTCTCATCTAAATAAATGATTGGCTTGCCTTCTGCACGTTTTTCGGCTATAGTTCTTAAAATATTTATGTCTCTAAGCAGATATGTCATAGTGTTGTATTAATACAGAACGCTCATTTTTATTCTTTTTAAAAAAAATCATAGCCATTGGCTAATAACAAGCGGCGCAGAGTTTCTCTGCATCCGTAAAAATCAATACTTTCTTTCAACTTCACCAACAGTGTCCTCAGTGTAGCAACTTGTTTTTTAACAATATGAAATTCGTTTATCTTGTTATGCATAGCATCTATGTCATAGTTAGGTTAGACACAGTAGGTTTCCGTGGGCGTTTCTTCCCCGGGGTACTCCAGACACCTTCATTTACTGCACCTTCCCTTTTTACTCTCTTTAGTGTTGTGATACTCACTTCTGCAAAGAAGAAATACAAAATATGTACTAAATTTTTGGTATTAGTACGTAAAAATGCAAAGGTTTCTTTCGGCATAATTTCAAAACATCAGTGTATAGTAAAAACTTACCAGTCATTGAAGCTATTTATAAGTAGGTACTGATTCTGGGTTATTATCATATCTTCCTGCTCTAATTCAGTGAGATTTTAAATAGTTCTTACTATTTCATCAACTCTTTGGATATCTTGCAGATTCTATGTTAAAGAAAGTTAATCGTTTTAAAATTACCTTAAAAATCCAACATGAATTAATTATGTATGGCATATTGTGTCATAATACTAGTTAATGTTACAACGCACGATACCCCACAAATATTTGTATGACCTACAAGTATCTGTTCCGGATCTGGCTGTTTGTGTATGTGAGTTTATTACATAGATACAAATATTTGTCCCATGCGGGAATCGAACCCGCGACACGTAGCGCAGCAGTCGATCGCCCACCCACCTAACCAGCGCCCTCTTGCGGCTTGCATTGCCGCCAGTACAAACTTTACGGCAAGCGGTCGATTATAAAGGAGTAGACTCCTACTCTCATATTACTCATCTCAGTGAAACTGTTGTTTCTGTATCCACGACTTTTATTTAGGAGTGTATCTCCAAATACCGTATCCTAAAACGGGTACAGAACGGAAGATTATAACTAAAGAAAAAGTTATAGATTCCAATTACACAAGAAATTTCGAAATATGTTGTTTATTTGAGTCTCGCCACGCCGTACGGAGGACGGGTCTAAGTAGTTGTGCTGTATGCGATGCGCCAAATGTTGTTGTGTCGGAAGTTTGGTCGTAGAAAGTCTCCAGATTAATCCCCCTCTAGCGCAGCATCGTTAGTCGTGTTGGTCTTGGGTTTAACATTGCATCACCTCGCTCAACTGCCATCATCCTTCCTATTCCTAAGTTTTTTAAGTGAATAGGCTTAATAAACTAGTGCGCTTTACCATTAACGATTGCATCACTGCTTACCATCAGGGGGGATTGCAGTCAAGCACTTGTTTATAATTATTAAAAAAAATGAATCTTGAAGGCAATTCCAAGTTGCTATGGTTAAATAAATGTCGCTGGCCATTGTCTGCGCATCGGTTACTATATCCTGCAAGTGCTTACGTTGAGATTTTACGTTATGGTCAATGAACAAATTTCAATGACACTTTTTCTGTTATCAATTTGTCAAGTCGGCATGATTTATATACCTACATTATTGGTACCACTGCCACATTCAGCTTTCTATTGCTAACTGTCACTGAAAGTATCAGTGCACGGACGGACAGACACACCAACTTTACGAAATTATGAGGGTTTCGTAGTTGTCTACGGAACCCTAAAACAGGATGACGGCGATAGTTCTAGTTTTAGACAGCTCTAAATATCTTTACTCACGCTCTAAAATATCTTTACTCAGATTTGTTTATATTTTTTTTTGATGAATTTATTATTGAAAAATATTTATCCCAAAAAATATATAAACACTTGTAAAATATATATTGACATATTTAGGCTTATTTAAAACTGAGAAACTACACAATTTCCATGTTCTCGTTAAATGAGACTACGACATTGGTATTCTAGTACCTATGACGACGTACCAAATTATTAATTATTTACGTATTGTGTGTCATTTATTATTATAATAGGCGCATAATTCTGTTATTCTGATCTCATTTATTATTATCGAGATTTTAACAATCGAATTAAATGTTTAATTTGATTGTTATATCGATACCCATCTGATAATGATCCTTGATCGTACTTACAGACGAGCGTATAAAGGAAGAAATTTGTTTTGGAGAAACATTAATTATTAGTTGTGGGCATTATGAGGGTGACCTACATGATGATGATGTTGATGATGATAATGATGAAGAAAAGTCAGAATCAGAGTGGACATGTACAGAGTCTCCTGACCTAACTGTGTCCGAAGAGGATAAAGTACAACTACCTTATGAAGTAAAGGACTACATTGTGGAAGAATCTGTACACGAAGAGGAGGAAGAAGAAGTTGATGAATTTAGTTTTTATTTTTTTCCCGATTGCAATAAACCTCCGCCGCCGCAAAATAGTAAATCAAGCTTAATCGTTGCTAATGGTTTGCCAAAACTAAATCCAACAGCAAAGGGACAAAAAATTTGTACATGTGTAAAAGACAAAGCAGGCGAATGCCCATGTTATACAAAAGTGCCTTGCAAATGTGGAGCTAAAACTATTGCTGATTGTATTTGCTCTGAACTAAAAGATATATGCATTTGTGATGCAGGATATCCCCGAACAGTGTGCACATGTAAAAATGTTAATGTATGCGTCTGTGATCCTGATGGTAAAATCTTCACCAAATGCACCTGTGCCAAAATAGAAAAACCATGTATATGTCACCCGGGTAAATTTCCTAATCCCATATGCAAATGTAAACATAAGCCCACATTTTCAAGTCTCATTCAAACCAAACGCGATGAAGTTATAGGAGAAGGGTATAAAGATACATTTCCTAATTCCCGCGAAAGCAAAGGTGAGGAACCATGTGTTTGCCAAAAGCCTGAACCTAAAAAATTGTGCTACTGTCTTAAAGGCAAAGATTGTACATGCTTGACCGAATGTATTTGTGGTGTACAACGCCCTTGTTTATGCGAACCAGAACAATCTGATGACATTAATGAAGAAATCCCTTGTATATATGATAAAAACAAATCGATTTGCAGTTGCGATATCCCCAAAGTCTGCAGTTGCGAAAACGAAAATGCTGGTGCTGTTTGCAAATGTTTCCCTGTACAAGTTTGTACATGTGGAGATCCAGCAAATTGCAAATGCTTCACTACTTGCGATTGCACAAATCCGTGCATTTGTGACACACTTCCAGCTAAAACAGAAGAGTGTATATGTTTAAAACCACCGGGTGCATCAGACTACGCAAGCACTTGTCAGTGCATAAGGGAATCAACCAAAAAACAGAAAAAAGTTCGTGCTGGTAAAGACGGATATCGATGGTGTCACGAAGTTGATGCACACCATACATATTTTGATTATGCCTATGGTAAAAATGATTTAATCAATCATGAGGAACCAAAAGTAGAAAAGTTCCAGATTAAAGGTCTTCATGATAAGTCAGATGAAGTTGATTCATGCCCTGTTCATGGCCCGTGGGTACCTCAATTTAAAAAAAAAGCAAGGAAACCATCTTTAGATTGTTGCAGTTCTGTTGGGGGTAGATATATTTAATAGTTTTTAAATCTTTACTTTAATGCACTAGAATACATGGCATCGTTTTTAGAAATAATATAAGTCCTACGTAGGCAGAACTGGCGGTACAAAAAGTAGCTTCAGTTCAATCACAGATAGCTAAATTAAGAAGCGTTTTTTGCCCAGGCTGGAAACACCTTTTCTTTGTTAAAAGCTACTTTTTTAAAAAAAGGGTCTACTTTCTTAAAGTCATCATTCTCCTGCCCTTATCCCAATTTATTTTGGGGTCGGCGCAACATCTTTCTTCCATACATCCCTATCGGAAGCCATCTCGGCAGTCACCACCTTCTTAGCCATATCATCCTTCACACATTCCATCCATCGTTTCTTTGGTCTTCCCCTACTCTTATAGCTATCAACATTCATAATTAAAACTCTCCTCACGACATTCTCCTCATTTCTCCGTAACACATGCCCGTACCATGACAACCGATTTCCACACAACTTTTCAGCTACCAGTGCCACTTTCAGACTTC
>JADWQK010001463.1:0-296331 GCA_017933935.1 Sesamia nonagrioides
ACTACAGCCTGCTATGCGCATTAACGAATGGTAATTGTTGAGGGCTCTACCTTCTATATACAATACTAGCTTTCCGCCCGCGGCGTCGCCCGCGTGAAATTCGGTTATATCGCACTTTTTAGATTTCCCTCGGGAATATCAATTTTTTCCGGGATAAAAGGTAGCCTATGTCCTTTCTCAGGATCTAAAGATTTTCTGTGCCAAATTTCATCAAAATCGGTTGAGAGGTTTAAGAGGGAAAGCGTAACAGACAGACAGAGTTACTTTCGCATCTATAATATTAGTATGGATTTGTAAAATTCAGATATATGACATTCGTAAAATTCGTGTACCTATACAAAAGTAATAAAGCAAATCGTGCGAAATTATTCCCTCACCATTTATATTCAAAAATGCACATCATCATCATTTCAGCCGAAAGAGGTCCACTACTGGACATAGGCCTCCCCTAAGGATCTCCACGACGACCGGTCTTGCGCCTCCCGCATCCAGCAGTTTATCGCGACCTGCACCAGGTTGTCGGTCCAGCTTGTCGGGGACCTACCCACGCTGCTTCATCCGGTCCACTGCCCTACCCACGCTGCTTCATCCGGTCCACTGCCACTTAAGACGCTGTGAGTAGCAAACTTTTAGGTATTTGAGGGGGTGAAGCAGACGAAGTGGGACACGACTAGCCCCGCCCACTGCGGGGCGCGGGGCGCTCCGCGCGAGTACATCGATGCGTGAGGTGAGGCGTCGTGCATCGAGAAATACACGTTCTATTAAATCTATACCAACCATTCTCTATTCCATCTACATTTAGAACCGTAATTTCACAACTCAACCGCGAGGTACGGTTGGCTCTGTTCGTCACAGTCCCGGTTCGCATTAGACGAGCAGCAGGTTCGAATCCCACATCCGTTCACTTTACCTTGCGATTTTCGAAAATGTATATTTTATACATATTTTCATTTTTTATTATTACTTTTGTTTTCTTTTTTATTTTTATAATGCGCTGTGTCCGTTCTGCTTAAATTTTTGTGTTATGTCCTTTTTTCATGAAACTGTTAGAAATATATCATTTCTAGAAATTACTATTTATAAACAGCTGTTTAGAGTAACTGTTAAAAAAAAATGCATTTTCGGATATTTAAAAAAATAAAAGATTTTTTCTTCAAAACTGCAACTCTTATCGAAGTCGGGTTTGTACGAATGCTTAGAATAACACAACACAAAAAGAAAACGAAATCAGGGTCAAATAAATTTCTGCAGAACTGACATTCAAAAAAAAAAAATTCATGTTTTTTTTTTGGGACCAGGCAAGACTGTGAAATTATATTATTAACTTCCGAAATTAGTTATTTTTCACTTTGCCAAAAACTTTACAAAAAAACAACCGACTTCAAAAACCACTTTTTTGAAGTCGGTTGTTTTTTTGTAAAAAGAAAATATTTTTATGTTTGTTTGCGGATAACTTCGACTAAAATTTGGTATTTCGATGAATTTTTGGGTATTTCGACATGGGTGTCGTGATAGGGGTTTTCGTGGGTGCAATCACGAAAATGACGTCATTTTGGAAATCCAAGATGGCCGACACCAATTTTATGATATTTTGACATGGGTGTCGTGAAAGGGGTTTTTGTGGGTGCTAATCACGAAAATGACGTCATTTTGGAAATCCAAGATGGCCGACACCAATTTTATGATATTTTGACATGGGTGTCGTGAAAGGGGTTTTTGTGGGTGCTAATCACGAAAATGACGTCATTTTGGAAATCCAAGATGGCCGACACCAATTTTATGATATTTTGACATGGGTGTCGTGAAAGGGGTTTTTGTGGGTGCTAATCACGAAAATGACGTCATTTTGGAAATCCAAGATGGCCGACACCAATTTTATGACATTTTGACATGGGTGTCGTGAAAGGGGTTTTTGTGGGTGCTAATCACGAAAATGACGTCATTTTGGAAATCAAGATGGCCGACACCAATTTTATGATATTTTGACATGGGTGTCGTGAAAGGGGTTTTTGTGGGTGCTAATCACGAAAATGACGTCATTTTGGAAATCCAAGATGGCCGACACCAATTTTATGATATTTTGACATGGGTGTCGTGAAAGGGGTTTTTGTGGGTGCTAATCACGAAAATGACGTCATTTTGGAAATCCAAGATGGCCGACACCAATTTTATGATATTTTGACATGGGTGTCGTGAAAGGGGTTTTTGTGGGTGCTAATCACGAAAATGACGTCATTTTTGAAATCCAAGCTGGCCGAAATTAAATTGAATGATGATCACAACTCATTTAGGTGAAAAGTTCTTATCAATACAAATTTATTAAGCACAAACACGAGGCAGCTGATGTGAATCGTTAAGGAGTTCCCTCGGCTGTCTCCCGGCTCCATCATCAACTCCGAACTTTACTAAATTGTAGTGCGTTAAAACACTTAATGAAAAAACTTAGAAAAGCCCTAGACGCCCCTTTGATTTTTTAAATTTCTTCTAGATTTACCTAGTCTTCCATCATCAGACCCTAATTTCCTAAACATGAGCCTACCTTGAAGATATCGTCTTTCTAATAAAACAAAAACATGTGGCACTCGGGGCTGCCGCGGTAAAGCTATTTTATACTAGCGGCCGCCAGCGACTTCGTTCGCGTTGAGTTAGTAATGCTCTGCTCCTATTAGTCGCAGCGTCATGTTTTATAGCCTTAAGCCTTTCTGGATTAATGAGCTATCCAACGCAAAAAGAATTTTTCAAATCGGACCCGTAGTGCCTGAGATTAGCGCGTTCAAACAAACAAACTCTTCAGCTTTATATATTAGTACTAGCTTTCCGCCCGCGGCTTCGCCCGCGTGGAATTGGGTTATATCGCGTTTTTTAGATTTCCCATGGGAATAAAACTAATTAAATGACGATTGATCAGCTTTGAAGGATTGATCGTAGAAGGGTGAAAATTTAGGATTGTATGTATTTTTGTATGTTGTAAAAAAATAGAAACTAAAAATGTTGTATAAAAATAAAAAAACAAATAGGGGTGGACAACCCCTACCATTTAGGGGGATGAAAAACAGATGTTGGCCGATTCTCAGACCTACTCAATACGCTCACAAAATTTCATGAGAATCGGTCAAGCCGTTTCGGAGGAGTATAGAGTATAGGAACGAAAACTGTGACACGAGAATTTTATATATAAGATAGATGTTCGCTAGTACCAAATTTTGTATGGAGAAACGCATGGTACTATACATTGAGTCTGTGCTCACGCGCAGGGCTGCAGATGTACATGAAAATGCAGATAAAAGACGCAATCCTGTGCGTGGCTGCGGGGTAAATCGCAAAGGTGTGCACACCGAGTTCCGCAGTGTGTAGTTAGTAGGAAATTTTTTATTAGTTATTTATGACATAGTATTTTTTTTATTTTGCCAATTAATGTATACATTTGTATAAGTAGGTATGTATTTTCTTTTTTGTAGTTTATTTATTTTTTACCAGTGACGTCATTGAAGGAGTGCGAAAAATGGTGGCGATTTAGCGACTAAACTATTTTTGATGTTTTATTTTTGACTTTGATAAAGAAATAGAAGCTATGCCACAGCTTATAATTGACGTCATTTTCGTGATCAGCGCCCCGAAAACCCGTCACGATACCCATGTCAAAATATCATAAAATTGGTGTCGGCCATCTTGGATTTCCAAAATGACGTCATTTTCGTGATTAGCACCCACAAAAACCCCTTTCACGACACCCATGTCAAAATATCATAAAATTGGTGTCGGCCATCTTGGATTTCAAAAATGACGTCATTTTCGTGATTAGCACCCACAAAAACCCCTTTCACGACACCCATGTCAAAATATCATAAAATTGGTGTCGGCCATCTTGGATTTCCAAAATGACGTCATTTTCGTGATTAGCACCCACAAAAACCCCTTTCACGACACCCATGTCAAAATATCATAAAATTGGTGTCGGCCATCTTGGATTTCAAAATGACGTCATTTTCGTGATCTGCACCCCCGAAAACCCCCGTCACGACACCCATGTCAAAATATCATAAAATTGGTGTCGGCCATCTTGGATTTCCAAAACGACGTCATTTTCGTGATTAGCACCCACAAAAACCCCTTTCACGACACCCATGTCAAAATATCATAAAATTGGTGTCGGCCATCTTGGATTTCCAAAATGACGTCATTTTCGTGATTAGCACCCACAAAAACCCCTTTCACGACACCCATGTCAAAATATCATAAAATTGGTGTCGGCCATCTTGGATTTCCAAAATGACGTCATTTTCGTGATTAGCACCCACAAAAACCCCTTTCACGACACCCATGTCAAAATATCATAAAATTGGTGTCGGCCATCTTGGATTTCAAAAATTACGTCATATTCGTGATCTGCACTCCCGAAAACCCCTATCACGACACCCATGTCGAAATACCCAAAAATTCATCGAAATACCAAATTTTAGGCGAAGTTATCCGCAAACAAACATAAAAATAAAAACTTTTTACAAAAAAACAACCGACTTCAAAAACCACTACAAAGTGAAAAATAACTAATTTCGGAAGTTAATAATATAATTTCACAGTCTTGCCTGGTCCCAAAAAAAAACATGAATTTTTTTTTTTAAATGTGTCAGTTCTGCAGAAATTTATTTGACCCTGATTACGTTTTCCCTTAAAATAATAAATAATGATAAATTAAACTTTATTATATTATTTTTCTATCCCTTTGTCCATCTGACTTAGCTAACTTTCAATCTACAAAACTAACTTCCAACCCTGAAGTTACAGTCATAACATATTTAGTTATAACGGTCTAATCAATACACATTAAATAAGCCCAAACACGTGACAGTTGCTTCCGATGTGGATTCTCTTGATATTCTGTCATCTCCATCATCAGGTCAGGCCCAAATCTTCACGGTTTTATAGTATCATCCGATATAAACACGAGTATCAAGTTGTCACCCGAAGCGTGCCTACAATTTTCGATAATTGGCCTAAATTTCTCAGAATTTCCATTATCGACACTGACGTGGTAACAATGGGATTACATAGGCAGCATATCCCTTCATATAAAAAAAGAATGGTCAAAATAGGTTCATTAACCATAAAGTTATCAGTGAACACAATAAATCGAACTGAGAACCACCTTTTTCTGAAGTCGGTTAAAAAATAAACACTGCAGAATTTTTACTAAGAAGTATCGTCAACATTTGTTTGAGTACATAATAACCAAAAGTATTTGAGCGCACCAATAAATATAAATAAAAGTGCTATGTCTGTTACTTCTGTGGTCTATGTTTCTAACTTGTATTTGTAAGTACTACGTCCGCCAGACGGCGCTAGTAAAATTTTACGAAGTATTGTAGAGGTGGGGCGCGGTGAAGGGGGAGCAAATGCGCAAGGTCATTTGGTGAGGATACGGTCTTAAGTAAAAATAACTTTAAAAAACAAATTTTTAAATGTCTCAAAGAGTCGACGTAAACAAAATTCGTAAATAAAACCTAGTTTAGTCTTAGATTAAGTTTAAGGTTGTATCTTTCGTGTATCTTTTGTATTTTAATTTTTAAGTAATCTGTGGAAACGTAGTCGATTGTGCATTAGTTTAAAGTCATGTATACCTAAATTTATAATTTAATGTACAGTTGCTTGTATTCCCCAATAAAATAAAATAAAATAAAAAATAGCCTAAAGCCTTCCTGGATTAGTCGGCTATCCAACGCAAAAATAATTTTCAAATCGGACCAGTAGTTCCTGAGATTAGCGAGTTCAAACAAACTTTTCAGCTTTATACAATACTAGCTGTTGCCCGCGACTTCGTCCGCGTAGACTTCAGTTTACAGTGCGCGGTGGTTCCCGTTTCCGGGGGAATGCCAAGATAAATGCCTACATTACTGCAAGGTTTCAAACATCCTCACACATTTTCGCGTTTATATTATTAGTAGGATTATAAAGATACATAAGGTCTATAGCAACGTTAATTTTACCGGGTTTAAAGGTTTAGCAAAGGAGAGAAACATCAAATATCATACTTCTAATTATTTTGTGTTGGTTGGTGTTTTGGATATGCTTAGGATATTATGAAATAAGGGTTAAAATTATTACGCTTGATAAAATATGAGTACATTTAAGTAAGTATGGTTTTATAAATAACTTTTTTTGTTTTGAATTGAAATGGCAAATCAGTCGGGATGATGGGAATACGGGGAATCAAGACATTTTGTCCTTTTGCCATTCCAGCCATGATTGTAGCCTTTACAATGTTGTGACCCAAATGTGTTATTTGTAATCGAGTACCATTACACATCTTTGGAGCGTCAATATTCTTCATTAATAGGACGACTGGAACATCAACTTTTAGTATCAACTTATGGGGTGGCACTCCTGATAATTCTAAAGAGTTGAAAAATTCTATAGGGTATGATGTAACTTGTTCAGTGTCCGTAATATTGTCCACTGAGAGGTATTCGATAACATTTCCCTGAACGTTTAACATGATTTGTTCATTTATTTTACTATTTCATTAGTCGGCGCCAAAATTGCCCTTTCGCATAGCCATTCTCGGTTGGCCATATTTGTTTGAAGATCCGGATAGAATTATTTAATAGGTCATCTGAGCTATCCACAACTTGACAGAACTCACGACTCACTCTAATCATGCCGTTACTGTCAGTTGGCATGCGATCTACTCCGATTTTTAAAAGAGTAGCTGCATATTGCATATACCCGGCTTGAGAATCGTGATGAAGTTGCCCTCGCATATTCGTGGTGAGACAATACTTTTTCACGCGAACCCATAATGCAGATGCTTTCAAAGAGGCATTTATTTCATCTGCCGGCGGCATACCCCTAGTAATCACCGGAAGGGTCTGCCTAAAGTCACCAGCTAAAGGTACCACCGTCCCTCCCATGATATCTTGGTTGCCTTTGATGTCCCCCATTGTGCGATCTAGTGCTTCAATTGCCCTTTTGTGGAATATCATCACATTCATCCCAAACTAACAACTTACACTACTGTAACATTCTTCCGCGCTCACTGCTTTTACTAATATTGCATTGTTCACTGTTCACTGGTAACTGAGTGCGCTGTTGGTCCCGTTCCGAAAAAAATTAATAGGAGCTGAGTTGATATAAAATAAGCGCCTGTTAAGGTCGTAGCCTCACCAAATGACCTCGAGCATTTGCTCCCTCTTCACCGCGCCCCACCTCTACAATACTTCGCAAAATATTACTAGCGCCGTCTGGCGGACGAAGTACTTACAAATACAAGTTAAATTCATAGACCACAGAAGTAACAGACATGGCACTTTTATTTTTGTTTATTGGTGCGCCCAAATACTTTTGGTTATTATAAACTGAAACAAATGTTGACGATACTTCATAATAAAAATTTTGCGTATTTTATTTTTTAACCGACTTCCCAAAAGTGGGGTTCTCAATTCGATTTATGTGTGCTCGCTGATAACTTTATCGTTAATGAACCGATTTTGACCATTCTTTTTTTATATGAAAGAGTATGCTGCCTATGTAATCTCATTGTTACCACGTCAGTGTCGATAATGGAAATTCTAAGAAATTTAGGCCAATTATCGAAAATTGTAGGCATGCTTCGGGTGAAAACTTGATACTCGTATTTATATCGGATGATACTATAAAACCGTGAAGATTTGTGCCTGACCTGATGATGGAGATGACAGAGAATCAAGGGAATCCACATCGGAAGCAACTGTAATGTGTTTGGGCTTACTTAATTTGTATTGATTAGAGCTTTACAACTAAATATGTTATGACTGTAACTTCAGGGTTGGAAGTTAGTTTTGTAGATTGAAAGTTAGCTAAGTCAGATGGTCAAAGGGATAGAAAAATAATATAATAAATGTTAATTTGTCATTATTTATTATTTTAAGGGAAAACGTAATCAGATAAATTTCTGCAGACAGGAAACCTACATAAAAAAAAGATTTGATGTTTTTTTTGGGCTCAGGCAAGACTGATATTATATTATTATTCTCGTTTAATAAAACAAATACGTAAATTGTAAAAAACAAAACTATCGTATAAAAAAAAGAAATACCTATATTATAATATAATTACACAAAGCTTCCTTTTGCAGAAAAATAATAAACATCTGACTCATACAATATCCGGTCAGACTGGACGCTGACGGCAGCATATTTGGAAAAGGCGTGCAAGCAAACGACGTATTTCGTTTGCTTTAATTCCTATAAGACCACAATGAAAGTATGAGCATTTCTAGAAATAACGCAATGAAATAACACAAATTAAATTCAGTCTCTTGATTTTAATTGATTTTTGCATAAGCATGACGTAGGTAGTGTTTGTACTATGTTAAAGTACAGTGTTGTAAATTGTTGAGGAATTCCCTCGACTGTCTATAGGCTTCATCATCAGATCTATTGCAGACCTTCATTTAAACCTATATGTGTGTAAAGTTTTCATCAATATAAATGAATTAAGTCCAAACACAAGGTAACTATTGTAAACCTTTGAGGAGTTCCCTTAACTGGCCTTTGTCTTCATCATCAGAGCTTTAATGACAATCACAACTCATTTAGGTGTAAAGTTCTTATCAATATAAATTTATTAAGCACAAACACGAGGCAGCTGATGTGAATCGTTAAGGAGATCCCTCGGCTGTCTCCCGGCTCCATCATCAAGTCCGAACTTTACTAAATTGTAGTGCGTTAAAACACTTAATGAAAAAAACATAGAAATGCCCTAGGCGCCCCTATGATTTTTTAAATTTCTCCTAGGTTTCCTTAGTCTTCCATCATCAGACCCTAATTTCCTTAACATGAGACTACCTTGAAGATATAATCTTTCTAATTAAAAAAAAAATATGTGGCACTCGGGAACTGCCGCGGTAAAGCTATTGCATAGCATTTTTATCAACTTATGCAATAGGGTATTTGACTAAAAAAACCTAATTAGTCCGTCAGTCAGATTTCCAAAAAATACTCATCATCATCATTTCAGCCGAAAGACGTCCACTGCTGGATATAGGCCTCCCCCAAGGTTCTCCACGACGACCGGTCCTGCGCTTCCCGCATCCAGCGGTTTCCCGCGACCTTCACCAGGTCGTCGGTCCACCTTGTCGGGGGCCTACCTAAAAAATACTAGACACAAATGAATACGACACAGTGCTTTGAAAACTCGTGTGACGTCACTGCACGCTACACTTTTTAGCGGCCAGTGACGTCACCAGCCATCACTCCTGATCTTTGATGCCTATTATATTTGTCAATTTTTATTGATTTGATAAAACAAAATATACGAAATGTAAAATGTATATAATAAACCTATCCAATATTTTTCTATAATCTGAATGACGGACTAATTAGTTTTTTTTAGTCAAATACCCTATTATTTATATTATAGTAAAGTTATCCGCAAACAAACATAAAAAAAACATATAACCTCCTCCCTTTTGAAATCGTTTAAAACGGACACGGGTTCCCCCTTCGAGAGCTTGTGGCATACTGAATCTCAATAGCTCGGGCAAGAGAAATGATGGGGAATACGCTCAGATTGTTGAATAAAATTTTTGTTTTGGTCGTTTTAAAAAAATATTTCTACAATAATGTTCGTCATGAAATTGCCTATCCATTAGTGTAAGAACGAAATCTAAATAATGCTTACTTTTGGAGGAGATGCACGTTTTTGATAATTATTTCTCTTGTCAGAGGTTTCGTTGTGAAGGAATTATTTAAACATTATGCTTAATAAAAATAAAAAAAACATCTACAATTTTGGAGCCAAGATTATGTAGAAAATTTATGTATTTTTGGTAAGTTGATATTTCTTTTGAATAAAGAGTAGATAGCTCCGAAAAACTGCATAAAAACGGCCTGCGGTGTGTTTTTCCTCTGGAGCCGCCTTAAAATAATGGAAGCAATATGTACGTCTGCGTTAGCTCCCGTTTTCGCAACATTTTTTGTTACTGCTCTGCTCCTATTGGTCATAGCGGGATGCTATATAGCCTTCCTGGATTAATAGGCTATGCAACGCAAAAATGATTTTTCAAATCGGACCAGTAGTTCCTGAGATTAGCGCGCACAAACAAACAAACAAACTCTTCAGCTTTATTATATTAGTATAGACTAGCAGCCGCCAGCGACTTCGTTCGCGTGGAATTAATTATGCTCCGCTCCTATTGGTCGCAGCGTAATGTTATATAGCCTAAAGCCTTCCTGGATTAATGGGCTATCCAACACAAAAAGAATTTTTCAAATCGGACCAGTAGTTTCCGAGATTAGCGCGAACAAACAAACATACAAACAAACTCTTCAGCTTTATATATTAGAACTAGCTTTCCGCCCGCGGCTTCGCCCGCGTGGGGTTCGGTTATATCGCGCTTTTTAGATTTCCCTCGGGAACGAACAATATATTATGCATTTATTATACATACAAACCTTCCTTAAGAATCACTCTATCTATTAAAAAAAACCGCGTCAAAATCCGTTGCGTAGTTTTAAAGATCTAAGCATACATACGGACATACAGCGAAAGCGACTTTGTTTTATACTATGTATTGATGGATGTAAAGAAAACCCTGTCCGATCCGTTAAGGTATTGCTAGGTATCGATAAATGATTCTATTAATGAATACAAAGCCGGGCTAAACTTAAATAAAAAATCCCCCTAAAAAATAAATATTATTTCGCAAAAAGAGGTAACTCAATACATGTGCGGTAAGCAACCCTTCCGCGGGCGGCGGGGGCAGGGCAGGCGGCACGTGGTCGCATCGCTATTCGCTCATAATAATACCGGTGTTGTCACTTTTTAAAAATTACCAAATTTCGGGGAAGTTGGAATCAATTCGCGGGAAAAAAATATTATTTCAAAATTCATTAGTATTGTTACTATGCTGATTACGTAAAATTTTATATTATATTTAGTCAAGTGTTTACCTAACCTTTATTATCCTTATGGGTCGGACAGGGTTTTCTTTACATATTGTATATTAGTATAGATTAGCTAGCGAAACAGCTGAGATGTGACAGGGAACCGGTGTCTAGACAGAGACACGATTAAACGAAAACCCTTAACACTGTGGAATTTTAAATGTCATAACAAGACAGCCCGCTTCATCCATGAGCGTACCCGGGTAGGGGCAGGGCCCCCCCTGGAAATCTCGTAAAACATGTATGAACTCCCCTAATTACTAAACAAAGCTTAAACGAGGACCACGCAATAGGCACTAACAAAAAGTACGGTGTAATTGTCGAAAAACCGCGTACGTCTATAGCGCGCAAAGATTACCCACTCAAAAAATTTTGCTTGCGCCCCCTAAGCATGACTTGCCTCTCCTAGACCTGACTTGCCACCCGAGCTGGGTACGCCCATGGCTTCATCTAAGCAATGACTACTAAACATTAGAAAAACAATAATTAAAATATATATTTTTTGTTCTAAATATTATTAATTTTTGAGCTTGTAAGTGAATGAACTATGGTAAAGATGTCGCCGGTCCATTTCGTGTGTCCTTGGAACGCAAGAGTCTGACTGCGCTCGCATATAGGTTTCAAAATACGCCATGCGTCATGTCACGTCGTTTGATGAATCAAAAGTCGATTCTTTTTACTACAGCCACGTTTGGGCTGGTGCTGCGAAATGTCACCTGGCTACTTTGGATTCAGTGGAGAGGCGTGCGTAGAGGCTGATTGGCGACCCAGACTTAACTCGAAACGGTCTCCAAAGCCTGGAGCACAGGCGTAGAGTTCCCAGCCTTTCGGTCTTCTATAGGTTGCATTCTGGTGAGTGTGCAAGCGACTTGCATGATTAAATTCCCCCATCTCCGTTCCACCATCGGACGACCCGTCGTACGGCGAGTTTCCACCCTTACGTTGTTGACACCACCGCGACCCGGACGAAGCGTTTCGCTTCCTCTTTTATACCGCGTACATCGAGGGACTGGAACAATTTGCCAGCGATGGTGTTTCCGTCACATTGCAATTTGAGTGTCTTTAAGGCTAGAGTGAATAGGCTCTTAATAAACTAGCGCGCTTTACCATCAATGATCGCATCACTGCTTACCATCAGGCGGGATTGCGGTCAAGCGCTAGTTTATAACTTATAAAAAAGAAAATACTAACTTATATTATTCACTGGATAGTTGAAGCAGTCTATCTCTGTAAGCAGACTACAATTCTACTGTGTATATATAAACATCTGGTACAGGTGTGAAGTTATATTCCTTGCTTTTTATTAGCGGACTAAAAGTTTTTGTATGGAAGAACTGTCAAAAATTCCAAATCAATCTTCCAATAACGGGTATCTAGAGTAGAAGAAGTGAGCCCTAAATCATTTGAAAGAATACAGCTGCTTTAATACTATCTCAATTTCTTGTACTCAAAGTACCATTTAATTATTGCGCAAGAACTTACACGTTACATAAATATGTATGTATATTCCACTTGATTCCACTCAACGCCTTACAGGGGGTGGCGCTTTAGAAACACAGAACTCCGTGTTTGGAACCAAGGCTTATATCTCTATCTTTATTTTAACGGTAATCGGTAAAAAACTGAGGGAGAAAAAGTCATTGGTACGATCTGTTACAAAGAGATAACATGTTGCGCTTAACCGAAAAATAACATCATGTATATTAAGTTATGTTATAAAGATTTCCGTGTGAAATGTCCTCCGTGGCGCAGCGGTCAACACGCCTGCCTGCGACGTGGCGGCCCCGTGTTCGAACCCCGGCCTGGTCATGATAGAAAATAATCTTTTCCTGATTGGCCTGGGTTTGGATGTTTATCTATTTATGTGTCTATTATAAATATAGTATCGTTGAGTTAGTATCCTATAACACAAGTCTCGAACTTACTTTGGGGCCAGTTCAAGATGTGTGATTTGTCCGTAAAAAAAAAATAAAAAACAAAATTGTGTAACAACTGTCATACAATTTGACCACATTCAGCATTCTACTTACTTACAGCGTTGTATATACATATAAAGACGTACACAAATACCTTTAGACAACCAGCTCAGCGCATCTAGCAGCACCATTTTTAATCGGATTACAGAGAGATCATCGGGATTGACAGGCCACTACTAGTCAGGGGGGCTGCGACCCCACGGCCGTCTTGACCGTCCGACACGGGAATTCGATTAGGTTGCGTTGGGAACGTAATTGGGGTACCTACCACATCCGTATCCTGCTTCCCAATTTAGCGTCCCACCGTTCTAAGGACTATCCTATCTATACGAAAGCCTTGAATAATTGTATGTGTATCGATCATCCTCTTATCCCTTAAGAGCGTAGATTGTAGTTTGTGCGATTTAATTAGTCTCACGCCGAACGCGATGTCCACTTGTGGAGTTTGGACTAGTTAGGTATTTCCTAGATGGAATTACTTAACCATCGATAGGATGTGTCGATGGTTAAAAGCAAATTAGCGTTGCTTAACACAAGAAATAATTCAGACTATATAAATATCTGTACTAATATTCCACAAGCAGTAAAACACCACAGTGTCTAAGGGGTTTATTCATAAACGATGATTAAAGTTAAGTGACGTGGAAACGTCTAAAATATGTGTTTAAACAATCGCTAATCACTAGTTAACTTTAAGCAGCGTTTATGAATAAAGGGGATTAAAGCTAAACAGTTTTATTTGATCTTAAAAAAATCTGATTAAATTTAATAAAAAAATATGTGCATTTGATTGACTAATTGTGAGCAAGATTTTGGTCTATTCAACTTTACGTGAGGACTTTTCTCGGTGGTAGGCCATAACATTGGCTACCGGCAGAAGTTACCACCCACCAGACAAAGTCTTGCCGCCAAGCGATGCGTCGTGTTCCGGCATGATGTCTGGTGAAGCCGTACGGAGGACGTGTTTGAGCAGTTGTGTTGCGATGTGTTGCAGTTACGATGCGCTAAATGTTGTTGTGTCGGGAGTTTGGTCGTGGAGAGTCTCCAGACCAATCTCCCTCTAGCGCAGCATCGTTTGGTCGTGTTGGTCTTGGGTTTAACATTGCATCACCTCGCTCAACTGCCGTCATCCTTCCTATTCCTTAGTATTTTTAAGTGAAAAGTGCGCTTTACCATCAACGATTGCATCACTGCTTACCATCAGGCGGGATTGCAGTCAAGCACTAGTTTATGATTATTAAAAAAAAAGACACTCAAGGGTCGAGACAAATAGAAAAGTGCAGGCTATGCGATGCGGTGTGTTGAGCTGGGGAAACGAAATTTTACGCGGACGAGTAAGAGATACGGCAGAAGCTAGTGGATTTCAAAATTAATTACCATTAAAATAAAGTAGATATTTGTTTAACTTGAAACAATTTCAATTTGAAACATAAGTGACAATAAGTTCAATATAGGTAACCTACAGAATAAAACAAACAAACCATTATCCGAATCTATATCTATACTAATATATAAAGCTGAAAGGTTTGTTTGTTTATTTGTTCGCGCTAATGTCGGAAACTACTAAAAATTCTTTTTGCGTTGGATAGCCCATTAATCCAGGAAGGCTTTAGGCTATATAAAATCACGCTGCGACCAATAGGAGCGGAGCATAATTAATTCCACGCGAACGAAGTCGCTGGCGGCTGCTAGTATAGAATACAATATCACGTAATTAACTCGAAAATAAAATAAAAATACCTCACGAATCACGCCTGATAGTAATCCAATTCAGTATTATAAAAAACTCACCACGACAGCGCTGTCCTGACAGTCATCATGTCCGTACAAAAGATTTATAAATTTATGTAGGTATACCTCGTTTTTAAAGCAGACTTAATTATCTGTTTCAATCTCCATGACAACATATTGCCACTAAATGTCACCCACAAGTACTAGGAATTCCGAAACATTAAAAAATGTGCAATCATTAATGGTACGTGGTATGTAGGTGAATTTATCTAGGTATTTATCTTATCAGTCCAACTAGGAAGGTCCGGTAGAAGGTACAAGAAGGAGGTGGCTCAACGAATGCAGCTCGGCTGGGCAGCGTTCAGGAAGCTACGCTACATTTTCTCAGCATCCAAGATACCACACTGTCTCAAGCAAAGCCTCTGACCAGTGTGTGTTTGCCACTGATGACATACGGAACTGAAACGTGGTGGCTCACAATGGGCCTCATACGAAGGCTCAAAGTCACAGTAAGGGCGATGAAAAGAGCTATGGTCGGAGTTTTTGTGCGCGATCGTATCAGAAATGAGGAGATCCGCAGAAGAACCAAAGTCACCGACATAGCTCTTCGAGTCGCTAAAATTAAGTGTCAGTAGGCGGGGCACATTGCTCGTAGAACCGATGCGCGATGGCCGATGGGACAGTAAGGTTCTGAAGTGGCGGCCACGCACCGTGAGAGGCAACGTAGGAAGGCTCCCAACAAGTAGACCGATTACCTGATGAAGGTCGCGGGAAGCCGATATATGCGGGCAGTACAAGCCTTTGGTTTTTGTCCAGCAGTGGGCTTCTATAGGCTGAAGAAGAAGAAGAAGTTTAATTTATCACATTATAATATCATTATTTTAGTTGGCACCGTAAGGCTACGTACACACTGACGGCTAGTATCGACACGAACGCTCTTGAGTTTTTGCAACCGGTCACACTGTGCTTTTGGGGTCTTCGCTTTTCGCTGGTACTCAGTGTAATCGCTCTGTGCTAACACGCTAGGCGATATTACAAGAACTTAAATTAAGAAGGATAAAAATTTTGATTGAAAAAAAAAGAAAATACCAAAATTGCATACATATATTGAGAAACTAATACATTTTTTTGAGAATCTCGTATTCTGTTCAATCACTAGGGTGATGCTAAAGATGTCATCGGTCACTGTGTGTGTGCCTAATATTTTTATAATTAATTTATGATTCGAACGTCAAAAATGTAAGATTAAACATTCGCTAATCACTAGTTAACTTTAAGCAACGTTTATGAATAGAGTGGTATATGTATTATTTATTTATTTAAAAACAAAACAGATAATATGTATACCACCTATAAATACAACCCTTTTTTGCAGGTAAATCGACGAGGTGCGTGGGGCCGAAACTGGGCGAAGGTCAGCTGGTCGCTGTGGAACACGGACGTTTCGAGGGAGGCTGATTCGACGGGCAGTTCGGCGTACGGATCGACGGGCAGTTCGGCGAGCAGTAGCAGCAACAGCGTGCCTGCAACCACCGAGCTGGCGTGCAACGTGTTACACCGTCAACAGTATACCCCACGCACTACATTCATCAAAATTAATAAGAAGATTTGGTGAGTGTTTGACCCAAATGTTGGCTTGGTATTTCGACTAGTAGACTTTCTGTTTGCATAAAGTTAATTAAGAACTTAACATACTGTTCCGAAGGCGACAACCACAGACTGCAGCAGCTGTGGTGCGCAACCGCAGTAACAGACAGCAGCAACACTACTGGCACAGTCTAAAAATCATACAGTCGTCCGACACACACGTTTAGACAGAGCAATCGTTCGGGGTGTGAGGGACGAGACGCGGGTATGCGGCACCCGAGCTGCGAACAAAACGATGTTCGTAGCTCGGTATCTATCATTAAGGGCTAGCACGTGTTTGTTTTTTTATTTGTTTGTTTTATTATTTGATATGACTGTCATTTTTGAGTATAATTGGGGCGCTTGTAACGAAGAAGCCTTCCTTTTTGACATCCAAAATGGCGGACGTCATTTTTTTTTTATAATTTAATATTGGTGTCAATTTTAAGTAAATATAATTGTGGAAGCACCACAGTTACGAAAAAGCTATCCTTTCTGAAATCCAAGATGGCGGACGTCAATTTAAATGTATATTAATATGATATGGGTATTAATTCCGAGGTCGATTGGGGTGCTGGTTACGGAAATGCCATCTAAATAATTTAAATCTGTCTCGAGTTGTTCCCTTAGTAAAAATAGCAAATTAATTAAATATAATACAGCTATCGATGTTGATCTGCAAGAAATAAATAATTTCACAAATATTGTTTATTTGTGACAACCCTGGCCGATGCTTTACTGTCTAGACAATGTCGGCATTTTACACAAGATCAAAGTCGTCGACCTACTGTATGATTTTTATACTGTGCTACTGGTGTCTATACAAAGTTATTTTTTCTTAATATGAAACCTGAATATAGTTTGTTCAGAATAAGCAACTGAACCGATTCCAACCATTTTTACACCATGCTAAATTTTTTCCCAAATACATTTAGAAATTGTTGAGGTGTGCTAACTAAGCGCGCCACGCAGCTTACGGTAGATAATAGAAATTGTCGCGTACACCTGCCCGCGCAGCAGCTGACGCGACAGGTCAACGCACAGCTCGCCCGCCCGAGCGGAGCGAAAAAATTAAAAAGACAAACGACAGAATGCGTTAGAAAAAATATGATCAACACTTAGCTCGGGCGTGCGGTGCGTTAACCATACTTTTGTTCGGACAACAAAGTAGGACAACAAGCTCATAACTTTGCGGTTTGTCATGATATTTTTTTGAAATTTTGGAAATAGATTCTTTACTTAAAAATACTCGACACGTGTTTCGGATTTCGCATAAACAAAAAATAATGTATAATATATTATTTTATTTCTTTTATTTTTTAATAATATTTTTAATTATATTTTAGAAATATTAATAATTTAATTATTAATGTTTCTATAAAAAAGCTGTCGTAGATGGCAACATTGTCGTCTACTACTGTGGTAGAACTGTGCTCACAGATGGCATACTTACTAGAGAGCTAGGCTGCCAGTGGCTCAGAGTAACGTATTTGTTTGAAAAATGAGTTTCACTCCACGTAAAGAACTGAGCTCGCAGATGCGCAGTGAAAACGGCAGCGGTATTAATCTTGCGTTTAGTTTCAACTGCAACGCTTATGCTGTCTATGGTCTCATGCCGCATTCGGAATTCTACCTTTGCCTAGTAAAGAATGTTGGAATAAGCATGCTGTAGAAAGTAGATAGTTTTTCTAAGACATTAGTGTATATTATTTTTAAGTATATGCTTAATCGGTCTATAACCCACTGCCTGGACATAGGTAGCCCCGGGAGTGGGCCACGCGGGTTTGTGGATGTCGCATGTCATCAATTTTTTTTTTTTTTATATATATAAATTAAAGCTAGCGCTTGACCGCAATCCCGCCTGATGATAAGCAGTGATGCGATCGTTGGTGGTAAAGCGCGCTAGTTTATAAAACGTTGTTCGAGTAGTTTATAATCGTTGTTTCCATAACGTGTCTGTTTCCTTTCAAAGTTTTGTTCACTCTTTGTATACCTAATGTAAAATGCCTATTCTACTAACTCACGATCTACTCGTAAGTCGGGGATATTCCAGACGATGGGACATCCACACTAAGTGTTCGTCTTTCAAATTTCTTTATTAGATTTTCAACTTGAACTTTAAAGCATTAAGGCTAAAGTTGATTGGAAATATTAATTGACAGTTTCAGATAAGTTGACCTGCTGTTATCTGTACCACTGTTTTACCACTGCTCGTGTAATAAAATATGTTTACGGAAAAATACACTAACACCTACACAATAAGGCTCAATTTAAGCTACAACTTTAAACATTTTCATAACTTTTACAAGAGTGATAGTCCATCTAAAACCAACTTAAATGTGAAACATATGAAATACACTTTACCTTAAAAATGTAAAGAAAAATCAATCAAGACAGAATTGAAAATTATAATACATAACACAGAACACATAAAAAGTAAAAAGTGATCACGCGAATTTAATGGTTTTTCCCATGCAACAAAAGTACTCAATGCAGCTAGAACCGCGCGCGCGTCGCTAAAGAACTTCAAAAAATCACATTCTAAGTAATCAAATGCTACCTATAGACTTGCTCTTGCTTTGTTAAACAAAGCAACAGTAGTGTTATGTTCGAAAAATGTGTCCGCTCAACAATGTAAATAACGCAATGAATATTGTTGAACTGTCAAAATGACACGTTGCTTCTGATAGTGTTACAGAATTACCCTACTCGTTTGCATTAGAATAAAAGTATATTTCGTGGGTGTCATAATAGACCCAAAACTGACTTTAAAAATAGAACGGCTAACATGGAAATCTGTCATGCACCAAAACTGACTTTAAAAATTGAATGGCTTACATGGAAATCTGTCATGCACCGAAACTGACTTTAAAAATAGAATGGCTTACATGGAAATCTGTCATGCACCAAAACTGACTTTAAAAATAGAATGGCTTACATGGAGATCTGTCATGCACCAAAACTGACTTTAAAAATAGAACGGCTAACATGGAAATCTGTCATGCATTGTAATAGGGATTCCCGTATATACCCTTTAGGTACCTCAGAACCCTAAATAAAACACGCTTATTTGGGCAACTGTTATTGTGTATACTGTTTTCTTTAGAACCGGAAAAAACCATCACGTGTACATAATTTTTTTACAATGGGCAAAAAATGTTACTTCCGAGAACACGTGACCCTGATCGAATATTCGTAAGTCGTATGGAGAGTAGACCGCCGGCGTAGTGTTGTATCACCCTCTCTTTCTACCACGCAGTGAAAATATATGTCTGTTCTATGTGTTTGTACCTACTGTAGCCGCTACGCGCATTTTCAGACGGAGACCGTCTGTATACTTGTAAAATTCGCGTATACAATATGTAAAGAAAACCCTGTTCGATCCGTGAAGGTATCGTTAGGTATCGATAACTGATTCTACTAATGCCCACAAAGCCGGGCAAAACTTTTAAAAAAATCCCCCTAAAAAATTAAATATTATTTCGCAAAAAGAGGTAACCTAATACATGTGCGGTGGGCAATCCATACGCGGGCGACGGGAGACAGGGCAAGCGGCATGTGGTCGCATCGCTTTTAATAATATCGTGAAAATGGTGTTGACACTGTTTTAAAAAATACCAAATTTGGGGAAAGCTGGAATTAATTCGCGAGAAAAAAAGATTATTTCAAAATTCATTAGTATTGTTACTCTGATTACGTAAAAAAAATTATTTTAGGTGGTCATGTGTTTACTTAACCTTTATTATTCTTATGGGTCGGACAGGGTTTTCTTTACATAGGTATTATCATCATTAACCTTTTTTTTTATCGTCCCACCGCTGGGCACAGGTCTCCTCTCATACAGAGAAGGATTGAGCGTAATTACCACGCTTGCTCAATGCGGGTTGGCGATTTCAGATTTAAAGGCCAGGTTTCCTCAAGATGTTTTCCTTCACTTTCACTCATTGGTGTCCAAGATATACTTAGAAAGTAGGTACATATAACTTTAGAAAAGTTACATTGGTACTTACCTGGAATCGAACCCGCGCACTCATGATTGAGAGGCTGATGTTTTAACCACTAGGCCACCATGACTTCAAACCTCAACTTCCTTCAACTTTACATATTGTATAAAGTAATTAGTGTGAAATTTGGTTTCCCTCAGGAATAAAACCCCTTTTCAAGTGTGCGGTGCTTCGCAGCCAATAATTACAGGTTGCCTCTTCATATTTCATATCTGGTGTAGTTTCACAACTGTGATTTCACATTGTAAACCCTTTATGTGTGACACAGTCCCGTGTTTGTTGACAGCTAACACCCGGGAGTCCACAATCACACTATATGTAGGTAAGTCTGCTGCTGGTGCGGACCTGATCCTAGGACGCTTTGATCATGAGCGCACATAAATTGCGTATAATCACGCTAACATGTAGGTACGGATTTGGTTTATACAAGTTACAATAAAAAAAGTAGTCTGCAAAACTGCAGCCATGGATTTAGCAGAATGATAAACGATTTTAGACCCGCATTTTGCGTAGCGGTTATATTTTTTTACCTGTATGCATGGCTTATCTGAGGATTACTTTAAAATAATCTGAGAAACCATGGCCCTGGCGCACAGGCAAGTTGATGGAACACGGGTGGGTTTTAGACAGTAAAAGTCTGACACGCCCTTCTGCTCCGCCCAGAGCGGTAGAGGTCATTTGATATTTCCCACCCAGAAGAAAGAAAGGGGTGAGAAATTATAACAGCATATAGATACCTTAATTTGCAAATCGGCTAACTCCATGTAAGCAAATTGTTTCAGGAGATGTTTAAAACTGTATATTTTTTATACATACTTAAGGAGAAATCCAATATACTGTTGTTAGATAATTCGTAAGCTATTATTTTTGATAACGTAGACTCCTTATTATACCTATTAATTAAAATACTATCGTGTTTTTAGGAATAAAAATATATATATTTTTTAATAAATGTGGAGTTAGCCGATTTGCGAATTAAGTTATCGATAGGGCATAATTATTCAGCCTATAACATACCATCTAATGGGACACAGGGCTCTCTGCGTGAGAGGGAAAATTATACAATGACTAACGACCCGCCCGGCTTCGCACGGATGCAATGCTGATACTAAATACATTACATAAAAAACTGTTAACGTTGTATAAAAACCATAGCGGCCCGCCGTCCAACCGGCTGGTACCGGCGCAAATGCGACGTCCCACAATTTTTAAATTTGTAATATCTTCGAAACTATTTATTTAAATCATGTGCTATAAATGGCGATATAGATCTATATTTAAAAAAAAATAGGGCTGGATTACCCTTAACATTTAGGGGGACAAAAAATAGATGTCGTCCCATTCTCAGACCTTTTTTTTTATACGAGTGAAAATGCGTTACGCACCGTATAAGCCCCGCACGATGATATTGCGATGGAACCTTGTCACAATAACAGCGTTGTGACGTCATCTGTCACACAAAAGGACAGCTAGCAAAAGAATGTTTAATGCAAAATTAATATTAGGGTTAAGGGTTTATTTGTATTATATAATTTTATTACACTCTTTATAAAGAGTGTATGTATAAATTAATATTAGGGTTAAGGGTTACCTACTCACCCATATTCTGACAAACAAACTTTCATTATTAAAAATTTCAAGGAAATAATTTTTGTAGACGTAAGAAAAATATACTTATTCGTATATCTTTCTTACATGTATACTATTTTTTTCTAACTACATTTCTGTTAATTTGCGAGCGGGAATTGAACCAGAGTCCACTGTGTAGTAGTCATGTTTTAATTACTACCTACATCTATCAGCTTATAAATAAAACCAGGATAATATGTAAAAAAATGTATATAGTCTTCCGAATCAGAACTGCTTTCTGTGTCTGTCGTTTCCGATTCACTGTCGTCGCCGTATTTATGACAAATAACTCGTCAGTTATTCGATCTTTATTCCAATATTCCTCTTCAAGCCGTTTAACATGATTGACTTCCTTTCGTCAGTCATCTGGAGTTATTGACTGCGACGCCTCCAACGTCAGAACTTCAATGCGACTTTCCAACTGCTACACATTCTTTTCTGACACCCTCGTCTTTACCAGGTTCCAGATGTACTCAATGGGGTTGAGGCCGCAGTTGTAAGGTGGTAATCTAACGACTTCATGGCCATTGCCAGCTAATAAATTGTCAATTTTATAATTTTTCGGCGGTCTGTGCCGTTTAATTAATAAATACAGTTCAGGTTTTGTACTGTCGTTGGGAAAGTCGATGTTGTGATCTTGTAGCCACTCAACAATCAACTGTTTTTTATTGTTCATACTTGGTGGCCTATTCTCATCCCTACTGTGATAAGGGGCGTTGTCCATCACAATTTTGGAGTTGCGTGGTATGTTGGGTACTAATTTTTCTGTAAGCCACTTGGTGAAATTCTCAGCATTCATTTGATCATAGTAATCCCCCGTTTTGGTATCTGCTTTAAACATTAAAAGGGCATAGTCAACAAAACCGCTTTAACTTCTTTATCCATCGGCGACCGGGGCTGTCGTTCCATCTCACTCCATCGGTTGCTGTTTGCCAACATTTTTCTACCGTGTAGTGTGCGTGTATCCACGTTTCGTCGAGATAAATAACGGGTCTTTTGTCTTTTATTTTTCACCAAGCGAGTAATTTTCTTTCATACGTCGTTAATATTTAGCCCTCCACGCTTGAATTTGGGGTCTTTAAATTGGGGCCAGTCTTTTTTGGTAGCATCGTTTAAATTGGTAGCCCAAATCACATTTAATTATTTTTCTTAATGTAGTTTCACTACCAGTATAATTAAGGTCTACTTTTGAAGCCGCCAAGATTTTGCGCATTGTGGGTATTTCTCTCCTCACCGTATACATTGAATCTATAATATTTCTTAAAGCTGTTAAGGAAAACCCGTCGAAATATTTCTTCTTTTGTCTTTTTCCTTTAGTAGGAGTTCTCATTTTGCTGCCACTGGCTGTTGCTGACTCATGCTCTCGTATCAATTTCGTCCCAGTATTTTTTGCAACGCCTGTGGCACATGCCACACACTCCGTGACTTTGATAGAATTTTGCAAAATATTTTTAATAACTATAAGCAGTTGCTTCGGTATTAAAATGTCCGAAGCACTTTTTAAAGCATGGTTTATACTTTCAAGAACTAACTTACAGTCCTCTTTCTCCATAACAAAATAATTGTCCACTTTAATTATAATTTCACGAGCACGACTATTAATTAATTTCTTACTCATTTTAACGAGTAACAGCTAACAAAACTAAACAACAAAACTGAAGAACAACAATAAAACAGGATAACAAAAACAAAAAGCTAACAAAAATATTCGATGTGCGTAAGTGGGTAAGCGCGGACTGAACTTGCGAACGGTACCGACGGTGCGAGTTAGACTACGTCACCAAGATGGCCGCCAATCGCAATATCATCGTGCGGGGCTAGTACCCGCCGCTAGCTAGGCGACAGGCGTGTGTGGGACTCGCCCGGCCGGAGCCGGGAATACCCACTAAAAACACTCGGTTCCCTCGAGCCCTGCGTTGAGAGTGACCCGGGCTCGGCCCGAAGATCTGACTCCGGACCCTTAATATTTAGGGGGATAAAAAATAGATGTCGTCCCATTCTCAGACCTACAAAATGCACACAAAATTTCATGAGAATCGGGAAAGCCGTTTCGGAGGAGTTTAACCACAAATACCGCGACACGAGAATTTTATACATTAGATTATCTACTAAAGAGTTATCGATATGGTTCGTCGACTCTGCAGGTGACCAGAGACCTGGCCTATTTAGTGGCCAAAGAATCAGCATTGCGACTTACGTACAAGTTGTAGGTCATAGGTTCGAACCCCTTTAAGCGCATTACTTTGTGTAAATTATTTCATTACCACTGCTCTCAGTGGTGAAGGAAATCATCGTGAGGAATCCGGCATGTCCTAGAGCCAAAAACTTCTAAGACATTTGACAGTTACCAACCCGCACTGGGCCAGCGTCGTAGATTACTTCTCACTCCCTCTCGCCGAGAGGAGGCCTCTGTTCCAAAAATACGAACAATATAGGAAGTGCAGTGCATCTTTTTCTTTCTATTTCATTAAGGAAAGGACAGAAGATAAAATGACAATTTAGACCTGTCAAATTAGTGCGCTCTTGACAAACTGGCGTATTAGGTTTTTGGCGGGAAGCTACGATGAGTGCCACGCTCATTTTTCATTGGACTTGGCGTCCAAAAACGCGTGATTTATGTCGTAAAAAGTGCATTCAGTGAATAATTCATAAAGAACAGTGAAATATTATAGCATAGTGGCCACAACATGGCTTTGTACCAAATCTTTCTCCTGGTGTTCGGTTCGCGCGGCCGTCTTTTTCGACATGAATAATTCATTACGTGACATTGGCTAAATGCACAAACCGTGCGAAGCCATAAGAGAAACAAAAATAAATAAATAATAAACTGGCGTATTTTTAGTCGCCATGTGTTTAATCGCGTCTAAACTGTCTATGGAGTATCTTAATTTGACAGGATTAAACTGACATTTTATCTTCTGTCCTTTTCTTAACGAAATGGAAAGAAAAAGAGGCACGTAACTTAAAATTAGTTTAGTTTGTGAACAACAGAATCGGCGCCATTGTGTATTCTTCACAATGTTGGTATTATTGAGAGAACAGCGTACATATTTTTAGTGGGTTTTCCATACATAGTGATACAAAAAATCAATATAACCTCCAATCTCTATTAATACCATTGATATACGGAACGTGGACCGACGGACACACAGGCAGACCGAGATCATAAGGTATCCCATTGCCATTCGCCTACGAAACCATATTAAAGTATAATTCCAGAAAATACCACGGGATAACTCGGTTACTTTTTCTTTTCATTTTAAATTTCATTAATTTTACGCTGCCCAATGCTTCTTTGATTCGACGAATGCAATATACCTATATTCCCGCCAAGCTCCATAAAGAATACAGGTAAACAAACCAATTTAGGGTTATCACAACTCACGTTTTACAAATCTCCTGTTATTTACATGATTATCGTCTTTTACATGCTAACTATTTATTAACGATTCCTATTGCAGCATATTTCAATTGAATCACTAAAAGAACATGCATAATAACTTCGTATTTCGAAAAACCATTAAAAAGTCGACATTAATTTTACGTGATAGCCCTACAAAAAAAGAAAGATGAATGAAATCCAGATATTAAACACATTTTATGGAATTCAACCAATGAATAAAGTTGAGGCATTTGTCAATACAATTTTGCGTATTTTAGTTACTTTTATATCAACTACATAACACATGCATTGTAATATCAGTAATATTTTCAAAAATGGACTAATTATAATATATATGTATCAAAAAATGTAACCTATTAGGAAATTAGCTTACATGTATGTCATATTTCATTCAAATAGGTTAAGCGTTCTATGCAAATCATAAATATCTAAACATATCATCTATGTAGAAAAGGTTGTTAACATCTGTCTTTTAAGCGTAAACTACTCGTTGCCTAGCAACGGTTTGTTTACCTCTATTTTTTATCGAATTTGGCTCAACTATACATACATACATATTTGCAGATTCCGAGTAAACCATCTGGTGGGTACAGATATTTTACCGCTGATTTTCCGTTACATTTTTTTTGTTCGTTACGTATGTAATTAAATAGTAATAGTTGATGTTGTCAAAGCAGCCTCCGTGGCGTAGCGGCAGCGAACGCGCCCGCTGCGTAAGGAGGCGTGGGTTCGATCCCGCGCAGTGCAAATACCTATTTATATGCATGAATATTTCACTGGTCTGGTCGTGCCTTGAATAGCACGTTAAGCCGTTGGTCCCGGTTGCCATACGAACACTGAACAGATGAAAATTCTCTATTCCGTGCATAAGAACATCTAAAGCCCTCTAAAGTCCAAAAATTGGTCTAACTGCAATGCTTCGTTATCGCCTTCAGGTTGTGGAGGTCAGACGGCAGTCGCTTCATGGAAAATATCGAAGTTAAGCCAAAAATCAGCAGTATATATAATAGACTGGTAAAGCGGACCCCAGACTCCAAAGTTGAAAAAGCTTCCGATACGACTGGGATTAACGCTGAGATGATGATGATGAGTTGATGTTGTAAAAGGATTGTTAATAACCTTATCGCAGCATCATGCTGAGATAGTAACCTTTTGGCCTCGTGGGTATACGACTTTCTGCTCTTTTTTTTTGATAATTATAAACTAGTGCTTGACTGCAATCCCGCCTGATGGTAAGCAGTGATGCAATCGTTGGTGGTAAAGCGCACTAGTTTATTAACTATTCACTTAAAAAACTTAGGAATAGGAAGGATGACGGCAGTTCAGCGAGGTGATGCAATCTTAAACTCAAGACCAACACGACCAAACGATGCTGGGCTAGAGGGAGATTGATCTGGAGACTCTCTACGACCAAACTCCCGACACAACAACATTTGGCGCATCGTACCCGCCACACAACGCAACACAACTGCTCAGACCCGTCCTCCGTACGGCTTCACCAGACATCATGCATTCAAGCCGAAACACGACGAATCGCTTGGCGGCAAGACTTTGTCTGGTGGGTGGTAATCTTCTTTTGGCTTCGTAGGTATACGACTGTCTGTTTCATAGTTTTACCTTTTTTATATGCCTTGTTTTTTTTTTGACTGCGTTTAGTGATCTTCTTGTTTGAGTCGAAAGAAATACTTTTCTTGTATTACTTTCTTTATCTTATAACTGTTTAGGCCTTGTTATATTTTGTTAGTACTTGTTAAAAAACTACACTGTTCTCGCATGCCCGTTAAATGTAATCGAAAACATTTTAAAAGCATTTATTTTAAAGAGTAACTATGGTTTTTCTTTACCGGCTCTTCTCTATAGGTAACAACCAGCCAGCAGCAGCAGACATAGGTTTCAAACGTGTCCATTTAGATTTACATGAAGTTAAATATATTGTTTTTAATTTTCCATCTTTATTATCAGTCTGATGTGAGTACTTGATTAGTCAATATAGCCAGGTTCAGAATTATTACACCAGTCTTTAATATTGACGTTCAAAAGTGCTTATTCTCAGCCTAATTTGAATAAATGATTTTGTGATTTTGATTATGTGCTCAATATAGTGATGTTGTCAATATAGCGTATAGTCAAAGTGATTCTTTAGGTACTAGCATCTGAGTAACGTTCGCTCGAGGCGTTAATTCGTGACGACTAGTAGCCGGTGGACAGTGCATTGTGCTAATATTACACGAACACCAGAACTAGGAACCAATTGATCTGGCCACGCTACATCTGATAGCAATATATTTGTAGTATTGCGAGGTTTTTCTTAGACTGCTTGTGATTGATTTTTCGGTAGTGGTTTTTACTCAAAATGGGGTTGCTCTGGCTTCGTTTGGTTTAATTGTGTTTATTATAATTGTTAATAGCTCGTGATGTCCCACTGCAGGTCGATACTCTACTCTCTTTACTGGAATAGTTCCTATGAAAAAAATCTATGGTTAATTGTTACGTCCATATAGTATCAGGTATCAGAAATAGGTTCAGACTTAGCATGCTTTCCATATAGCAGGTGGTTTTGTACAAAGGGAATGTCAAGGGACGAGTCGTGTGGGGCTCTACAGTCGCTTTTTCGCTCTTCAGAGTGATTGAGGACGATGCCACATGAGCGTTGCGTCGCCGCTGCACCTCCTGAGCGGTGACGTCATCACAGTGTTCGAGGACTGCGTCGAAATCACTGAGCTGCGACGACGCAAAGCATTGGTAAGGCGATTAACACACGGCACCGCGTACCGCCGCGGATGGCGGAGACGGTAAAGCGGATTTCGTAGCGGTGCCCCGCGCGGTAAGGCGGTTTACGCGCCAGTCCGCGCGGATGGATTTAACACGGTTGTGACTTGTGACACCCACTATGACCCTCGCCGTTATGCGGCGCCCGTGTGTGAGGCGCCGCTCCACCGCCCGTACGGCAGCATGAAGGGGCGGTGGCGGCGAGAATACCGCTCGACCGCGCGGTCGGGCGGTGTATCTGTGTGAGGTTACGGATTTAATAGAGGTCAATCCGACATGAGATCCGCTTCACCGCCTACCGAGGCGGTGCGCGGTGCCGTGTGTTAAGCGCCTAAGGGCGAGGCCACAAGACAGCGTTGCGGTGTCGCATCGTAAAAATCTTTGACGCTGCACAAGGATACGCATTTACCCACCCAAAAGCTTATTGATACGACGTTTTTGCGATACAACGCCGCAACGCAGTGTTGAGACTTCGCCCGAACTCCCGTGTGGCATCGCTCTTAAGTTGTATTTGCAGCACCAGCTTATGTAGTTCTTAGTTCATAGGTAAAAATGAGTCCTAAAACTTAATATCATTTTTTCCAAGTAATTTATCCATTTATGTATATGCGTTACCGGATTTATATTGGTTTGCATACATGCTTTCTCTGAGTTTAACAACCATATTAAAAACAAAAATATAAACTTTCTCATCTTTAGTATAACCCGCGCAGATAAAGAAAAGATCTGTAAATGGCGTCCGCTCCCATGCGTTCTCCTCACTCATTCTCTATCGCTGTCTATACTCACACAGTGAAGTAAGCGCTGCAAAAAAAAAAATCATCGATCAGGAATTCAGGATTCGCTTTCCAAACTACTGAAGCTACTTTGACGCACTCCGAGTTATCGTTAATTTCGTTCCGCTAAAGTCTCTGTTATTTTGGTGTTTTTGTTGATATTGTTGTTTTTGTTGAGTTTGAACAATCAATCTCAACAAAAACAACAATAAAAACAAACACAACAACAAACAAGTAAAATGTCAAATTTACGTTGTAAATAACAATATTTACAACGTAAATTTGACATTTTACTATCTTAGCTTTTGGTTTGTGATTGAACAATGGCATGTTTTGACAACCGTACCATAAGTATCCGCCGCCATTTTCAGATCTTTTCTTTATCTGCGCGGGTTATAAGTATTAGAATTACACATTACGATAGCTCGAAACTATCTTGTTATTCAAACGTAGTCTTGTAGGACATGTCCGAACAAGTTTTTTATTATTTTAATATCAGATACAATGTTCGCAATCGTACTATCTTTATTGACAAGACTTGTTCTCCTACAAAGTTATTTTAAGTATAATTACTTGTTTTAAAGTTATTCACACACGAACATGAATATTACTTTGTTGAGATGAAAAGTTCATTTTTATAGATCATCTTATTAAATGTTTTCATATTTTGATTTTTTTTTTATATGAGGCTGATCGTTGGCGATCAGACTTTTATAGCACATTTCCTGTTTGTAAAGATTCATTATGAATTTAATCGAGTTCTTACAGTTACTCACTATGAACTTCTTAAAGAAATACTTAATGATAATTAAATAATAATGTATAGATAATGAAGATCCTCTCAATTTATGTGGTTTATTACTCACTAGCGGAGTAGCGGCCGCCTGCGACTTTGTTCGCGTGTAGTTAATTATTATGCTCCGCTCCTATTGGTGGCAGCGTGATGTTATAATTGTTTTTTTTTTTTAAATCGGATAGTGGTTCCTGTGAATTAGCGCGTTCCAGCAAACAAACTCTTCAGCTTTATATACATACTAGCTGACCCGGCGAACTTCGTTCCGACTTAAAGGCAATATCACATGACTACTTTTTAAATTAGGATAATTTTAAATAAATAAATATTATTATTCAATGATTCTTTATTTGGGAGCACAATCCTGGCGGTTCTCCGGAAATCTTTAATGTGCTACAATACTCGGAAACAACATCCATTGGCCCAATGCGAACGTCATTGCGCTATATTATATGCGTATAGAAACGCTGCCCGATTCAAATCAGTATTTGATGAATTTCTTCTTGTGCTTCGTAAATTATTATCTAGCGCTTGATCTCTGAGGTTTGCTCGACGATTTCGCATTGCCAACTGAGCCGTTTCATGGGCTGCCTCCCTTTGCTCTTCTTCAGTTCTTTTTTTTTTTGTTTTGGATGGGAAATCATCAAATGACCTCTCCCGCTCTGGGCGGAGCGGAAGGGCGTGTCAGACTTTTACCTAGACTAAAACCCACCCGTGTTCCTTCACTTGCCTGTGCAACGGCCAGTGCCATGGTTTCTTTTTTAACCAACCCGCAACCCTGTGGACCAGTCCTCGTGGACCCCGTCAAGGTGTGCTGACATCTCTTTGAGGCGCGTGTGAAACACAACGCGCCGTCAACTCGGGCCTGGTTCTTACCAGGAGGCGAGCTGCCTATCGCTCGCCGCCCGCAAGCCCGCGCCTACGCTGGTCGGGAGTCCGATGTTGCCACCCGACCAGGGCGCTTCCTGCGGCGGTTTGAGGCGTGAGAGTAGGATTTCCGCTCCCTCACGCGCTACGCCTCCTCCTTTGCCAGCATCACTGCTTCATAGAAGGAGGTGAAAGCTTGCCATCATGCACTCTTGCTCCGGACTATGGCCCGGACCAGGGTCGGACGCGAGAGATCGCCGCCACGAGGACACGGCTGTGCACTACCCAAGCCGGGCAGACCTCCACCATATGCTCCACCGTGTCCTCAGGGCGATGCAAACAGTGGTCACCCTGGCGTTTCCTCCCGCCTTATACGGAACAGGAACCTTCCGAAACAGCCGTGTCCGGTGAGGACCTACGTCAGTCGGAAGGTGAGGACGCCGTGGCGCCTCTCTAACTACTCCTCAAAGAGACGACTTACCGCCGCTATTGTGGCGTGCTCTGTGCTGGATTGCAACAATCACACTTTCCATGTCGCCATGAGATCCCGCCGGAGCTCTGTCCGCTGTACTGGGATTTTATGGATTGGATATGGACACAATTCAATGGATGTTATTATACATATAAACGTTTCTTTTTAATTACTCTATCTATTAAAAGAAACCTCATCAAAATCTGTTTCGTACTTTTAAAGATTTAATCATACAAAGGGACATAGGGAAAGAGAAAGTTACTTTGTTTTAAAGTATGTAGTGAAGTGGTAAATGGCACAGCAAAACAATATTAGAAATTTTGAAGTTGAAGTTTGCTTTGGGGCTTTTATTAAAAAAATTAAACCGGCAGAGAGTATTTATACTCCTTGCTTTAAATGAATGCTTCAACATTCAATCGGTAAGATTTTTTTTAATATGCTGAGTAGTGCAGCAGTGTGCTTTTTTACCATTTTTAAAAATGAACCGCTAACTTAATTTTGACTGAGTTGTTTTGTTATTCCATGTCACGTCACACGGGAACGACGGGAACATTTGGAACGGGATAAAAAGTATGCTATGTGATATGTCCTTCTCCCAGTTCTTATCTATCTCCCTACCAATTTTGAGCCATACTGGTTAAGCGGTTCTTGAGTTATAAATAGAGTAACTAACACGACTTTCATTTATATACATAGACTTCATTCAAATCGGACCAGCCCTTTAGGAGGAATTCAGTGACGTACACAGGTACAGCAGATTTAGGAATATACCCATGGAAAGCATTGTCATCTACATTTGTAACAAAGATATCATACCTCTCTCTACCCCTAGAGCTCTTGTTTCAGTCTCTTAAAGTTAAATAAAAAATCTTAAATATTTATTTATTTTTTTCTCTTTTAGTTCATAAGTACCTATAATTTTAGTTAAATAAAAAAAATGAGAATATTTTTTCCCCTTTTAGTTCTTATGTACAATTTTCTTTTTCTTTTTAAGTAACAAAAATTAAAAAAAAAAACTATAAACTTGTCTAAAACAAAAAAAAAAAAACTTGTGATTGCCCGGGTTTGAACCGAGGAACACCAGCCATCGCGAGTAAACCATACCACTATCACCCACGCCACAGCCGCTATGTCAAGCCGCGCGAAATTAGCGCCCATATTATGCGTGAAATATTGCGAAAGAGAAAACTCGAAAATATGCGCTTCCCCAGACATAAAACTGAGCTAGATCAATTTCTCGTCCCCGAAAACCCCCACATATTAAATTTCAGCGAAATCGTTAGGGCCGTTTCTGAGATCACATGCTTCTTCAAGCGATCAGCGCCATCTGCCGGGCTGATTTGTGAATCTAAACCATCCAGGTCGCCACTCAAACGCATACAGAAAAATTCATTAAAATCGGTCAAGCCGTTTAGGGGAAGTTCAATGACATACACACGTACAGCAGAATTATATATATAAAGATTAGTATAGATAAGACCGTTTCTGACACCACATGATCATATCAAGTCTATATTTTTTAAAAAAGAATAAATTTTTTAAAAAGTAGCAGTCGCACAGAATCCACAAAAAGTAAAAAAAAAACAAAAAACGATCACGGGTGTCGGTTCGGTCACGCTCACACGCTTGTTTCCCATTGCTTGTTTCCCATCCAGTAAAAGTTCTCAACGTCGCTAGTTTCCACTTTAAATAATAAAAACCTTGACCATTGAGTTTGGGCTTCCTTCTCAGTAGTCAGAAGGGCATTTAAAACCTTCGAAATCTAGTCGCTTATTCATCTCAGCGACATCAATGTCAAAAACTTGTTAAAAATGTAATTGAGGTATTTTTGACAGATCTGATATCTGTCAACAATACTCTAATTTGTGTTTGTGTTAACTTGAACTGTAATCATTTTTAAAATTACAAGGATTGGCTCTTTATATGATTGGCATGTAAAAGTTGTACAAACAACAGCATACCAAGCTACTACAATCTGTCATATTTTTATATTAAATTTTCAACTTTATTTCTTTAGAGAACCATCCCACGTGATGAGAACCTCGTGAAAGCTGAGAAAGATAAACAAATCAAGTATCTTGACTTGGCTCACGAGGTTGTGGACATGTGGGAAGTGGATTCAGCAATCATTGCACCGATAGTCGTGACAGCCAATGGCTTAATAGCCAAGAGCCTCGACCAACACCTCAGGAGGCTCTCGTTAGGCAGCTGGATCAAGGGCTTGATTCAGAAAGCGGTACTGATGGACACGGCTCGCATCGTTAGGAAGTTCCTCTCTCTGGAGCCCTGACCGCCGGTACCTTGCACCCTGTTCCCGATATCGGTGGGCTACTATTTAGAGAACGCTTTGTCGCTCTTTAGAGCGATTGATTTGTCAAGATTGATTGGGTATATTTGACAGTTTCGGGTAGCTGGACTTGCTGTCGTCCGTACAAACCTATTGACAGTATCACTACATATTATAAAACAAAGTCACTTTCTCTTTCTCTATGTCTCTTTGTATGATTAAATCTTGAAAAGTACGCAACGGATTTTGATGCGGTTTTTTTTAATAGATAGAGTGATTAAAGAGAAAGGTTTATATGTATAATAACATCCATTTAAATCTGCAGAAATAGTATTATTTTTGAGGTTTCTAATGTGATGTCGTAAATAATTACATCTTTTCCGAGTTTGCAGTGAAACGCTGAACCTTACGAGATTTATCAAAATAATGTACTAAATATTGTATACGTTGAAAAGGTCTACATAAAAGTTCGTGATGGTATATATCTATCTCTTATGGATATCCCACAATAATATTTTTTTGTCATTTACTTTTTACGACAAATACCGGCAAATTTTCGAAGCGATTTTAACCAATACAGCATTAATCCTTATCCAATTTAATATCTTAAATACATTGTTGACTTAATATAGATCAGTACCGCCCTTTATAGCATATAATTTAAATGAATATTTTCGAAGATATTACAGATTTAAAAATTACGGGGTGTCGCGTTTGCAGCGGTACACGGCGCGGCGTTCGCGGTGGTTTTTTATACAACGTTCACAGTTTTTCTGTAGTGTGTTTAGTATCAGCATTGCACCCGTGCGAACCCGGGGCGGGTCGCTAGTCAAATCCATACTTCCATACTAATATTATATGCGAAAGTAACTCTGTCTGTCTGTCTGTTACGCTTTCCCGCCTAAACCTCTCAACCGATTTTGATGAAATTTGGCACAGATAATCTTTAGACCCTGAGAAAGAACATAGGCTACCTTTTATCCCGGAAAAAATTGATGTTCCCGAGGGAAATCTAAAAAGCGCGATATAACCGAACTCCACGCGGACGAAGCCGCGGGCGGAAAGCTAGTATAATATAATTTAAAGGCGTCTTAGCCTAAATTAAACGTTTGAGCCAATTCCCAATGTATTATTGTTGAAAGCTTTTGGACTGTGCCAAGCTTGTATGAGATCTTGATCTCATTTGAGAGAAAAAAAAAATGCATAGACTTATTGTTTCTTTTTTCAAGTGAAACAAGTAGGTGATAGGTACAAAATGCATAGTTCACTGTTCGATTGTATCACAAAGATGAGAATAGTAATCAATCAGTGGTAATCTATGTATATGGTGTACATAATAAAGAGTATCCTAATTTATTCTATTCTATCTTTTGTTTATAATATCTATGGCTTGGTTTGTTTAATATTTTACGGCATTTTTTAAGGGTTATGTCTTTTTAATTTTTGATGAAAAAGCTCTGTGTTGTGTTACTTATAAGCAGATATAACATAACAAAACTACGTATGTACCAACTACTTTTGAAATAAAACTATGCAATAGGTATTAGTTGAAACAGTGTAGGTTCATGTCTTAATTACTTTGTTTTTTTTTTTTAAACTTTGATGACTTTTAATTTAACGTGAGTCTACTTTCCAGTTTCTAGAGACTTGAAATTCATCACATCTCTATTTACGACTTTATTGATTACAATTTCCTCACACTTTCTCTTATCAATGGTATATGCAGGACTTGGAACTCGTACCAAACTACAGGTTCTAAACCGGCATCAATAGTGCTGGTTTCAGGTTCCAGGCGATTACCGGTACCGAGTCCAGGTTCCTAGCGAGTACCGATACTAAACTCAGTTTCTCAAACACGATGATATCGTACGGTAGGCGAATTAGAAATTATATTTCAAATGCTTTTTTACTATACTTTTTACATATTTCACTCTTACGGAATTATTTGTAAAATACTGGTAACAAAAGCATATGTATATGGTTATATGGTTACTGCTCTGATCCTGATTCCGAGACTACAAGTACTTACATCTGGTACCAATAGCACAGGTATCACATAAAGGACAATGATGTCGGTTCCCAAAAACACCGAAATTTAAACCGCTCGCATGTCATGTCCACAGATTTTTACGTCCTTGCGTCGGAGCTGCGCACGTTCATTATTAATTCTAACTGTGCAACCGTACGGTCTCGCATATGAATCAGAGATTTCAGATCGCCCGTCAATCGTGGGCACTCTTAATTGACGATATTAATTGCGGCATTTGTACTGTGTTACCTATTTATGTGATGCATATGTAATTAGCTTGTTTGGGATTTGCGATTTAGGCTCTTAATGTGGGGGATGTAATTTAGGGGTTAGGGTAAACGGTTGCTGTGTTTATATGATGGATTTCGGCTTAGGTGCGAAAGTCTGTGATTTGAGCGGTCAATTTGCAGCAATTTGGTGTAATTTTGTTTTCAGGCATGAACAGACGATAATTTGGGAAGTATGTGACTTTTAACAAGGTGGATTGATTATTAATATTTTATTAATTAAGAAAAAGCACAGCCACATACAAGTTATGCTAGAATAATCTTAATAAATTAAGGACTAAAGTTCATGACAATTGTGGCGTACATAGCCTTTTTTTTTGTATGGGAAATCATCAAATGACTTCTCCCGCTCTGGGCGGAGCGGAAGGGCGTGTCAGACTTTTACTGACACAAACCCACCCGTGTTTCTTCACTTAGCCTTGAATATATACATATGTTTGTTTTTATAATTATAAACTAGTGCTTGACTGCAATCCCGCCTGATGGTAAGCAGTGATGCAATCGTTGATGGTAAAGTGCGCTAGTTTATTAAGCCTATTCACTTAAAAAAACTTAGTGAATAGGAAGGAAAACGGCAGTTGAGTTAGGTGATGCAATGTTAAACCCAACAACACGACCGACGTTGCTGCGCCAGAGGGAGATTGATCTGGAGACCCTCCACGATCAAACTCTCAAGAGTTTAATCGCTTGGCGGCAAGACTTTGTCTGGTGGGTGGTAACTTCTGCCGGCAGCCGATAATCTGACCTCATCATCATCATCATCAACCTTTTTATCGTCCCACTGCTGGGCACAGGTCTCCTCTCATACAGAGAAGGATTGAGCGTAAAAGTAAATATGGCCTACCACCGAGTAATATGTTGATGCCTAGAAAAGTATATCTTCATCATCAACCTTTTTATCGTCCCACTGCTGGGCACAGGTCTCCTCTCATACAGAGAAGGATTGAGCGTAAAAGTTTATCGGGTTTATCAGGCTAAACCAAAACTAATATAAACTAGATAGACCAATGTAAGTAAGATGGTAAAAAACATGAACAAAAGTTAAGAATTAAAATAATAATTGAAATTTAAATATAATAACTAATCTGACCACCTAAACTTCATCAATTCTGTTTCAAAGTTCATCACATAGTAGACTACCATAATACAGTATGTTAAATAACAGAGGGCGTTCCCTTAAACTCGTTAATATATATCATTAATAGATTAAAATAAAAATATCAGCATAGAAAAATAAGCATAAAAAATCCGAATAAAAAAAAAATTCTAATTGGAAATAAATTTGAAACCTCCTGTTTTAAATCAAAATAGTAGTCGTCATGTATAAATAAATTGCGACGTTGCCGTCTTTCATGTTCGCGTGTACAGTGTGTTTCTTTTACATGTCATTTTAAAATTTTTATTCAATATTTTCATATTGGAAAAAATTTTAAAACATTTTGTTTTCGAATGGAAATATTTTTTTTAGCATGTATGTCTATGTATGCTATACTATTTCGGGTTAACGGGAACGCCCTCTGTTAGTTAGCATACTGTATATTTATTTTTGACTAGCTTTCCGCCCGCGGCTTCGCCCGCGTGGAGTTCGGTTATATCGCGCTTTTTAGATTTCCCTCGGGAACATCAAATTTTTTCGGGATAAAAGGTAGTCTATGTTCTTTCTCAGGGTCTAAAGATTGTCTGTGCCAAATTTCATCAAAATCGGTTGAGAGGTTTAAGCGGGAAAGCGTAACAGACAGACAGACAGAGTTACTTTCGCATTTATAATATTAGTATGGAAGTATGGATTTGACGAGCCAGCCTTTAGGCTTTAGGGGAAGAGAGGGCAGGTCGCCCTTTTAAAAGCATTTTTTGTTTAAACAAAACGAAAAAAAAAATGCTTTTAAAAGGGCATATCGCTCAAGCGGATAGCTAAAAGGCCGATTCAATGATACTCCACAATATACAGTAGCACGAAAAAAAATCATGCCCACTCTACATATAGGGATAGTTTTATGTGTGTGTATGGCAGTAACCGTTTGGAAGGTGAACGGACAAGGGAACCCTAAAAAACGGGTACTTATAAGGTATTACTTATTTTAAATGACAGATAATAAAAACATTATAGTACATAGTTATACATTTGGATTACCTACTAGAATTTTAAATCGTAATGAGGTGGGCCATAACTGAAGCAGAAACATGACAGCCAACTTTTGGAGGCCATTATCAGCATTATTTTATCTTTATACAAAGCCTGAATATAGTTTGTTCAGAACAACAATTGAATCGTTTCCAGTTTGGGAAAAAATATAACATGGTGTAAAAAGTTTTCACAATGTTATATTTTTTCCCAAATTTATTTAAAAAATGTTGCAGCGTGGTTACCGTGCGCACGACACAGTTCACTAGCGGATCATAGTGTCCTAGCGACACCGCCGAGCCGCGCTGCTGCAGGCTAAAGTTAGGGTAAGCGGTCAGTTGGCCATATTTTTGTAAGGACTCAGGTAACATAACAAGCTTATAAGTTTGTGATCTTTCATGATAGCTTTTTGAAATTTTGTACATTAATTCTTTACATAAAAATACTGGACACGTGTATAGGGTTTCGCATATACAAAAAATAACGTTGTGTGGTCATCATTATCATCATCTCAGCGTTAATCCCAGTCGCATCCATAGCTTTTCAGCTTTGGAGTCTGGGGTCCGCTTCTAACTGCTGATTTTGGGTAAACTTCGATATTTTCCATGAAGCGACTGCTGTCTGACCTCCACAACGCGAAGGCGATATCTAAGCATTGCAGTTAGACCAATTGTTAGACTTTTGAGGTCTCCAACAGCCCGTAACGACTGCCACTAGATGTTCGTATGGCAACCGGAACCAACGGTTTAACGTGCTTTCCGAGGTACGACCAGACCAGTGCAAATACTCATATTCATGCATACAAATATTAGCACTGTGCGGGGATCGAAACCCGGGCCTCCTTGCGCAACGGCCACGTTCGCTACCGCTACTCCACAGAGGCTGTCTGTCTGTATGGTTCACACATACTGTGTCAATAATAATGACAGTATCATCACTGTCTGCCGCCGCAAATGGTCATTAACACGTTCAAATCATCAAGTGCATCTTACTTAGCATAAAGCAGAGAAACACAGAGTTACGACGCACGTAACATCACTAAACACGCTGCCGATGAACTAAAGAGAAATTATAATCCGTCCGTCACATAACTACGGGTTAAGTTTAATTAGTCACCAGTAATAATAACAGACCGTCGGCGTACAGGTGGACACAGAAGGGTTTGCCATGAAAGTGTTAGAACTATGTCGAAGTTATCAGTGAATTTAAAGAAATTATCCCGGAAAAGTATGAAATGTTCTCGTTTCAAGGAACGTTTACGTTTGTAACTATTGTTTCTCATTTTAAGTGAATAATTGTATCCTTGCATAAATTACTCGGTGGTAGGCAACAACATCAGCCGCCGGCATAAGTTACCACCCACCTGACAAAAGTCTTGCCGCCAAGCGATTCGTCGTGTTCCGGCATGATGTCTGGTGAAGCCGTACGGTGGACGGGTCTGAGCAGTTGTGTTGCAATGTGTGCCGGGTACGATGTGCCAAATGTTGTTGTGTTGGGAGTTTAGTCGTGGAGAGTCTCCAGATCAATCTCCCTCTATCGTCGTTTGGTCGTGTTGGTCTTGGGTTTAGCATCACCTCGCTCAACTGCCGTCATCCTTCCTATTCTTAAGTTTTTAAGTGAATAGGCTTAATAAACTAGTTCGCTTTACCATCAACGATTGCATCACTGCTTACCATCAGGCGGGATTGCAGTCAAGCACTAGTTTATAACTAACTAGTTTATAACGTTTGTTTGTAACTAGTGTTTCTCATTCTAACTGAATAATGTATCCTTGCATAAATGTGGTTACCTTACAGATATACTGCTACTACATCCAATCGATTTTTGTGAATATCACCGTGAAAGATTGGGTCAAATGAGCTTAGCATTCTTCTTTTTTCAAGGTCATATTCTACCTCAACTCTTGATCAATGGCCTCTGTGGAATAGATACCACAGTTTTGCCAATAACACGTGTAGCAAATTATAGAAATTCTTTGAAAATTTTATTTCACAATAATGGCGGATATCGCCAATGACAGTTGAAAAAGACGACCGCGTGAGCCGTCTATGAGGGAGGTTTGAGGCAAAGTCATGATGTGGCCACTACGCTGCGATATTTCAATGTTCTCTATCAATTATTTACTGAATGCACTTTTTACTACATAAATCACGCGCTTTTATTTATTAAAAGATACTATAAATAATTTTAAAAACTCAATGAAAAAGGCGCGTGACACTTATCTCAGCTTTCCCGCCAAAATTCCCGTCAATAGTGTCATTCCCTTAGCATTAGTTGGAATGACAGTTAACTTCACTTAAGTTTTGGCGGTGAGATGGTTACAGAATGGGATGTTTCCCGGGTAGAAAAATATATATTCTATTTAGTCCGTCATTCAGATTATAGAAAAATATTAGATACGTATATTTTCTTTTATCCAATCAATAAAAATTGACAAATATAAAAGGCATCAAAGATCAGGAGTTGTGGCTGGTGACGTCACTGGCCGCTAAAAAGTGTAACGTGCAGTGACGTCACACGAGTTTTCAACGCGCTGTGTCGTCTTCATTTTTTGTTTATATGAAAAAAGAAAAAATACGTGTCTAGTATTTTTTGGAAATCTGACTGACGGACTAATTAGTTTTTTTAGTCAAATACCCTATTGCACTGAAGTATGTTGGTACCACCGTACCACGAACCCATTACATTTTTCCCTACCAAAAAACGCTCGACACACATATGAATAGCAGGTTTCACTTCAAAAGTATCATGTTGTTTATTTTTTGTTAAGAATAAAACCACGTATTAAAGCCACGACTACGTGAGCCGGTGTTGACTACGTATTGTAATACAGCTAAATAATTGTGGTTTGAAACCATATTTTTGGTTGTCGAATGTTATCCGGACACATTTACATAATTGGTTCAGCTGGACAGCTGCAGAGATCAAGAATTTCAATCTTTCTAATATATAATTATATGTAGGTATACCTGCCATAGATGCATAGCGCTAATTGATAAGATAAGCTCATATTTTAGTGTAGTCTATTTAGTATTTAGTTAGTAAAATATCTATAACATTGGTAAAACTAAAAAATAAAAATTAAGGATTCTACCCCGAAAAGCAATACGCGCCAGCCCTAACTGATAAAAAAGCGACAACGAAAGAATCTCTTTATTCTATTATGCTTAAGAGATTTCATTTCCCTTTCTCGTACTGTTACAACAAAAGTACCTAACTATTATCGGAGATATTCCTCAAATATCTCTCTCTCTCTCTCCCTAAGTTCTTGACCGATGCATAATAGACTTTTCATCGATAAGGGGAAATCGGAACGAAAAAATTGAGAGCACCCACTGATAAACTTTTTTATTAACTTCGTTATGGCCACTTGCCACTTGGCTTCGTTGTGAGTTCGTACGCAGTGTTACATTAGCCACAAAATAGAGGTGGTAATCTACAGATACCTTTATCCTCGAGGGCTGGGGGCCTCGTTGGCGAGAGATTTTATTTGTCAGCGGAAGTGGGGAGAATTGAACTCGGGGTAAAAGCTCTGATGCGCTCATTTATAGGAAAGGGAATTGTGGGAGTGCTCGTCGCCTTAGCCAGTTGTTTACTTAATCCCGTCGCACTTTATGTACTTAGTTAACGTGGTCCTATCTGTTTTATAAAATAATACCCTTTTTATTAGTAGAATAGATCCTGTAGCAGTACCTACAGAGGCCACAAAAACAAACAATGCGTTATACTGACGTCACATGGATTCTACATCTCGCAAGTAGAGTTTACCGCGCAATTAGCATTACTACAACTTCCCAACATTAGCTGTTGGGCAAGTGCCCGCCAGACACACTCGTCTAATAATGTAGAAGAGACACCTTGAATATTTTGATGAAACAATTTCAATTCATGCTGCGACCCTTTTTGTTGTTTAACTATTTGAGAGCAAGAAGACACCTTATTGACGGTTGGTGTAACTATTGTTTTTTTTTTTTTTTTTATTGCCACATGTCGACAACCTCGTGAGCCGAGATACTTGATTTGTCTGGTCGGAGGGTCCTCCCTTTTTTATGGAGGATGAGTGAACTTACAGCCTTTATAGCCTGTTTCTCATCCCTCCCTATAATCTAGATATTTTTGAAATGCCACTGGCTAGCGAAACTATCAACAAAAAAAAAAAATAGAACAAATGGTAGTTAGAAAATACAGAAATAACTAAACGCTTCCGTGATCAACAGTACCCGTATTATTGTCGCTTTAGCCTTTAATTGTTATGTAAGTAGGTACCTATATTCACAAATAGACTCATATACTATAAAATTATAGACAATTGAATTATGACTTCTTTTCCGTCACTGTATAATAGCGTATGCGCAAGCATTTATGTCCGGTCGGTGATGACTGTCCTTTAATCAACTCTGTGCAATATACTTAAGTACTATTGTTTTGATTATATACCTCACATATGGTATTAAATATTAATTCCTCTGGTCTCACGCTTGCGTTACTAGTTAATTTAATTGAATTACGAGAAAAAACAACTCGCTAATTTATTATTAACATGTTATTTTATTGTTTACTTGTGAAAAGTTTGTGAAATAAGCATTTGTCATATTATTTCTATATTTTCTTTTCAAACTCAAATGCAAAGATTTTATTTCAACTAAGTTTATTTGAAATAAAACTTTTGTATTTGAGTTATTTGATTTATAGGCATTTTTGGATATAATGGACTCTTTGTGTCAATGTTGAAGCTACTGTCCAATCCAAAATGTAATATATCCCTAAGGGGAAGAGTTCTTCAGATTTTATAAAAAAAAATGTAATAAACGGATCAATTATCCATACATTTCAAAAAGTCATAATAAACAGATCAGTCATAATAGACAGATCAGCACTGTATGCGCTGCTGAATGGTTCGCGCACACTTTTTTTGTTGGGATGGGAAATCATCAAATGACTTTTCCCGCTCTGGGCGGAGCGGAAGGACGTGTCAGACTTTTACTAACTAAAACCCACCCGTGTTTCTTCATTTTCCTGCGCGACGGGCAGGGCCACGGTTTCTTGTTTAACTAACCCACAACCCTGACCCAGGAGGCATCGGTCTTCGTGGACCCCGCCACGATGTGCTGACATCTGTTTGAGGCGCGCGTGAAACACGACGCGCCGTCGGTCGATTCGGGCCTGGTCCTTACCTGGCGCCGAGCTGCCCACTGCTCACCGCCCGCAGGCCCGCAGTACGGTGGCTGGGAGTTTAGTGTCATCTCCCGACCAGGGCGCCTCCTGCGGCGGCTAGTGGCGTGAGGTCGCTGGGGTACGCGCACACCTTGGGTGTTAACTTGAATGATAGTCACGGATAGCTAAAGATGATGCTTTATTGAATAGGTACTAGCGGCCGCCAGCGACTTCGTTCACGTGGATTTAGTTATGCTCCGCTCTTATTGGTCGCAGAGTGATGTTATATAGCCTAAAGCCTTCCTGGTTGGGATGATTGGGCTATCCAACGCAAAAAGAATTTTTCAAATCGGTCCAGCAGTTCCCGAGATTAGCGCGAACAAACAAACAAACAAACATACAAACTCTTCAGCTGTATATATTAGTATAGATGATAATCAAATAAAGGTAACATTAGATAAATTGAGAAGAAAGTAAAACAATCAAATGAAATTACAATAGACAATGGAATTTTTTATTTTTTTTACACACATAAACCAGCGCTTGACCGCAATCCTGCCTGATGGTAAGCAGTGACGCAATCGTTGATGGTAAAGCGCACTAGTTTATTAAGAGCCTATTCACTCTAGCCTTGAAAACACTCAAATTGTAGTCCGACGGAAACACCGCTGCTGGCAAATTGTTCCAGTCCCTCGGTGTACGCGGTATAAAGGAGGAGGCGAAACGCTTCGTCCGGATCGTAGTGGTGTTAACAACGTAAGGGTGGAAACCAGCCGTACGACGGGTCGTCCGCTGGTGGAACGGAGATGGGGGAATTAAATCATGCAATTCCCTCGCACACTCCCCGAAATGCATCCTATAGAACACCGAAAGGCTGGCTACTCTACGCCTGTGCTCTAGACTTTGGAGACCAACTCGAGTTAGATCAGGGTCACCAATCAGCCTCTTTGCACATCTCTCCACTGGAATTACAATAATACAAAGATAATATTAAATTAAAATTAGTTAATGAATTACTTACAATCAATGTCAAACAATCATCTCTCTCAATCATCTATAGGAGTTCATACAGATCTTACTACGATTCTTGCGCATGGCCACATATTATGTCATTAAAGTGTTAAAAAATTAAAGATTTGTATGTACTCAGAGTATTTGAGAAGATGTCGATGTCTGCCGAAGAATTAGCCATACAATTATATCGATAGGTCATTCTATGAATTAGGGAATGTTTCCTCAGATTAGAGCGGTGTTGATAAGAGTTGTGGGTGGCGTAGGATTCTGAAAGGAACTTTAATTTGAATACTGCTCAGTAAATCTGGACAGTCAACGCCATTATTAAGTATCTTGTACAGAAAGGATAAGTCACAAATGGAACGACGAGATTCTGAGGTTAATAGCTTTAGTTAGATTCTTCTATCTTTATATGATTTACAGTTCCGAAGTTTGAACTTAAACGCTAAATGACGGGTTGATTTCTTTTGTACTCTTTCGATGCGGTTTATGTGCACTTGATACGATGGGTTCCAGGCTGTACTACTCCAAAGTACTATATATGTAATTATTGTATGTAAAATATTCTAAAACATGTCAAAAGATTAATTGCGGATTTTCATGCTCATTCTTCTCCAAAAGAAAACTACCGTTTGGAAAAGTTGCCTAGAATTCAGTTGTTTCTTAATATCGTATTTTTTGACGTTCAAAAGTGATTTTTATGTGCCTTTTTAAAATAACTGCTTTAACTTTTGAAAAGAAAAAGACGAGTAGGAGAATGATGTGGAGTGAAAATTACAGATGTCGATAGCGGAACCGGTTTCCTAGAAACTCAAGTTCTACGAATGTGCCGATAACGTTGATATTTCGCGCATCACGGAGTACCAATTACTAATATTAACATCAAGGGAGGGTACTACCGCACGCACTGCTGCTCAATTTGCTTGATCAACTTAATGGCTAATTAAAAATGGTTTTAATTAGGAAACTATTGGTCTGTTTGAGGAATATTTAACATTTTTGAAAAACGTGATTTATTGGCCTGGAAAATGTAGAGAGGATTTTTTTCTGAATATTTGGTTTTACTCTAATTAAGTGTTTTGTGACGAAGTCCACGAATACCGATGCCTCCTAGGTCAGGGTTGCGGGTTGGTTAAACAAGAAACCGTGGCCCTGGCCGTCGCGCAGGCAAGTGAAGAAACACGGGTGGGTTCAGTCAGTAAAAGTCTGACACGCACTTCCGCTCCGTTCAGGGCGGGATTTGCATTTGAAGATTTCCGATCCCAACAAAAAAAATGTTTTAGAATATCTATTGACGTTCATCTGAACACGGAAATTCATTTCTTAGTTTTTTAGAACTGCGGGTTGTTGTTAATGTATCTCAAACATGGATCAATTTATCATTAAACGCTTTACCATCAACGATTGCATCACTGCTTACCGTCAGGCGGGATTGCATTCAAGCAGTAGTTTATAATTATTAAAAAAAGTGCCCTAACATTTTTTTTTATAAGTTATAAACTAGCGCTTAACCGCAATCCCGCCTGATGGTAAGCAGTGATGCGATCATTGATGGTAAAGCGCGCTAGTTTATTAAGAGCCCATTCACACTAGCCTTGAAGACGCTCAAATTGTTTTAGAAACACACACGGACGGACGGACGTGACGGAAACACCGTCGCTGGCAAATTGTTCCAGTCCCTCGATGTACGCGGTATAAAAGAGGAAGCGAAACGCTTCGTCCGGGTCGCAGTGGTGTCAACAACGTAAGGGTAAAAACTCGCCGTACGACGGTCGTCCGATGGTGGAACGGAGATGGGGGAATTATATCATGCAATTCCCTTGCACACTCACCAGAATGCATCCTATAGAGGACCGAAAGGCTGGCTACTCTACGCCTGTGCTCCAGGCTTTGGAGACCGTTTCGAGTTAAGTCTGGGTCGCCAATCAGCCTCTTCGCACGCCTCTCCACTGAATCCAAAGTAACTTAAAGTTAGTTTAATTTTTGAATAAGATAATCGGAGCCAATGTTAATATAACAAAAACTGACGGGGTTTCGTGAATTTTTTTTTTCATATACTGATACTTACCCCTGAAAAGGAAGAGGCAATTTAATTAAAAGTTCAATTTGACGCGTTAGGAAGCAATAACTGAACTAATAACTTTTATAACATTATGAACGTAGACTGCAGTCTGGCACTATATCTATTGTGGTTAGAGGCAACTTTTAATCACTATTTTATATGTTACTAGCTAGTGACCTTTTTTTTTTTTTTTTTTTCGGGGTGGAAATCCTCATAGGATGTCCGCCGCCCTGGGTTGGGCGATGGGGTCTGTCAGACTTTTACTGACTAAAACCACCCTGGTGTCTCTTCTATCACGAGCAAACGCGTGAGGCCGCGGGAGTCTAAATTCTTCCACGGCCTCACACCCTCGTGCTGGCCCGGTCTGTCCGGGCCCCGTCTCCTGCACGGGGTAGTGGGGTGTTAAACTACCCCGTGCATCGCCTCAGGGGCGTGCGTCGACACTCGCGCGCGCCTCCGCCTCGGGGTCCATAGGGGGCGGGGACTTCCCCATGTCCCTCGCCCCTGGACCCATTCATGGGGGGCGGAAGAGGGCGTTATCCACCCTTCTTCGGCGCCCGGTGCGTCTTCTGCGGCTCGGGAAGGGAGTTGAGATCTCCCTCTCCCGTTCCGCAGCTTCCTTCTGCGACATCACGTCCTCGCAGAAGGACACCACTGCATCCCACGACTCTGCGCTACCGACCATCCTCCGCACTACTGCCGGCAGCGTCAGGTCGCCTCCTACTTCATTTGTGAGGACACGGCGCTGTTCCTCCCAAGCTACACACTCGGAGAGCGTGTGCTGCGCCGTTTCCTCCCCGCATTGGACGCAGTGGTGGCACCGAGCGTCCGGCTCCCTGCCTAAGCGACACAGGTACTTGCCGAAGCAGCCGTGCCCCGACAGCACCTGCGTCACCCTGAACGACAGGGAGCCGTGCCTTCTCCCGAGCCAGTCGTCGAGTACTGGCCGGATCGCCTCGACGGTAACGAGGCCGGCGGTAGGGCGCATAAGCCTCTGCCGCCAGTCCGCCACCAGGACCTGACGGAGCTCCTCTCGGTGCAGCTCGATCTGCCGCTGCACCGGACTGGAGCCCCGTTTCCGCTCTTCCTCGCGCCATCGGTACAATGACGCGAGTACTTTCGCCTCTAGGTCCCAGGGCGGGGATCCGGCCAGGACGCAAGCCGCCTCGTAGGAAATCGTGCGGTACCCGCGGACGACCCTGACGGCCATCGCCCTCTGCGGCTTGCGCAGAATGGCGAGTGTTCCGGCTGTCAAGTCCATCGCCCACACAGGGGCCCCATACAGGGCCATGGACCGCACGATTCCCACGTATAACCGCCTACAGGCGGCGCTCGGGCCCCCCATGTTGGGAAGCAACGTTGATAGCGCGCCTGCTGCACCCATCAGCTTGGGCGCCAGTCGGCGGAAGTGGGGCCCGAATTCCCATCGGCTGTCGAGCACCAATCCCAGATACTTCATGGTGGACTCGACAGCTATCCGGGCCCCACTGACCACGATATGCGATCCCGGCGCCGGCGCACGCCGGGGGCCATGGAAAACCATGGCCTCCGACTTGTCAAGGGCCACCTCCAGGCCCAGGCGCCGGATGCGGTTCACCACCTGTGATACCGCAGCCGTGGCTACCAACGTCGCTTCCCTGTGCGAGCTCCCCCGGGCAGTGACAAGCGTGTCGTCCGCATAACACGTCAAGTCGGCGCCCGACGGGAGCTCGCCTCTCAGCACCCAGTCGTAGCCGATGTTCCACAGGAGCGGTCCCAAGACCGATCCCTGTGGAACACCGCACGACATTTGGTGCTGACCGGCACCGTCACGTCCCCGATAGATGACGCATCTGTCCTGCAGATAAGCCCCTACTATGCGGCGGAGGTAGGGAGGCACCCGATGGTATTTCAGGGCCTCCCTAATACAGCTCCAGGGTAGGGTGTTGAAGGCGTTGGAAATGTCTAAAGACACCGCCAACACCACCCCACCCCGGGACACCGTATCCTCCGCCAGGGCTCTCACGCGCATGATGGCGTCTATGGTGGAGCGCCCACGACGAAAACCGAACTGGTTGTCATTCAGGTTCGGCCCCTCTCCGCACAAGTGGCCGACGAGGCGATCTGCGATAATACGCTCAAAAAGTTTGCCCGCCTCGTCGAGCAGCACTATGGGCCGATACGCGAACGGTGAGTCCGCAGGGCGCCCCTCCTTCCTAAGCAGGACCAGCTTCCCCTCCTTCCACACACTTGGAAACTGACCCTGCTCGAAGCATGCCGTGAAGAGCCCCCTCAGCTGGGACTCAAGCTCCTTCAGAGCCAGGACGAGAGCTCGGCCAGGAACTCCGTCAGGTCCGGGCGCTTTATTCTTGGCCCGGAGCCGCGACACGGCCGCTCCCGTCTCTGCTTGCGTCACCTCGGGGACATCGGTGCCCTCCTCTTCTGGAGAGTCTGTGGCTGAGGGTGAAACCATTGCCGGGGGAACATGTCCCGCCCGCTCAGGGAAGAGGGTAAATACTACCGCCTCCAGCAGCTGGGGTTGCATACTTTGCACCAGTGGGGGCGCCCAGGGACGCAACTTGCCCCGTACCCAACGGTAGGGGCGCCCCCACGGGTCCCGATCTAGGGACCCCAACAGCTCTTCCCTGGCCCGCGACTTAGAGTCGCCAATGGCCAGCCACAGAGTCTCCTGGGCCGCGCGGTACACCCCATACCGCGCGGCTTCCTCGACGGGATCCCGTCGACGTCGTCTCCGGTAGCGCGTGTACTGGCGGCGAGCCGCGACGCACTCGACGCGCAACCGCGCAATGTCGTCGCTCCACCAGTACACGTTGCGCCTTGCGGACTGTTGGCGGACGCGGGGCATGGACGCGTCACAGATCTGCGTCATCGCCCCGCGAAACCGCCGCGCCTCCGCTTCGACGTCGACGGGGCCGTCCGTCGCCGACTCCCAAATCCAGGACTGGACTATGGCAGCTTCCTCGAGAAGTTCCCTGTCGAGGCGCTTCAGCGCCCAGCGCGGGCCGTCGCTAATCGGGGCTCCTGGACGGCGGCCGCTCGCGGTCTGGGTGGAGACGTCGAACCGGATATACCGATGGTCCGACAGCGTCTCCACCTCCACGGCGACACGCCAGTCATGGACACGGCTGGCGACAGAGGGGCTAGCGAAAGTGACGTCTACTATTGACCCGCCCCGCTGCCGCACGCACGTGTATACCGAGCCCCGATTCAGGACGACCAGACCGGTCGTCACTACCCACTCCGCTAACACCTCGCCCCGAGGGTCAGTGACCGGAGATCCCCACGCCGATGACTTGGCGTTGAGATCCCCGAGCACCAGAACGGGACGAGGGTGATAGCGGCCTACGACGGCGCCCAACTCGACAAGGAACTCCTCGAAGTCGGCGAGACTCTTGTTGGGGGAGAAATACGCCCCCACTATGACGATGCCGCCCGAGACCGCAGCTACCCAACCGCTGCCCCGAGACGGGTCGATCAGAGTCCCGCCAATAATGGCCACCGAACCGTCAACGCATCCCAGCCAGTCGTCACGGGCGGGGATGAAATACGGCTCAGCGACCACAGCTACTTGAATCGACCACTGCGCCATGCTCTGGAATAAAAGATCCTGAGCTCTGGCGCAGTGATTGATGTTGCCCTGGAGGAAACGGAGTTGTGCCATTATTGACACTCCATTCCCTCAGCAACGGTCCTGGGCCGGGAGTCGGCCGCGGAGCTGTTAGCCTGCGGGGGAGGCGAGATTTCCCCGGCAGGCTTAGAGCTCCTCTTCTTTTTCTTTGTGGCCTTCTTGCTGGCAGGCGTGCCACAGGCCCCTCCGCCCACTCTGTGTCCCGCCGGCTTCCCTGCAGCCGAACACAAGCTGCAGTTGAGCGCAGCGGAACACTGGGCCGCCTTGTGACCGGGCTGACCGCAGCGATAGCAAAGATCGCTACGGTCAACCTCAGCGGCGCACTTGGCCCGGACGTGCCCCTTCTCCAGGCACCGGAAGCACCGCAAAGCCCGGGGCTGCAGGAGTTTAACCCTCGCTGCAACCCAGCCTACCAACAATCTACCACTTGTGGCGATTTTATTCGCCGACGCCACAGGGCACCGAACCCAGACAGCGCCGAGTCCGGTGGCGTCGGTGCGAATATCGCCGGCCCGCACCTTGTCCGGCGGACACTCTCCGCTTCGGGCAACGGCCGCCACTACCTCTTCAGGAGTCACGGACTCGTCCAGACCAGCAATCCGCACCTCTGCGGTTTTCACTGGTCTGGAGATCCGGACGTCCTCAGGGTTGAGGACTTCCCTCAGCTTGGCGGCCAGAGTGTCCGCCTTCTCGGCATTGCCGCTCGCAGCACCAGCCACCTCAAACAGCGTCGCACCCGTGACAGCATGTTTGATAGTGACGGACTGAAGGCCAAGATCCGACAACTTGATCTTGGCCTTGGCCTCAGCAAGGACCGAGCCGTACGTCACGCCGCGCTCCGTAGCGCCACGCTGAAGCGTTAACGTTACAGCCTCGGAACGCGGCGCACGCACAGCTGGTCCCTTGCGACCGCCTTTGCGACCGCCTTTGCGACCGCCTTTGCCAGTCCGCCGCGCAGCCTCCGGAGCCGCCTTTGCGATTTGACCGGAGGCGCGCGCTGGTGCTGCTGAGGCCGCCTTGGCGGCCTTAGCGGCTTTGCGGGCCTTCTTGCGACCCACGACTGTCGCCCAGGTCTCACCCTTAGACCCGGCAGTCGCGGGCTGTTCGCTCTCTGGAGCTCGCTGATGCGCAGTTTTCGGCGTCACCCCAGCCTTTCGCCGTTTGTCGGCTGCTAGGGGCGGGCGGAGGTTTTCCTCAGGGAGGCGCCGGGAAAGCGCCTCCAATTGGGCTTTGACCATACTCCCGCACTGGAGCATACACATACGGACGATGCGCTCAAGGCACGATGCGCTCAGCTCATCCCCCGTACGTGCCGGTCTTGGTGCGGGAGCCGGGGCCACTTCGGAAGCGGCATCGGTGGGCGTGTGTCGCTGCTGCTGCTCGCTCAGCGCAGTGACTTGTCGCCGGAGGTCCTCTAGGTCATTCCGGAGGCGGTTGTTCTCCTCCTGCAACTTCACGACCTCGTCTGAGGCCGTCGTGTTGAGGAGGGTGCCAACCGCCTCCTTGATGTCCGCGGCAGCCTCCTTGAGACCGCGAATGAAGGTGCTCTTCAGGTTGCCAGATTTTGTGGCAACCTTAAGCACTAGGTCCACTCCGTCCAAGGCCAGCCGACTAAGTTCCATCGCCGACGGTTGCCCCCCTTCCGCCGATAGAACAGCGCGTCGCTCTCGAGCGCGTCGGGCCATTTCCGACACTTCGTCGGCCGCGACGGCTTTGCGCTGCTCCCTCCTGGCGGCGTTGAGCTCCGCCTTTGAGCTCCCTAGTGAGGCGCAACTCTCGCCACCAGGGTCCTCCGACGTGACCCCCATGTCACTTTCTGCTTCGCTGGCCGCCGGGGTACGCACGAACCTACCCTGTGCGTTCCTCCGCGGCCGCGAAGCATTCACTCCTCTGAAGTTTTGCCGACCTCTCCTCGCGTTTGGCACCTTCGGGGCCGGCAGGCCTTCTTCTTCAGAGGTCAGCTCCGCCAACCCACCTCCTTTCTGAGCAGAGTCGCGTGGTCGCTTCCTAGCGGAAGACGGCTCACGCGGCCCTTCGTCCACATCGACTACATCGAATTCGCTGCCAGTAGCATTAACGACAGCAGGGGCCTGGTCGCCTACCCCTGCGCGTTCTTCGGTCACCAATTTAACATTCGCAGGCCCGGATACCTGCGAACGCCGGGCGTCAGCCGGATCGCAAGACAAAACACAATTCGCTATCTCAGACATTTCCATTACGATAGTGGGTGTTACGCACATCGCTTCCCCAAGGCGATGCGGCTGCTCTTTTGGGAGGGCATTAGTCCTCCCGAGGCCTGCAGATGCCTCCGGTGCCGGATATACCGCCCGCTGTTCGGTATCTAAAACTAAGTAACTAACTAAAGATATTTTTTGGTTTTTTTGAAATTTTATGTGTTTTTTCTTTTGGTTTTTGATTTTTTGTTTATTTTCTCTTTGGTTTTCAATTTTTTTTTTTTTTTCTCTTAACCTCCTACACCTAACCTATCCTACCCTCCTAAAACTAACCTACACCTAACCTAACCTAAACCTATCCACCACCCGGGCACCGTGACCGCAAACCTTCCATCGCCACGGATACCCATAGACCGCAGGTTGAGGAGAAACCTACGGTCTTCCCCACCTTGATCACGCGTCGTGACCCCTAGACCGCGGCTGTGAAAACCACGGTCTACACCTCCTCGCTCCCTATTCCTACGCTCTGCTGCAGAGCTGTAGAGCGCAGATAGGGAGCCCTCGGGAGCGACTCCTCCGCTCCGGCAGAAATTCGCCGTGGACAACAATCTCCTCCCGCACAATAGTCACGAAGAGATTGCTGTCCACGCCCAGGGTGCACCGGCGCAGCGTCTGCTCGTCCTCAAGGAAACAACAAGAGGACCAGCAGCCACTGAGCACTCGGGGAGGTTTTCTGCCATGCACCCCCTAGCTAGTGACCTACCCCTACCTCGCAAGGTTTTGATGACTCGACAAAACATGGAGATTTATTTACTATCTATATCTATACTAATCTATACTAATATATAAAGCTGAAGAGTTTGTTTGTTTGTTTGTGCACGCCAATCTCAGAAACTACTGGTCCGATTTGAAATTTTTTTTTGCGTTGGTTAGCCCAGTAATCCAGGAAGGCTTTAGGCTATATAACATTACGCTGGGAGCAATAAGAGCGGAGCATAATTAATTCCACGCGAACGAAGTCGCTGGCGGCTGCTAGTATATAGTATGTTAACTAACAGAGGGCGTTCCCGTTAACCCGAAATAGTATAGCATACATACATGTTAAAAAAAATATTTCCATTCGAAAACAAAATGTTTTAAAATTTTTTCCAATATGAAAATATTCAATAAAAATTTTAAATTGACATGTAAAAGAAACACACTGTACACGCGAACATGAAAGATGGCAACGTCGCAATTTATTTATACATGACGACTACTATTTTGATTTAAAACAGGAAGTTTCAAATTTATTTCCAATTAGAATTTTTTTTTATTCGGATTTTTTTATGCTTATTTTTCTATGCTGATAATTTTATTTTAATCTATTAATGATATATATTAACGAGTTTAAGGGAACGCCCTCTGTTATTTAACATACTGTATTATAAAACTGAAGAGTTTGTTTGAACGCGCTAATCTCATTAACTACCGGTCCGAATTGAAAAATTCTTTTTGCGTTGGTTAGCCCAGTAATCCAGGAAGGCTTTAGGCTATATAAAACGCTGCGGTCAATAGGAGCGGAACATAAATCGCTGGCGGCCGCTAGTATTTAATATAAATCCTTACTAATATTTTAAATCGGAAAGTGAGATTGTTTGTTTGTTTTTTCCGCTTTCACGCCGTAACTACTGAACCGATTGCTTTGAAATTTTGCAGACGTAAAGTTAGATCCGTTTATATACAACGTGTAACAAAAAGGGTATATACATACCAAGGGCATGGCATCTTTAGATGATATCAAACGATATCGGAAGGGTTTCAACTCAAAATAAAATACTCAAAAAATTGGTACCCAATTTTCGGTTTCGTGTGTTTCTTAAAATCAAATCATAACAAACGTGGCAGTACACTACATACGTTAATAACTACTCGTTACCCGTCACGTTACTTGCCAAAATCCGATAAATGTCTTCAATATCTCTGTGCGACTAGTATGATAGTAGCCTATCACAGGCGGTGTTTTTCCTCATAACTTCCTAACATAAAGAGATAGGATTAAAAAACCTTTCCAATATCGTTTGATATCATGTAAAGATGCCATGCCTTTGTTATGTATATACCCTTTATGTTATACGTTGTATATATAGTCCGGATTAAATAATAGGGTACTTTTTATCCCAGAAAAAATTGATATTCCCGAGGGAAAACTAAAAAGCTCGATATAACCGAATTCCACGCGGGCGAAGCCGCGGGCGGAAAGCTAGTTTTATATATAAATAAATAACAGTCTAATAAGTATAATAAGTCTTCCGGATCGTTTCCCTAGATTATGGTAAAAACCGCGGTTAAAATCTGTTTGTGTAGTTTAGAAGAGCTTAATTTATTCTAAGTATGTCAGTATAGATAATACGGTTTCCGATATATCTGTAGCGTGTCAGCCAAGTTCAAGTTGGTGAGCAGTACCTATTATGTGAACATACACACAAAGCTGCTCGCCCTCTCTCCGCTCTTGTGTCTAGATGTACAATCAGCTGTAGAAGTCCATTCCCACCTTAAAGACTACTGTCGCCTGCGCTAAACCGGCCACGCACACTAACGCATTATTTTTTTTATCGCAGTCTTCGTCTTTCTTTAAAGTAATGCAAAATTTCGTTACTTCATTTGAAGTTAAGTTAGCGGCCGCACTTAACAATGGTCTATCATAAGCGAGCGATTGTGGGTTCGATCCTTACTAATGGAAAATCTTTTTGTTGTTTCATATAATTTAAAATTATGATAACTGATTTGTATTTTAAAGTAAAAATGTTTGCAAATAATATTTAAACGAATAGGAAAATTTACTGAATATTTATACCAAAATAGGTTTTTATTATATGTTTTAGTTTACTATAGATGTAATATAATAACAAATATAAAAAAATAAAACAATAAGCATATTATAATGCAATATATTATAAGGTTATATATTATTCGGTATAGATATATTACTAATAAATGAATCAAACGTTGAAATGGCAGTAGATATTGTAATATTTTATATAAAAGTAATCCTTGACAAACTTATGATATTATTATGTTAAAAAAGTATAAAAAACCATTTTTGGTTTTTAGATATGAAAGTTATAGTATTATATTTTATCATTTAAGAGGTTATAGCTTAATTATTCATTTTCTTAAAGAAAAGAGGATTGAAACTTAACCTGAATATTATTACAATCATAAAATAATCTATACTTAGAACACAAAACAGTGCTTATTACATTTACAATTTTTTTGCGTGTATAGCATGCTAGTGTTGCCATCCTGCAGTGCCATTTTTCGGACTTTGAAGGCATGAGATTATAATCTTCAAGCGCTTTCTTAGTTCAAAAGTAAACGAACTTATTTCTTATCGAATTCCGAAATTATTGTTTTTATAATTTACCAAAAGTAATTTGTATTGAAATTGCAAAAGGCGACATCTGTTAGCCATTAAGCCAACCGAACATATTACTGTCACTTAGCTAAATTACTTTACGAGTTGGTTTAGAGTCTGTTATTAAGGTATATAATGGTATATATTTAAAACACTCTGTAGGACACTTCTGCACTGTGATTGCTATAAATTGTTTTTTTTTTTGTTTGTTTTGCCAGTATATTTTTAAACCACAAATGCAACCTCCCTTCTTCGCACGTTTTAAAGGTTTATTCAACGGTAAATATTGTTGTTTCGTTCCACTTATCTCGACACATAAGCCACCTTCGTCCTCCAACCTCTTGACTTTGGCTTACAGTATTTCTCTAAAACAATAACAATTTTATTACACACTTACAACAAGCGATTGGTTTGCATCTTACCCAAATAATAATAAAAACAACTTACACAAAAGCCGGTTTCATATTATGATATTTGAGATATATTGTTGCATATGCCTGCATATTGATTAAAAAAGTAAAACTAATAACACGAACTCGTAAACTATATTTTCACCAACCAACAACAGCTAAGTAATATTATTTGAGTCATTGTAGTTAATAATAGTTATTGCAGGTAGTGGAATATTTTTTGTTCAGTTTGTTGCAAATCTACCGTCATCTTTTTATAATGACTCTAATATAGAGAAAATCTTAAAATAAAGTATCATCGTTAAGTTGCGGATCGGTATTTTTACATATTTTTGTTGTCAGCATTCATAACTCACCAATAAACATTTCAAAAATATTTTGTAAGTTATTAGATTTGAACTCGAACCACCTTGAACGCCGATCAAGGCGAGAACCGCTAGGCTATTTAAACACTTACTGTGAATGTTGAAATTAGTAAGTAGTACCTAACAATCATAAGCGGGCAGCAAGTTGTCAAAGTGTATGAGTGTGTATCAAACTTTATTATAGAAGAAGGTCGTAACTACAACTAGTATTGCTTGGCCATAGTTTTGTGAGATTGTAACTCGACTTTTGGTCTTGACTGTACGTAGATTCTGAAATGGCCTTTTAAGGAAAGAACCATAAAGATGCAGTTGACCAGTCTAGTGGGCTTAATTAATTTTCTATATTTTAATTAATTTTACATTGTGCTCACATGATAGAAGCAACATAAATAAGTAACGAGGAAATGTAACCCATATATTATGATTTTAAAAGAGTGTCCATGGAGTTTCTTGCACGTTCTTCTACATAGAGATCTACGCTTTGGAACGTGCAATTTAGCTTCACTGTTCTTGGACTGACCGACATTGACTATTCAAAAGTACCAAGTGATGGTTAATTTGAAATAAACAATTTTGATTTTGAGTCATTTGTCAGTAATCGTGTAACCGGAACCTGAGAAGCTCAAGGACTCGAAAAGAAAGAAAGAAGAGACATGAAGGAGAAGGAAAAAGGGTAGGCCGCATAAACTGCCACAAGAGTATATAGTATATAGACTATCACTGACAATTCGAATAATTTTGAAGGATAAAACTAATCCATTGAAAATCTTGTCTGCTCAACAATGGTAGTACGGCAATGAATATTGTTGAACTGTTAGAATGAAACCTCTTGGTGTTTTATGTAAATACCACTCTGATCATGATTAATTGTTCTCTGTGGTAGGCAACAATATCAGCCGCCGGCATAAGTTACCACCCATCAGACAAAGTCTTGCCGCCAAGCGATTCGTCGTGTTCCGGCATGATGTCTGGTGAAGCCGTACGGTGGACGGGTCTGAGCAGTTGTGCTGCGATGTGTGCCTAATGTTGTTGTGTCGGGAGTTTGGTCGTGGAGGGTCTCCAGATCATCCTCTGGCACAGCATCGTTGGTTGTGTTAAACATTGCATCACCTCGCTCAACTGCCGTCTTCCTTCCTATTCACTCAGTTTTTTTGAGTGAATAGGCTTAATAAGCTAGTGCGCTTTACCATCAACGATTACATCACTGCTTACCATCAGGCGGGCTTCCAGTCAAGCACTAGCTTATAACTAATAAAAAAATAAAAATAAAACTTTAAACCGCCTGTGTCGGATTTATCCGACAAATATTTTACATTTCGCCAGAGTACTATATTTTTGAATAAAGTGTCACGGATTGTTTAATTTTCTGTTTTATTTAATTACGATATATTCTATCAAAAAATCATGTTTCTATGTAAATAGTTAATTATTTTATCATTTAATACACTTTAGTCTCTTAATAAAAATTCCAAAAAATCATTTCTCATTTGTACCTATCTTTGATACTTATTTAAACTTGTATTTCTTGCTACCCCGTAATGTTACATGAAACTAATAAGAAAATATTTAAGCAAGTAATCAGTTTTCATTTATATAAAACGAAATATCGACATCGAAAAATGTTCGAATCGAATACTCTCTTCGTTGTAGGTATTTATTTTTGAATTCACTATGTCGGGAACTGCGCGCTGGGGGCACGACATTTGATATAAAGTCGGACTTTTAAAACGTAAAATTAACTGAGAAAAAAGTAAGTAGGACAACATCAAAGACCGACATAGATTTTTCATTCACTATTAAAGTAAATTAATATTTTACTATGTAAATATTACCTACCATTTTATGTAAGTACATAATGTAATATTCACCAACACCAATCTAATAATAATATGAAATTGTCGTATCTGTTAACACATTCCACCGGAACGGCTGGAACGATTTGTATGAAATTTTGTGTGCATATGGGATTGCATATATAAAAAAAAAAATATTGTTTGCATTGGGTCGGCAGTCTATTTTGTCTATTTTTTTTTTACATGGTAATGCCACTGTGTTCTATAGGATGTATTTTGGAGAGTGTGCGGGAATTGCATGAGTTAATTCCCCCGTCTTCCTACGGCGAGTATCTTTACGTTGATGACACCACTACGATCCGGACGAAGCGTTTCGCCTCGTCTTTTATACCGCGTACATTGAGGGACGAGAACAATTTGCCAAGCGCGGTATTTCCATCTGACTACAAGTTAAGTGTCTTCAAGGCTAGAGTGAATAGGCTTTTAATAAACTAGCGCGCTTTACCATTAATGATAGCATCACTGCTTACCATCAGGCGAGATTGCGGTGAAGCACTAGTTAATTATAAAAAAAGCAATGCCTGGTCTGCTAGTATGTATATAAAATGAATACTTAGTTAGGCTTTGCAGAGCGAGAGTCAGTGAAACTTAACTAGGGGAATGCGTCGTACAAACAGACAGGCACAAATTGACGCCGCAGTATATCCCGCGCCACTCAAGAATGGGCGCGACCAGTGTGGGAATGGTCTCACGGGGAGATGGGACCCGCTGAGGAACAGTGCGTCGAAACCTGTCGGGGGAGCGGTGAATGCTTATACGAATCCCGTATATAGCTAGGCCATAGGAAGAGGTAGAACACGTGGTTTTAACCGGCAAGAGTCCCCGCTAATCCCCTGAGCATTTCCACCCATGAGCATTTATTTCCACAGCCAAACAAGAAAGGCTAGCAGACTTAGGAAGTTCCCTACCTCGTAGTCTCGATACCTTCATGAGTACCTACTGCCAGTAACTTAGGTATATGTTAAAATGAAATCATTTATTTCATGTACTTAAACATTTTTGAATGTCAAAATTTACAGAACTAATAAAGGATTCTAGACGCCCTTTCGATAAGGTATTTTCGTTTGGAGAAGAATGGTAAAAAAATACACGCTTCAATTTGATGCAAGTTGAATAAAATTAATGTAGGTCAATGGAGAATGCCATATCATAGAATAAAGAGAGGGAAGTACGTTATCTTCATACAAACGGACCGCGCGCGGCTTGTATGTGTGCGCCATAGTATCTATGCGTCGCCGCACGCACACCTAAACACAATATTAGAGTGCCTATGACTGCGCTAGTCGCGGCTAGCACGGAACGAGGTTCGCGCGTCACGGCTTTTCGGCACATTAGCTTTTAAAAAATGATCACATAAACTGCAAAGTTGGTATGTCTATTTATGAACAAATAAAAGACTTATATTTTTCAAATTATATTTCTAAAAGTTATTTACAAGGATACGGATATATTACACATTAAAGTTTAATAACAACGCGTTTCGTAATAGTCGAAACCGAAGAAAGTAGGTATTTTTCTGTAGCTAATTTGTAATTTTGTATTAAATGTGTGATTCAATAGATGTTATGTTTGTATTATTTATATTTGTATTAATTAAAAATAAAAATAAATATGGTTCTTTATGTGTACAAAACTAAAAATAAAAATTACAAAAAAAAAAACTGACTAGTATATGTAAACTAAATACTAAGCAAATAATTTAAACATAAGCTCTTAGTCTTTAAATATTTGTTAGCGGTTTGGGCGACAACCGTAACCGACGAAGCGCGGACAGTTGTCAACCCTAAGACAGTAGGCAATTAAATCGCGGATTGGGTCGCAGATAACCTACTTCCCCTCTTTATTCTATGGCCATATAAATTATTTATATTATAGATACGCAGTACTCACATAATTAAAAAAATATAAAAGTAGTTGATTTTCCTAAAATTGTGGACCAAGCGCTACTGTGAATAATCATGCATATCTCATCCAGGTGATATGCTTACCTACAGCTCCAAATACCAGGTTTACCTGATAAAAAGAATAACGACCACCTCGACCCGGAGTGTCGCATCCAGTGGCCTCCTTTTTACAATAATGCACATAACAATTTTATGCCTAATCAGTTATGGCGATACTGATTGCACCTCATTAAACGTTCAAGTCTGCAACTTTCTACTTACTAACTGCAGAACAGTGTGGGTGGTGCTTTACACCCCCAGTAACAACCGTTTCGTGCCACTGAAATGCCAATGGCTTTCGATATAACATTAAAAATTTCGAACTAATCAACAATTAAGGTGCTGTTTTCAAATAAAGACTGCGTGTTTCACTCCAGTAATTACTGAGGGGGTGTTGGGGGGACTGCTGGGGGGAAATGGGGTGTATTGCGAAGTGAAAGCGAAGCAATAGTGGTAGGTGGTGCCCTCAGCGATTTATTGTTTTTAATAATAACGTGAACCCGTAACAAAGAGAATAAAAGTCGGCGGTGCGCCGCGCTGGCCCGCTGAACGGTGCGGTCTGCCTTTTAGATGCGGTATTTAACCAACTTATCATCATAAAAATTAATTTTTTTTAGTCTACATAAACCTATACAATATGTAAAGAAAACCCTGTCCGATCCGTGAAGGTATTGTTAGGTATCGAGAACTGATTCTATTAATGCCCACAAAGACATGCTAAACTTAAAAAAATAATCCCCCTAAAAAAATAAATATTATTTCGCAAAAAGAGGTAACTTAATACATGTGCGGTAAGCAACTCCTTCCGCGTGCGGCGGGGGGCAGAGCACGCGGCACCTGTGACGTGGTCGTGTCGCTATTCGCTTATAATAATACCGAAGTTGTCACTTTTTTTTTAAATACCAAATTTCGGGGAAATTGGAATTAATTCCCGGGAAAAAAGGATTATTTCAAAATTCATTAGTATTGTTACTATGATGATTATGTAAAATTTTATATGATATTTGGTCAAGTGTTTACCTAACCTTTATTATCCTTATGGGTCGGACAGGGTTTTCTTTACATATTGTATAACAAGGGGGACCGACGACTTGCAACCTCATTGCGTAACTGACTATTGAAGCATAGTGCTTATCCATTGGTTCATATGGTCGAACAATGCGTCTGCTCAAGAACGTAAATACCGCAATGAATGTTATTGAACTGTCAAAATGAAATCCATTGCTACTGATAGGGTGTTACGCAATTATACTGCGTGTGAAGGTCGCGGGAAAAGGTGAAAACTGATGAAGGTCCTGGAGGCCTATGTCCAGCCCAGTGGACGTATTTCGGCTGAAATGATGACGATGATGATGAAACTTATATTAGCACTTATAAAACTTCAGAAACAAGGTGCACGGTTCCAATTGGTTATTTCCTATGAAGAAAGCCGGTTCCAATTGGTTATTTCCTATGAAGAAGAGCCGACAGGAAACTTTACGGTTATGCTTTTGAATTTAATTGGTTTTTAAAATGTTTTTCTTTAGGTTTCATTAAAGCTATATTTTTTTTTACTGAAAAGTTAATACATTCTTTTTATTGGTACAGACGACAGCACATTAAGCTACTACAATCTGTCAGATTTCCTTATTAGATTTTCAACTTTATCACTAAAAGCATTAAAGCTCAAGCTTGATTGGGAATATCTGATAGTTTGGGGTAGCTTGACCCGCTGTCGTCCGTAGATACATTTACGTAGCAAACTAACATATGGCAAATGACTTGCGTTCGTTTGTGTCTCGTAATGTTAACTACTTTGTATGCCTGTACAGTAGGAAGTTTTTTGTAACCGAACAGACAGCTGTGATGGTGGTGCATATACAATATGTAAAGAAAACCCTGTCCGATCCGTGAAGTGACCTACAAAGCCGGGCTAAACTTAAAAAAATTCCCCTAAAAAATAAATATTATTTCGAAAAAGCGACGTAATTTAATGCATGTGCGGTGGGCAACACGTTAGGCATACATGCGCGGGTGAAAGGGGCAGGGCTGGCGGCTCGTGATCACATAGCTTATTCGCTCCGTCACAAATGGTGTCACTTTTTAAAAAATTACAAATTTTGGGGAAGTGAGAATTAACAGCGAAAGCATCAAGAAGTGGTGTATTTCGGTGATTGTTTTGAGGAACTGTTTTATGTAATTTTGACCTTCAAATTCGCCGTGTTCCGGCATTATGTCTGGTGAAGCCGTACGGAGGACGGGTCTGAGTAGTTGTGTTGCAATGTGTGCCGGGTACGATGCACCAAATGTTGTTGTGTCGGGAGTTTGGTCGTGGAGAATCTCTAGGTCAATCTACCTCTGGCGCAGCATCGTTGGTCGTTTTTTGGGTTTAACATTGCATCACTTCGCTCAACTGCCGTCTTCCTTCAAATTCACTAAGTTTTTTTAAGTGAATAGGCTTAATAAACTAGCGCGCATCACTGCTTACCATCAGGCGGGATTTTAGTCTAGCATTAGTTTATAAATACTAAAAAAAAAAACCGATTCTCAGTCTAATTTGAATAAATGACTTATTCAATTTGATTTGAATTTGAACCGCGTCCATGCCAGTGTGATTTCTATCTGCATGGAGCAGCTCTATTCGCAGTCACACTGGGGCGGGCCGCGGTCGCAATATTAACATTGGTACGTTTTCATCCCACTGCGCTTTTTGTGATTATAACCTAACTCTCAAACGTCTATCCAACTGTTTAAACAGTTTCACTATTAAGGCCAACATGTCTTTATTAATTTTAATGGTAAATAAATATGGTAGGGTATATTTGGGTGGTAATAAATCTTACTTGACGTGTGTTAACACTAACCTTATTTAGCCTGATGAATGTTAACGATGGTATTTTTTGGAAAATTGATGCAAAGTTATTTGATAACATTTTTCATGTTTGAAAGTCAACCATATGATATTGCAGCACCTAAATGTTCCAAATTGCACGACTATGCCCAATTTTCCTCCTTCCGTTTAGCAGTTTTCCCTGCAGTAGTCAGCTAAAGTGATGCTTCCGTTCTGCAATAACTGTTTCCTGTTCTGGACTGGCTTATACAGATTGCACCAGAAATAATTTGTGAAATAGTAATTTTCTGAACTGTAGTGGTTGATATTATGCAAGGATATCAATACTTAGGTAAACTGGCCCTGAAGTGACTTTCCCATTCTTGGATATCCTAAAGTGATATTAAATAAGAATTTATAGAAAAATTACTTTCCAATATACAATTAAGTGCAATTACCGCTTTAACTTCAAACATTTTTATAACTTTATCTATGAGGCCGTTGACTCTGAAATCAAATTATTAACCATTAAAATAAAGCTAATATTTGTTGAATTAAATTAGAGTGGATGTGTACATTCGCTATTGCACAAAAGAGTCGCAATCGAATGTTGCCAAGTGTTTTCAGATGGTGCTATAGGTATATTCCTTATTGTAAGATAGTTTAATGCTACTTATGTTATGTGGGTCCTCGTCCATCGAAAGTCAACTCAATCAGACAACTATTAAATCGTCTGGAAACTGATTAATCCACAGAATAATTAGAACTTCAATGAAAATATTGGTTCCGGTCCATAGATTCCCTTTTTATTCTCGTAATGGTACCTAAGATAAACAAATCTCGTCTTCTGTTGCAAAGTCGCCAACACTTAACCCATTTAGCAAATGACTCGTTGAATCTGATTATAGTTTTTTTTAAAGCGTTTTCTTCTCTCCGGGCGACAATGTTTTGTTTTTGAAGGAAAAACTCCAAAGAAAAAAGTTGAGTTGATTTGTGGCGTGGCTTTGCCAACCAGTAATTGAATTATATCATCGATTTTCCATTAAAATGGTTTATGGTATGGAATGTAAAAGTGTGGGAGGGGTCTGGAGGTACTTTCTCGTGTTTAAGTGCGGATTACATTAGGCGTCGAGGCAAGCAACTGTTGTGGACTCATGAATGATGAATGGACACGTCTCGCTGGAATTACGATGATCCCTGAAAGGGCAGTTGGTCCAGCCGTGCAGACGTGCACTAAGTGTTCGGTAGCAGCTTTTATCCCATGTGAATATGGGAATGAAAAATATGTCTGCCGTGTGTGAAAAATTAGTTGGCCTCTCATTCTATTGGAACTTGTACTACTGTAGGGCAGCTCAAAGACAAATTGTTACTAAGAACGTGAAACCTACTATAATTTCGGGTTCAAATATAATAAAATTAAAGAAAACAAGAATGAAGTAAACAAATTGTTTTCTTCGTTTTCTTTTCCTTTCTGAAGAATTGGAATTTAGTTGGGTTCGTGCAACAGAGATATTAAAAACCTTTTTAAGATTAGCACGAAAGAGTTGTTTCAAGTAAATTGACACAATGTTGATTTTCGGTATTTCAATATTGTTCAATAACAAGCAACATTTTTTTTTAAACGTTGCCTCACAATAGGATTTTCTTCATTGTCGTGGGCGCGTTTACAAACATCGAAACTCACATACACAAACAGCCTTTTAACAGAGCCTTTAAAGAGCCATTTATTTTTTCTATTTTATTGTCAAAACGGATCTACCTTTAGTTCCAGAGTTAACCTTTGAGTCAGTAGGTATTTATATTTCGAACTTTATTGAGGTTAAGTTGAGGAGGCTCTTAACACAAAAGTGACAACTTAGTACCGACCAAGGAACTTATACCTAACCTGGAATGTGCACTATCGATCAAAACGCGGTCCGAGGGAGATAGCTTCACAGTAGCCCTCTGTCCTCGTTGTGTGGGGTAACTAATATAATGGAATTTATAAGGAATGTACGTAAAATATATTTTTTTACTTATATTACCTGAGTCTTTTATGAATATTTAGGTATGGATGCGAACTTTTTAATTTTATTATTCTAAAAATGGATGAATAAATTATTAATTTACGGACTACAGCAAGCCAATCTAACCGAAACTATCAAATATTCCTAATCAATTTTGAACCTTAATAATTTAGAAATAAAGTTGAAAATGTAATAAGAACCCAATAAAAGCCACTTACTTATTATGTACACAATGACTAAGTGCACATTTATTATTTATTCCGAAATTTATGGTCACCCTACATACAAACAAAATAACTTGTATGTGATTAGCGCAAAAAAAATACTTAAAGAATGATATTCCGCGTCCAGGTTATTACTCAGTATTGCAGCCATTAATGGCACTCTTTTTAACCAACTTTTTATAATCAAAACTGCTGGTTTCAAACAAAATTACGAAAAATAAATACGGGTAACACTAAGAAAGGGACAGAGGGCTATTAGCACGCTTTCTCCCTCGGACCGCGTTCTCTTCAAATGAGGTGTTATTTCCGATCGACCTTATTGCTCTTGCAATAGAGTCTTCCTTTAAATAAGAGACTTATGCAAGTTCACATTCCACTTTAGGTAAAATTTCCTTGGTACCGACCTATGCTGTAATTTTTATTTATAGAACTGCATCTCTATAATAGTTAGTTGCATTATTTAATAACTATTTAGGTGGTTTGAACCTGATTTAAATAAAAACCATGTTTCTTAATCACGAGGAATGTGTATGTCTCAACTAGTCCTTCCTTCTTCTTCTGTTTAATTAGTAATTTATTTATCTTGATTGTTAACTTCCCCTGTCTCACTGCTGGGCAAAGTCCTCCCCCAAATCCTTCTAGGGACTCTTCTAGGATTGCCTCCTCAAATTAGCTCCACTCAAATAATAAATTCGTCATCATCAACATCAATCTTTTTATCGTCCCACTGCTGGGCACAGGTCTCCTTTCATACAGAGAAGGATTGAGAGTAATCACCTCGCTTGCTATTGAGCAAGCGGCGGGTTGGCGATTTCAGACTTACAAGTCCAGGTTTCTTCAAGATTTTATCTTTCACCTTATTGGTAAGTTACATTGGTACTTGCCTGACCTGGCTGGAATCGAACCGGCACACTCATACTTGAGATTCTGGTGTTAAATAATTAATTAATATTCAACAATTACATAGCTCAGAACTACCTTTTCATCCCACCTGCCTCCTAATGTTTATACCGCCTGCAGCGCTACAGCCAACAGGTACAATGTATTCCATCCCTTACAAAGCATTCGGCTGGTGTGTGCTCGACCTAACTCAAAGACGTTTAGCTGGAACCTTTGATTAATTGTTCTGAATGTAGCTATACAGCATTTTGCTGAGCTGAAATGGTTCCTACGATGTATTGGTCAGGATTAGAATTGGATCTGAAATGGTTGTTTGGGAAGTACACTACTCTCTTGTGATTCTAGGAAGTTTCGGAAATGGTGAAACTGACTTAACAACGTCTTCAGGGTTGTCGAGCGTTAGTTATACTCACTTCCACCTATAATACAATGTTGGATATTCAACAACTAGACTCTGTCGGCCGCCCCGAGATGGCGCTGACTTTCAGATAGTAAAGACAAATACACACATCAAAAGTGTCTAGGGATCAACATATATTTTTGCAATAACTTTTCTCCTGATTGATATTAATTAAAATTTTCTTTAAGGATTCATCAAATAAAGTGTTTTCGTTTGTCACAGTAACGATAAACCAAGTCACCTTTGCATTAATAAAGAAATTTGCCATTTTCCTAATAAAGGGATATTTGACATTTGAACCACTAACACAAAAGTTCGAAAAAAAGACTGAAATAACAGTTTTCTCTAAAATTTTATTGGGTAACTTAAACAATTAATAATCCGTGTTTCTACCGCGAACACTAACAACACAAGAACATCGGTTTGGCATACTCAAAATGAGTTCATCCAAATCACGCTGTGGAATGGCCGCCCATGTTCGTTGCAACAACAAAAAAAGGTCTTCTTGCGACTGGATACCCTCCATATTCGGCAGAGCTCTTCTCTGTAGCATATCCCATGCATGCTCAATCGGGTTCAAGTCTGGCGACTGAGCAGGCCAGGGCAGGACATTGATGTTAGCTGCGGCGAGAGTCTGTCTTACAACTCTTGCGGTGTGCGGTCGTGCATTATCATGCATTAACTGAAATAAGGGACCGATTTGCACTTGTAGAGGAACGATGACGTCTGATACAATCGTTTCAGCATAAATTTGAGCGTTGAGGTTGCCTCTGATCCAAATCAACTCAGTTCTTCCGCCGATCCAAATACCCGCCCATACCATGATGGTTCCACCACTATAAGGATGGACTTCCTGGCAGGATTTTAATCGCTGTTGGCGTCCAGGGGTTCTCCAGTGTCGTATACGTCTTGTATCCGGTCTCATACCAAAACGAGACTCATCAGAAAAGCACACGAAACGCCATTGTTCTTCTGCCCAATTTCTGTGTTCAAGAGCCCATTGATATCGAATCCTACGATTGTGCATTGCTATAGGTGGTACCCGTAGCGGTCTTCGGGAATGAAGGTTCACTTCATGCAAGCGGTTTCTGACTGTTTGGTCGCTAATTAAGTTCCCTGAAGAGTGATGAAGCCTCACGGCTAACATCATGGCGGTTATTGTTGGAGCTCTTCGAGTTAAGATTTGAATGTATCGGTCTTGTCTCCGTGTGGTGCAGCGATACCGTCCTCCATGGCGCTCAGCCACGGTACCAGTGCTTCGGTAACGTGTCCAAAGTCGACTGATAACACTCTGACTTGTATTCAGAGCTAAAGCCACAGTACGTTGCCGGGAACCAGCTTCTATCATTCCCACGGCTCTGAGCATTTCTTCCCTGCTTAAATGACGTCGCCGCTCCATAATAACGTTGGTTTTAATCAGTAGTAGGGAAACAGTAGCACTAATAATGTCTTCAATGCGTTGTATGTTTTTATAGGGAAAATATTGACAGCTGATTTTCATCTTTTACTCGAATTTGATTCACAGTTCCTGATTCAAATTATGAAATGCACCAAAAAGGATCCATATAAATTTATAAAATCATAAATTTATTACAAAGCCACATCTCAATCTCAAGAAATCCGCATAAAAATGCTTGATCCCTAGACACTTTTGATGTGTGTATATTATGTATTAAGCAGTTACTATACAATATTAATGGTTGTCAATTTTTTGAGTGCTCTATCTTTTTGTAAGATAAAAGATTTTTGGATATGTTTGTTTTGTGTCCATCATACAATCTTTTATTCTTTCAGATCATTAATTCACAGTGTAAGTACCTACTCTGTGAAGCAAATATGAAGTTTTGTTAGTGTTTCAAACAGCTGTCATCAATTTTTAAACAATCTATTCTATGCTTGAATAATTATTGTATTTATTGATGGAATTATATTATTAAATAGACGATGAACTAGAACTAGATTATGTAAAATATATTTTTTTCTTTTAATTGTGAACATTTTAATTTTGCATGCCTTATAATTGGCGAAATATGGCTGTTCGTATTAATATTATATACCACCATGATTGTCGTGGTGGCCTTGTGGTTAAAACACCAGCCTCTCAAGTATGAGTGTGCGGGTTCGATTCCAGGTCAGGCAAGTACCAATGTAACATTTCTAAGTTATATGTACTTTCTAAGTATATCATGGACACCAATGATTCATTACAAGGTGAAGGAAAACATCTTGAGGAAATCTAGACTTTAAGTCTGAAATCGCCAACCCGCATTGAGCAAGCGTGGTGATTACGCTCAATCCTTCTCTGCATGAGAGGAGACTTGTGCCCAGCAGTGGGGCGATAAAAAGGTTGATGATGAACCACCATGACTTACCCTTATCAGCATAATAAAATATCTTTATCTTCGAGGGTCAACTCAAAATTGTTATCATCTAGTTCTTTGATTTCCTCTACAGCCCGACTTTACCCAATGCTGGGTAAAGAAACCCCTCTCCATTCCTCAATCCAATCACGTGTTAGCAATAGCAAAACTAATCTGTCCTCAAACTCCAGCTGTCGACAGCAAACTGTCGGCAACTAGTTAGCGTCCTGATTGAAAACCGTTTAGACCTCCAATTTACACTTCGAACCAAAAAAAAAAAAAGAAAAACTCAATAGCCGAGATATTCAAAGATATGGACGATAGTGTGTTCAATTAATGTCTTGCAAAAATAGTCGTGAAAACATGGAAAAGTCGCGCACTAATCTCTTGTTCGCACATATCGACATGTTGCGACATCGTGCGACTGCTGTCTGTCCGAAAACCCCTTTCCAATTAACTGTGCGTCACTACGACGACATTCACAAATCGGATGTATGGATGAATAAAAAATATCTTTACCTACGCCATTCTACTAACCAACCGATAGTCTAGGCCTTTTTATTTGACTGCATCGTCCAATATTTGTTTTTATCTTGAGTCATTTTGCAGGCAGTCTCCTTATTAGCGTCATCATCATCATCTCAGCGTTAGTCCCAGTCCAATTCTTGGACTTTTGACTTTTTCCAACAACCCGTAACGACTGCCATTAGATGTTCGTATGGCAACCGGGACCAACGGCTTAACGTGATTTCCGAGGAACGACCAGCCCAGTGCAAATAAAAGAAAGTGCATATAACTTTAGAAAAGTTAAACTGTAAAAAATATAAAATAAAGATTATAATGCCAAAAGGCCCCCAGCTCAGTATAATGTTTTTTGATGGCTGAACTAGTTATGAACTTGGATGGAATTAATAGACTGGATGGGACCTCGACGAGGAATTTGTTACCATTAATTTAGTACATCATTATGGGATCTTCCAGCTTTGAAATATTAAAACTCATCATCATCACTATCTCAGCGTTAATCCCAGTCGCATCCGTAGCTTTTCAGCTTTGGAGTCTGGGGTCCGCTTTACCAGTCCTAACTGCTGATTTTGGCTAAACTTCGATATTTTCCGTGAAGCGACTGCCGTCTGATCTCCACATCCCCAAGCTAAAGCAAAAGCCGATATCTAAGCATTGCAGTTAGACCAATTGTTAGACTTTTGAGGGCTCCAACCAACCCGTAACGACTGCTAGATGTTTGTATGGCAACCGGGACCAATGGCTTAACGTGCTTTCCGAGGCACGACCGGATCAGTGCAAATATTCATATTCATGCATACAAATATTTGCAGTGTGCGGGGATCGAACCCGCGCCTCCTTGCGCAACGGCTGTGTTATTGAAATTGATTATTTAAAAAAAAATTGTGGACGTGGGACTAACCGGCAGAAGTGGGAATTAAAATCATTAAAAAACACAGAATACGTAAAAAACGGTCGGACACGCTCACGCGACTTCAATGCTTTTACCCCACCCAACAAAAGTGCTCAACGTTGCTAAAGAAATTCGTTGTTTTTAGCCTCGCCCTTTGGGCCTCGCAGATATTGGCTCCGATTCTCTTGTTAACAAACTAAACTAATATTAAATTAAGTGTGTCGTTTTCTTTCTATTTCATTAAGACAAGGAGGATAGAAGATAACATTTTAGTTTAAAACTGTCAAATTAAGATACTCCATAGAAATTTTTTTTTTGGTTCTAATTCTTTCCGTTCTTCTGAACGGAAAAGGCAAAGGCATAGTACGCCATACAGCCTAGTCTTCAGTACATATTCTCTTGAGTAAACTTCTATCCTAACTTATCCTAATTAATCCTAACTTATCCTAGCTTATCCTAAACTTATCCTAACTAATCTAACTCCTTTCGTTTCCGGCCTAGCTTATCCTAAACTTATCCTAACTAATCTAACTCCTTTCGTTTCCGGCGTTTGGACGATAAGGAGCGGTTTAGCTTCAAGACATGATGTGGCCACTATGCTACAATATTTCACTGTTCTTTTTGAATTATTCACTTAATTCACTTTTTACTACATAAATCACGCGTTTTTATTTAGTAAACGACACTATAAATAATTTTAAAAGTCCAATGAAAAATGAGCGTGACACTCATCTTGACATTCCCGCCAAACCTCCCACTCCATAGACAGTTTAGACCCAATTATAAACATGGCGACCAAAAATACTTCAATTTACGTCAGGAGCGGACTAATTTGACAGATCTAAACTAACATTTTATCTTCTGTCCTTTTCTTAATGAAATGGATAGAAAAAGATGGACTGAACTTAAAATTTGTTTAGTTTGTGAACAAGGGACTCAGGGCCATTATCGCTTGTATGTTTGTCACCCTATGAGTCGGCAATAAATGACCAACTATCATCATCATTGACTGAGTACTGTTGATGCGCCGCAAAATTACTCTCATTTCGCCCGGCGAATCTGTTGACATTTACCGGTACTTGGTGCTAATTAAATATTTTATTGTGTAAAATCATTTTTTACAATAAGGATCGAACTCAATGCCGTGTTCAGCAGGAGACAGTCAATGAAAGGTGTGATAAACCAATTTTATTGCTTTTAATATACAGTGCGGACGACAGAAGGTCAAGCTGCCCTAAACTGTCTTATATCCCAATCAATCTTGAGCCCTATTCTTTTAGCAATAAAGTTGAAAATCGAATAAAAGTAAATAAGTATATGACAGATAACTTGACCTAATCATTGGCTCCGATTCCCTTGTTCACAAACTGAACTAAATTTAAGTTCAATGCATCTTTTTCTTTCTATTTTATTAAGAACTAGCTTTCCGCCCGCGGCTTCGCCCGCGTGGAGTTCGGTTTTATCGCGCTTTTTAGATTTCTCAGTGTTTCTCTACTATATTATGCATTTATTATACATACAAACCTTCCTTAAGAATCACACTATCTATTAAAAAAAACCGCGTCAAAATCCGTTGCGTAGTTTTAAGGATCTAAGCATACATACGGACATACAGCGAAAGCGACTGTTTTATACTATGTATTGAAGAGACAGAAGATAAATATTTGCTTAGTCCTGTCAAATTAGTCTGCGTCTGACTTAAGTCGACGTATTTTAATCGCCATGGTGCATGATGGTGGTCGCATGATGTCTGGTGAAGCCGTACGGAGGACGGGTCTGAGCAGTTGTGTTGCGATGTGTGGCGGGTACGATGCGCCAAATGTTGTTGTGTCGGGAGTTTGGTCGTGGAGAGTCTCCAGATCAATCTCCCTCTAGCGCAGCTTCGTTTGGTCGTGTTGGTCTTGGGTTTAACATTGCATCACCTCGCTCAACTGCCTTCATCCTTCCTATTCCTTAGTTTTTTAAGTGAATAGGCTTAATAAACTAGTGCGCTTTACCATCAACGATTGCATCACTGCTCACCATCAGGCGGGATTGCAGTTAAGCACTAGTTTATAAATATTAAAAAAAAAATGGTTTAATCGCATCTGTCTATGGATTATCTTAATATGATAGTTTTAAACTAATATGTTACTTAACGAATAGAATAGACGCACTGACCTTTTAGGCTCGCCATTGTTTTTTTGACCTTCTATTACTAAAGGTCAGTGTTTATTTTATGGTTTATAAAACAACAGTACATAAACTGAACAATACCTTTATTTTTCTATTTGATAGTGTCCCGATAGAATAGAATACTCCTTGTTTTGTATTCCATATAAATTACAGAAGATAAATATGAAGATTTTACATAGGGTGACGCATTGGGCGAGACTTATCGATACGAGCGATCTTATACAGACAACCTTTGGATGAAAAACCAAGGGGAAAGAGAAACTAGGAACAAAATAGAGTAGGTAAGTAGTATATGTAAAGAAAACCCCGTCCGACCGAAAAGGACAACAAAGTTTAGGTAAACACATGATCAAATAAAATATGAAATCATACATAATCATCATAGTAACAATACCAATTAATTTTGAAATAACCTTTTTTTCCCGCAAATTAATTCCAACTTCCCCAAATTTTGGTGATTTAAAAAAAAATTACAACAACATTTTATATACTTAGTATTATTATGAGTGATGCAACCATGTGTCGCGTGCTCTGCCCCCTTCGCCCGCGCATGTTAGCCTACCGTGTTGCCTACCGCACATGTATTAAGTTACCTCGCTTTTTCTAAATAATATTTATTTTAAGGGGTATTTTTTTTAAACTTTAGCCCGTCTTTGTGGGCTTTAGTCACTGAGGTATTACTAGTAATATAGTTCAATGGCTTTAGTAGAATCCGTTATCGATACCTAGCAATATCTTCACGGATCGGACAGGGTTTTCTTTACATATTGTATAGATTATACAATAAATATATACATAAAATGTATCATAATGATACGATACGATCTACTCTAGCTTTTCTACGTCTGCAATTAGCGGTATAAAAACCATTTTAATGAAGTACCACGGGAATATGATATCGTGAGTCATTTGTACGCAATAAAACACTATCTGTCATATGTATCTTTTAATTTATTACGTGTTCTAGTTTTATTGCATGTTACACATGGGCACACGCGTGTTTGTACGTTCATTCATGTTTTTGTTGATTTTGGATGGCGCGGACCTTTGTGGTGTTAACGGGAGATTCCGTGTAGGCATTGGAGAGATTTTTTTTTTTAATCTTAACTCGTCTCTCTCTCTCGACCATTGAAAAAAATATAGTACATTACGATATTAGTGCGTAATGATGGTTATAACATGCGAGGCGGAATTTCAGCCCGAGCCGAAGGCGAGGGTGTAATTGAGCCGAGCATGTTATAACCAATACGCACGTATATCGTACGACGTTTTTTAACACACTTGCGAGGAAACAGAAATAGAAGTATTTTATATTTTGTTCATTTTAAATAAACTCAATCTGTGAATGCACACTGTTGCTTTCCCTCCATTAGTATTATTATTTGCCATTTCAAATATGGAACAGCGCGCAGCGCAAGCCGTGCGGCGGCGATCAGTTCCATAATTACTTGAAATGGAAAATAATGCTGTTATGGAAAATAATGCTGTTATGGACTATAACTTAACTATTTGCTTTGATAAAACACGCGTTTGTTGTGGCCTGCTTTACATATTTAAAACCGGTGGAATTACATCAGCTTTACGAGCAAGGGTGTTAAAAAAAATCTATCCTTCCTATTTTTAATTTGCGTCTTACTCCAACGTCGCACAGTTATTGTGATAAAAATAGTGTAATTAATGGCAAAATAACAGCTATGTACGGAAGACAGCAGGTTAAGGTATCTGTATGCATCAACAACTGTCAAATATTCCCAATCAATCTTGAGCCTTAATTCTTTACAGATAAAGTTGAAAATATATGACTGATTGTAGTAGCTTGATGCGCTGTTGTCTATACCGAACGCACATGAAAGTATATGGTACACATAACCAAAAAAATATAATTTAAAAAGTTATTGTCTATCAGTTTGGCTAACCGAACGGCTGGACAGATATTGATGTGCAAATATGTTTTAAGGTTGGGGTAAGATTTTTTACTGGGTCAGGGTTGCGGGTTGGAAAAGAAACCGTGGCCCTGGCCTACAGGCAAGTGAAGAAACACGGGTGGGTTTTAGTCAGTAAAAGTCTGACACGTCCTTCCGCTCCGCCCAGAGCGGGAGAGGTCATTTGATGATTTCCAAAAGATGTCAAAATTCTTATGTTTTACTTACAAATAAACCACGTGGAAAACAAATTAAACAACTTTTTTATTTTGTTTACGATAAATTATTTGAATAGTTCAGTAATGTTCTAAGAGATATAAATGCGAAAGTAACTCTGTCTGTCTGTCTGTCTGTTACGCTTTCCCGCTTAAACCTCTCAACCGATTTTGATGAAATTTGGCACAGACAATCTTTAGACTCTGAGAAAGAACATAGGCTACCTTTTATCGCGGAAAAATTTGATATTCCCGAGGGAAATCTAAAAAGCGCGATATAACCAAACTCCACGCGGTCGAAGCCGCGGGCGGAAAGCCATATTCCATATTTGCCATTTCAAATATGGAACAGCGCGCAGCGCGAGCCGTGCGGCGGCGATCAGTTCCATAATTACTTGAAATGGAAAATAATGCTGTTATGGAAAATAATGCTGTTATGGACTATAACTTAATTATTTGCTTTGATAAAACACGCGTTTGTTATGGCCTGCTTTACATATTTAAAACCGGTGGAATTACATCAGCTTTACGAGCAAGGGTGTTAAAAAAACTGTTAAAATAAAACCCATTGCTACTGATAGTGTGATACATAATTACACTACTGTTCCCACTGACGGCGCCCGTTTACGAACATGCCCTGTAGATAGCACCGTTTAGCTGATCCAACACATCATCACACGTCACCACCAGCGAGACTTTAGACTCATCATCATTTCGGCGTTAATCCCAGTCGCATCCGAAGCTTTTTCATCTTTGGAATTAGGGGTCTGCCTTACCGGTCTGACTGCTGATTTTGACTACTTAAACGTCGATATTTTCCGTGAAGCGACTGCCGTCAGACCTCCACAACCCGAAGGTGATATTGAAGGATTGCAGTTAGACCAATTGTTGGACTTTTGAGGGCTCCGATAACCCGTAACGACTGCCATTAGATGTTCGTATGGCAACCGGGACCAACGGCTTTACGTGCTTTCCGAGGCACGACCCGACCAGTGCAAATATTTGTCATGCATACAAATATTTGCACTGCGCGGGGATCTAACCTGCGCCTCCTTGCGCAGCCCTTGCGTTCACTACCGCTAGTAAAGACTGCCAGCCTGTAGAGACTGCCTGCCAACTAGACTTTAGAGTGAGCATGACATACTCTAAACCGCTCAAACGGTTTAGAGTATGTCATGCTCACATCGACATTCAAGTCAATGAAAAACTTACCCAGAAAATGGTAGCTTTACACCAAGGAACCGCGTAGTAGATATTTTCACCCCACTCCCTCCATAGGCCTGTGTCTCAGTGGTAACATTACAGGCTAATTTTGTCTGAATATACAATTTGCCGTGTCAAAAGACACGGCAAATTGTATATTATAAAAATTAAAAGCAAAATTATTACTGTTTTTATTTATTTATTCATAGGTATAGGTACACTTACTACCATTACAGGTCGCTTACCCTAAATGCGGCAGAAAGGATACATTTAACGACGTACATTTTGGAAACTTACACATATAATAAAATTTAATAAAAACAAATCTAATAAAATTTAAACAATAAAATAAAAAAGAACTATAACAAATAATATTAAAATTTAAAACAACACTAATCGATAGGGCAATTGCACAATATGCAGATAGGGCAATTGCACAATCTGCAGCAATGGCTTTCATTTTGACCGTTCAACAATGTGTTGAATAACTGAACTGCTGTAACTTTTCTAAAACAAGTTTTCCTTTTGACCGTCTTGATTATAATTAAATTAACAATTTTTATATGAGTGGTAACACTAGCGGTGCCCGTTTGAGCTTTATTCTCGGAAAATATTGTAAACTTTGTATAGACATGAGTGTGATTAGATGCGTCTTTTTTAAACACTCTGGACAAATATTAGTGTCGCCTTGTTCGCCATGTTTTTAGTGAATAAACGCCTTAGTTCGTAGAACTATTAAATCACTTTTCGTGGAATTTGGTGTAGCTTTAGTATGGTGGTGGAAAATGTAAGTAGGTACGGACGATAGCAGGTCAAGCTACCCGAAACTGTCAGATATTCCCAATCAACCTTGAGACTTAATACTTTAGTATTAAAGTTGAAACTCTAATAAGGAAAGCTGACAGACTGTAGTAGCTTGATGTGAGTTGTCGTCTGTACCTTTTCTATGTTACTTCACACCTGCCTTCTTACATCACCTTTTTGTGCAAAAGGCTTAAATAAATAATTATAAAGCTTTTGTATGAATTTTTAGGGTTTCTGGTTTTATAACCGTAGAAATTATCATGGCATCTAGAAATTTCCGTCTAACAGTAAGTTACAACATTCTGTGGTCTCAGGAAGTCTCAACTTTTGTCCTCTTACAAAATTGTTGTTTTTGATAACGCACCAAGAATGATGTCACTTACAGAGAAAAAAAGTACCTAGAGATAACCTAAAATTCCTTTACCAACATCTGAGGGCAATTCTTGTTTTAGTAAGTAAAAGTCTGACATGCCCTTCCGCTCCGCCCAGAGCGGGAGAAGTCGTTTGATGATTTCCAATCCCAACAAAAAAAGGGTATTAATTCTTGTACGGACGACAGCAGGCAAGATACCCGAAACTCTCAAATATTCCCAATCTACCTGGAGCCGTAATGCTTTAGAGATAATGTTGAAAATCTAATACTTAAAGAAATCTGACAGATTGTAGTACCTAGTTGGATGTGGTGTCATGTCGTTTGTACTTAATTATAAGAACGTTAACATTCTTAACTCAGACTCATTCTGAAAAGAAATTCTCAAATTTTCCCACATTTTGACTTCAGTTTGTCAACGAAAGGACACTATGACTAGATTTCGAACATTTTAAATTACGAAAATAATGCACAAGCTGTGGATGGCCGCGATATTATTTGCAATCGGAAATCATTGATCTAGCTATTAGTCCTTAGTTTGTGGAAGAAACCCCGTGGAGATCCTTGGGGGACGCCTATCAGCCTATGTCCAGCAATGGTCTTTCGGCTGAAATGATGATGATTATGGCAAAAATATCAAAGAATTAATATTTTTGTTTTTCTATAGAACTAACCTAAGGTTTTAAGTTTTCATAATATCCCTGTTGTTAACAAATTTATCTTCCTTAAAGTTTAAAATTTTTTAAATAACCGATCACACAATTCGTAAATAAAATGAACTATTGAATGTGTAAAAGTCAAGTTTATGCTGACTATGCCACAAGCGAGTTCCGGTCAATTTCGCTAGATGGCGCTGACTCCCAGTAGCGACCCGCCCCCGACTTAATAGATCCATAAATATGCTAATACAGCCATGACTTTTTTATAACTTAATTAATAACGTGTTTGCCTGTTGGCCGTAGTCGAGATTATGATTTAGAACATTTTATGTGGTACAATTTAATTGATGTTCGGCTACCTCGCGTGCCAGGTATTGTCGTCACATACTGTTTACGACGATGTAAAATAATGAAAAATACCAAGACTCTTTTATACCCTGTTTGATTTAGTACTGAATGTTTATGGATGTTGGTTATAAGTGAAAATGTAATCATAATGGATGGGTAATGTGTGCTGTGGATGCGTGATGACCCTGATTACGATTGTTGAACGCGATAAATTAAATTACGATGATAGTTTTCTGAAATTATTTCGCTTAGCCAAGCGTGTCTTGTGCTATGCGATGACAGAGCTTAAATTTATTGGTCTTTTAGCATAATTAGTCTCTAGTGTCCACACTGCTGGGACATACGTAGGCATCTCTTCAAAAGGGATCAGTTATCCCTCTGGAAGAGATGATGGGTATGTGATTTAGCGTTGTCTTAGCGTTAGTTTCACATCTTCGAATTTTTAGTTTGCAGGACATGCTAGTTTTTCCACGATTATTTCCTTCTCCGTTTTGAGAATTAAATAAAGCACAAGTAAAACCTGACTGGGTATGAATCCACTTGTAAGTCGAGGCCACTATAAATTTAAATCAAAACTGAATGGTGTCCATCCGCCAGCTAAATACTGCTGGGTAATGTCTATTTTGACATCTGTCTCCTAATATTATACTACCCAAAATACAGTACATAAATAATGTATGGCACACTTCTTAAATCACAGAACAGATAATTTACCTTTACCTATTCCGTGTCTTAAATAGTAGCATTTTACGTGAACTTACTAAATATTTTATTTTCCAGCTGAGGACAACTCATTCTTTAACATAATTTAATTAAATTAAATAAAGAAAAATAATACTAGAATTTTTTACAAACAAAGCAAAGTGGATGCTTCTGCGAAGCCCCCACACGTTACCGATACCATCTTGTTCCTTCTCCCTCTAACGTGTATTATTGTCATTATAGTATGCGAGACAAAACTTGACAAATACCGAGATACTTTTTGCCGCGCTACTGCGACATCGACTTGTGACATAAGTGACATTCCATTTTGTTTTTTGTTTCATTACAATTTATCATTAATTTTAGCCTAAAATATGTACAAATAAAGCAAAATTACAATTTCCTTAATTAAAAATCTTACATAATCTAGTCGCAATCATTTGTCGGTCAATCAATGTCAAAAATTGACAAAAATGTTGGGTTACTTTTGACAGATCGAGACTGAGGTCAGTTTTTTTTTATCTGTATTTATTTCAAAGCGTTTACCTTTCAAAGGTACGTCAGTGTCATCATAATATTATTACACGATATTATAATGCACTTATTATTATTAATACCAATTTATTATTGCGTAAGCGAGGGAGAAAGTGATGCAGCAACCATTTTATAAACTGGTTTCTCTGTCTCCTAAATTCGGAATAAGTATATGATATTCTAAAGTAAGTTTCGACCTGGAATCCTACAACTGGAATCATTTTAAAGCAAATTGCTAATCCATTGCTCCATATATTCTAAAAATGTGACTGCTTATCAATGGTAATAACGCAATGGATGTTGTTAAACTGTAAAAATGAAACCCATTGCTAAGTTCTGATAGTGTGTTACGCAATTACCCGACATTGAATGTTGTCATGTTCCCATTGCTAGGACACTAGTTGTCTGTCAGTGAGTGGTAATACAAAACGCGGGCCCAAAACCTACGGCTTGGTAGATGTTACATGTCTTTGAATTTTTGGTTCTAAACTTCCAATTATGTTTGATAAAATTAATATGGGATAGTTCTTTGAGTCTTGGCTGGTGTGTGGTAATTTTAGGCGAGACAACTCATCCTATTAATATTATAAAAGGGAAAGTTCGTGAGTGAGTGTGTTTGAATACACACTCACAAATTTTCACTTCTTCACGCTCAAACGTTTGGGCCAATATTGATAAATTTTGGCATAGAGTTTATATCAATGTTGCCACGAAATCGTAAATTCCATAATCATTTTGTGGTAATAACTGATGTGGCCGTGCATTTGAGAGTGATTACCTTCTAACTACTTCGATGAATCTATTTAGAGTAAACGCAAAATACGACGTACAATACCTATTGGCTGTATTGGAACTCATAGCATAAAATCAGTGTGTAATTTACTGACTGCTCGCTTACGTCGTCTATAGGCTGAGCGTAACTGATTAGGTAGGTTATGCGATTTTCAATGAGAACTCAGACCCGTAGTAGACTCAAAACCGCGACTGGCGATTTGTGGTTCCGAGGTTCGTACGTAAAGAGATACTTTACTTTGTGTAAATTATTTCCAAGTCACTGCTCACACCCCTCTCGGAGTGAGGAGGCCTGTGCCGTAAATACTAAAGGCCGATGATGTAAGTGTGTTATGCACATAGGTTACTTTTATGTATGTGTGTTATGTGCAGGTAACTCGTAACCCGACTTTTTTCATAATGGTGTAGAGGTGTATCAATGGTTTAAACCTAAGGTATAATTTATTTAATCAGCTTAAATGTTCCCGCTGCCAGTATATAGCATAGGCCTTCTCTCGGTGAGAGTGGGCCGTAATCCACGAGGCCCAATGAGAACAGGTAGATATCACATCTATGTAAAATATTTTATCACCGCTGCTCTCGTAACAACAAAGGAAGACATCACGAGGAGACCGTCATGTCCTAGATCCAGTTGTTAATCTATACTAATATACATATAAAGCTGAAGAGTTTGTTTGTTTGTGTGAACGCGCTAATCTTAGGAACTACTTGTCCGAAGTGATTTTTTTTTTCGTTGTATAGCCCATTAATCCAGGAAGGCTTTAGGCTATATAAGATCACGCTTCGATCAATAGGAGCGGAGCGTGTAAATAAAAAAAGATTTATAACCTACGCGGGTGAAACCGCGTGGCGCAGCTAGTAAATGATAAGTGTTTATTCTTGACCGTTTCTTTAAGTTCGTAATCACAGATTGCGGTCCAGCATAGTTTGTTCCCACTAATGTTATCCCACTAATGTTATACTTACATGCGAATTCAATGGGTAGCTGTCATTGATATAATATTAAACTAAGGTAGATACGTCACTAGCGCACTGAAAATGAAGCGTACAAAAGGAGGTAAGTCCAGCAAGTCGCTTTAGTTTTCGTCGATTCTATTTAAGCGCAAACGACAAACACTAGCCATCTTTTTCTTCTCTATGCTTTAGATTGCGCCCCATCTCACTCACACTGTGCCAACGTGTGAAATGTACGCAGAATAAAAAAATTGCATGTGTGTGCTGCTGCTCCGATCGGCACATTTATTTTGGTTAATTTGTTAGAGCATATCATATCTGTTTAATATTATATCAATGGTAGCTGTACTTAAACTAGGCTAGGTCTGTATCTTAAGAGGATTACCCCTACGTGTAAAATTGATACGAGAATTACCCCTAAGTTTAAATTTATTTTAAAACAGAATATTCAATTTAACGATAAATAACATCGATGGGAAAAGGCAAAATAGATGGTGAGGTACAATATTCATTCTAACATTTTTCCCGTTCGGGTGTGAGCGTGTAGGTAGTCGCTCAAACAACCTTCGCTGCCGGTGGTCCGGCCAGCCCTTCACAATTCTATTATTAACTATTTGAACAGAGCCAAAACTATTATAATATTTGTACTATATACTTACACTATGAATTTTTCCTCCCTGTCACAGATGTAGAAAGGTAGAAGAGCCTAGAGATAGAAGCCTCTGCCTTGAAACATATCGTTATATTTTATTTTCTCTTGTATGTTGTGGTTATCATATTTATTTAAACTAGTATGATACCTACACTTTACGTACATATTTGTATGTAAATAGTACACTGTAGACTACCTCCATTATTTCTCTCTCCTTCCCCTTAGTATTCCAGTAAGTATTCTATTCTATTCTTCTGATATAGTAGTTTGCTATGTAAAGGCTACATAAAATAATAAGTACGGACGACAGCAGGTCTGGCTACCCGAAACTATCCAAATGTTCCCAAACAACCTTGAGCCTTAATGCTTTAACGTTCAAGTTCAAAATCCATTAAAAAATTTGGTCGATTGTAGGTAGCTTGATGAGCTGTCGTCTGCATACAATATGTTAAGAAAACCCTGTCCGACCCGTAAGGATAGTAAAGGTTAGGTAAACACATTACCAAATAACATATGAAATTTTACATAATCATCATAGTAACAATACTAGTGAATTTTGAAATTATCTTTTTTCCCGCGAATTAATTACAACTTCCCCAAAATTTGGTAATTTTTAAAAAGTGACAACATTATTTTTGAGCGAATAGCGATGCGACTGCGTGCCGCGTGCCCTGCCCCTCGTCGCCCGCGCCTGGATGGCATACCGCACATGTTTTGAGTTACCTCTTTTTGCGAAATAATATTTATTTTTTCAGGTGGATTTTTTTTAAGTTTATCCTGGCTTTATAGGCATTAGTAGAATCAGTTATCGATACCTAACAATACCTTCACGGATCGGACAGGGTTTTCTTTACATATTGTATAATGTTTAACCGTCAATGAAAAAGGATGACATTTTCAAGTCCATTTGTAGACAGGGTGCAATTTTAAATCCCCGTAAATGGTGGTATTGTAAGGAGTAGTACTTAACTAAGTACGTACCTACGTTACGTACAAAATCCACAGCTCTTTGAAATTGTTTTTTAAAATATAAATAGAAACTAAATACCTGAATGTAATTCAACTGTCATATTGGTACTTGGTAGTCATTGTTGCTCGCTCGTTATAGTTTTGTGTAGCGATGTGTAGCGGCCGTAGAAGGGCAATGCGAACGATGCGCTGGTACCGGGTGCGGTCATGGTGAAATGAAATCAATCAACCGAAATGCTAAACCACCAGGCACAGTTATCGAAAATCATTCAAGTTGTCGAGAGCACGAATTTTCGGACACCGTATACAAAAAGAATCTGAGAATATTGGTATCCTTGGCTACATAAGTGATAACTTAAAACTATGAAATACTTATATAATATTTTTTTTGTGATGGGTAAAAATGTTATCTCGCGTAGGACGCGTGACTCTGATCGAAAATTCGTAAGGCGGAGGCAGTGACCGCTGGCGTGATGTAATATCCCTCTCTCTTTCTACCGCGCGGCGGAAATGTATACCTGCTGCTGCTGTTTTGTTCAAACGATGCAGGGAGTTTGCGTGAGTGTGTTAGATTTATCTTTATAGTGTTTCAATTGTTTCATCAATGTTTATATTTCGTAGTTTGTACAACTCCGGTACGAGCAACAGCAATTACAACATGTAGGTACATTGTACATACTCTTAACTGCAACCTAATTTAGGATTTCGGTGATGCTAACCCATAAGATTGTTGTTCTCTGCCAACTATCGCTAATGTAAAACTAGCTTAATTTGAGTGTCTTCAAGGCTAGAGTGAATAGGCTTTTAATAGACTAGTGCGCTTTACCATCAACGATTGCGGTCAAGCGCTAGTTTACAATTTGTAAAAAAAAAAATTACCGTTCTTTTAAGAAACACAGTAAAAATTCAAAATTTAGTCTTAGTATTAAACTTGTCTTAAGTATAAAAGTTTGTTGTACTGCGACCGCCGCGCCGATTAGAAGTAAAAATCGGTGTAAAACGACGCATCCAGAAGGGGCTAAGGCTGCGTCCGCATGCGTAGTCTATTTGTTTGCAGTCCACGGAGGGCCCTTGTATATTTTATATTGCCCTTGTACAAACACAGGCGACTGGGTTCCTAGAATGACGTTTATGTTAGGCTTGTGTTACTGTTTTGTCTTTGATAGCTTGTATTTTGTTTGTTATCTCTGCCGCGAACGGGTTGTCGCGCTTTTGAGGCTGTCTCAGTTATTCAACTGACTACTTAGTGGTTGAGTGAGAAGAGCTGGGGAGAGCTACTTTAACTGCTGTGGCATAAAATACATGTCCTGTAGACATGTATTTTATGAACCACTTTCTTGATTCCGAAAGAAGTTTATCTAGGTACAGTTTTCAAAGAAGACGAGTCAAATATCTTTATTACTTATTACGTACAGACGACAGCACGTCAAGCTACTACAATCTGTCAGATTTCTTTGTTAGATTTTCAACTTTATCTCTAAAGCATTAAGGCTTTTTTTTGTTGGAATGGGAAATCATCAAATGACTTATCCCGCTCTGGGCGGAGCGGAAGGACGTGTCAGACTTTTACTGACTAAAACCCACTCGTGTTTCTTCACTTGCCTGTGCGACAGCCATGGCCACCGTTTTGGTGTTTAACCAAGCCGCAACCCTGACCCAGGAGGCATCGATCTTCGTGGACCCCGTCACGATGTGCTGACATCTCTTTGAGGCGCGCGTGAAACACAACGCGCTGTGGACTCGGGCCTGGTCCTTACTGGGCGGCGAGCTGCCTACTGCTCACCGCCCGCAGGTCCGCGCCTACGGTGGCTGGGAGTTCGATGTCGTCTCCCGACCAGGGCGTCTCCTGCGGCGGCTAGTGGCGTGAGAGCCCTGGGATTCTCGCTGCCTCACGCACCCCGCCTCCTCCTTTGCCAGCATCACTGCTTCGCAGAAAGTGACGGCCTGCCATTAACTCTCGCTCCGGACCATGGCCTGGACCAGGGTCGGAACCGAGAGATCGTCGCTACGAGGACACGGCGGTGCTCTACCCCAGCCCGGCAGGCTCCACCGTATGCTCCACCGTGTCTTCAGGGCGATCCAAACAACGGTGACACCCTGGTGTTTCCTCCCGCCTTATACGAAACAGGAACCTCCCGAAACAACCGTGTTCGGTGAGGACCTGCCTCAGACGGAAGGTGAGGGCGTCTCTCTAGCCACTCCTCAAAGAGGGGACTTACGGTCGCTATTGTGGCGTGCCCAAAAGCATTAAGGCTCAATGTTGATTGGGAATATTTGGCAGTTTGGGGTAACTTGAGTTGCTGTTGTCCGTACCTATACCTATTAAAATTTATTTTACGTAATCTTACAGTATGGCTATCTCGACACCTGTCCGTTTCGTTCAATCAGATACGTGTTTTGCGAATTTGATCTTTATTATTTAGGTACTAGAATTGAGATATTGATAGGTGTCAGGAAGACCTTCTCTCGACGGCCGGACTGTAGACAGTACTATAGTTAGCACCTTCATCTAAATAGGTGTAGGTATTCCACAAATTCTTGTTGAATCTTATTTTATATTTTTCTAATTAAATTTATTTGGAAAAACAATTAGGTTTTACATGGAAATATAACATAAGGATTTGCCTACGTTCTCTACATATATTCCTAATTACAAAAAAGAAAACAACTTTGATTAATATAGGAATAATATAGGTACAAAATAAAGCACAGTAATAATTCAGTATTATTCATTAAGGGGTTTATTCATAAACGACGATTGAAGTTAAGTGCAAACGTCAGAAATTTGGTTAAACAGTCGCTAATCACTAGCTGACATGGTGGCATTTTTGCACAAGCACTTTATCACCTCAATGTATCTATGGTCAATTTGGCACCGCCGCGCTGGAGAGACTGTAACACCGCCCAAGTCTCGATCGAATCGTAGGCCTTCTCATAGTCCACAAAAGCCAAGCATAGTGGATTGTTATACTCCTCGGACTTCTGTATAATTTGCCGCAGCGTATGTATGTGGTCTATGGTGCTAAAGCCTTTTCGGAAGCCTGCTTGTTCGGGAGGCTGGAAGTGGTCGAACCTGCAAGCGAGACAATTCGTGATGACCCTAGAAAACAGCTTATAGACATGGCTCAGGCGGGATATCAAAGGGCAATGGAAAGAGCTATACTCGGAGTTTCTCTGCGTGATAGAATCAGAAATGAGGAGATCCGCAGAAGAACTAAAGTCATCGACATAGCTCTTCGAGTCGCTAAAATTAAGTGGCAGTGGGCAGGGCATATGCAGGGTATAGTGGGCAGTAAGGTTCTGGAGTGGCTGCCTCGTAAGAGGAAGACGCAGCGTAGGGAGGCCCCCAACAAGGTGAACCAATGACGTGGTAAAGATCGTGGAAAGCCTTGGGGGAGGCCTTTGTCCAGCAGTGAACATCTATAGGCTAAAGAAGAAAAATCACTCGCTAACTTTAAGTAACGTATATGAATAAAAGTGATAATATTTTTTTTTGTAAAATACGTGTCTAAATATTTCAATACGAAGTTTATTTTTGTAAATTTATTTCTCATGGGGTTTCTACTTAGGTAATAGGGAATCCCCATACCTTAGTTTAAAATTAAAATACAGACAACATAATATTCTCATCTCTTTATTTCTCGTGGAGGACTCATTTTTTTTTGTTGATAGTTTAAAAAAAAAAATATTAGCTGTTTTTTTTTTAGAAATATTCATTTTTTTTATAAAACATTGCCCCATACTAGGGTTTCCTCCTGAATCCTGGGCGCGTTTACCAACATTTAAACCCACATACACAAATAACCAGACCGACAGAATGACAGCCTCCGTGGCGTAGCGGTAGCGAACGCGGCCGTTGCGCAAGGAGGCGCGGGTTCGATCCCCGCACAGTGCAAATGTTTGTATGCATGAATATGAATATTTGCACTGGTCTGGTCGTGCCTCGGAAAGCACGTTAAGCCGTTGGTCCCGGTTGCCATGCGAACATCTAGTGGCAGTCGTTACGGGTTGTTGGAGCCCTCAAAAGTCCAACAATTGGTCTAACTGCAATGCATAGATATCGCCTTCGGGTTGTGGAGGTCAGACGGCAGTCGCTTCACCGAAAAAATCGAAGTTTAGCCAAAATCAGCAGTTAGACTGGTAAAGCGGACCCCAGACTCCAAAGCTGGAAAGCTGCGGATGCGACTGGGATTAACGCTGAGATGATGATGACACAAATAACCAGACCCGGAACTCCAGGACAATGACAACATTGAACGGGAGCAGAGAGTGTGGTCAATTTGAGCGAACATGCTGGCCCGTAAGTTTGCACGTTGTTCTCATAAGGTGAAGATCACACTCTTCCGAGCTTACTGTACTTCTTTCTACAAAAAGAAAGTAGTAGAAAGAAGTACAGTAAGCTCGACTTACGACTACGACTTTTTGAGTGTACTCAAACTGTCAAAACGAAACCCATTGCTACTGATAGTGTGTTACGCAATTACCCTGCTGATTGATCGACCGTTGCGGCTGTTACTTATTAGTCATACTTTTAATCAGTTATTTGTAACTCGTTCTCCTCATTACTAAGGGTGATGATGTCCAGGAGACGCCCTGGTCGGGAGACGACATCGAACTCCCAGCCACCGTAGGCGCGGGGCTGCGGGCGGTGAGCAGTGGGCAGCTCGCCGCCCGGTAACGACCAGGCCCGAGTCGACGGCACGTTGTGTTTCACGCGCGCCTCACAGAGATCGTGACGGGGTCCACGAAGACCGATGCCTCCTGGGTCAGGGTTGCGGGTTGGTTTAACAAGAAACCGTGGTCCTGGCCGTCGCACACACGCCCTTCCGCCCCGCCCAGAGCGGGATAAGTCATTTGATGATTTCCCATCCCAACGAGTGAATAGGCTCTTAATAAACCAGTGCGCTTTACCAGGATTATGATGTCCATGTTGAATTATCTTCTTCTTAAAGTTAGTTCGCCATCTGTTACGATTCCTGGCCGCGCAATAGCATCATACAGGCCGGTGTCCACAGATGAGCGGATTTGGCAGTCCACCTTATTGGATTGCGACCTCTAGAACGTCGTCCGTCCACCTTCACAGTAACCATCAGATGTTCAAGGTTGTCTGGCAATCTTTCTGGTGAATCTTTTCCGTGTCAGTTTACCGTGCAATTACCAAACATAGAACTTCCCAACATCAACTTTTGCGACTACCGGACTCAACAGCCGTACTGCCTGTGGATCCTCTCTTTCTAAAGAGGATGCGTGAACCTTACACACTGTTGTTCCTTCATACCTTTAAACTATTATGAAAGGTTATGAATAGTTTATGCTGAAAAATCAATGATTCTGATTTTGATTAATATTGTATTATATCTACTAATTGAATTTTTCAACTAATAGTTAACTGATTGACCATTAGCAATGATAATGTCATAAAATAATATTAGTTAATTAAACCTAATTCATAAAGCGACCTTTAATAGCATAATTTCTACTCAAACGTAAAACCTCAAATTTGGGATGTCATCACTAACCACGATATTCATAGTTTTGACCAAATTACTCGAATTTGCTATTCCGTATCACTTACGGGCATAACATTAGTACTATTAGGAACTCAGAGGAGTACCTACTTAAACCTCGTACTTTTTAAAACCGGTCACAGTTTGTCAGTGTCAATCTGTCCAACAATACTTCTAATAGGGTATTTGACAAAAAAAAAAAAAACTAATTAGTCCGTCAGTCAGATTTCCAAAAAATACTAGATAAGTATTTTTTCTTTTTTCATATAAACAAAAAATGAAGACAACACAGCGAATGAAGAAAACTCGTGTGACGTCACTGCACGCTACATTTTTTAGCGGCCAGTGACTATCATGGCGTCACATCACTCCTGATATTTGATGCCTTTTATTTTTGTCAATTTTTATTGATTTGATAAAACAAAATATACGTATCCAATATTTTTCTATAATCTGAATGACGGACTAAGTAGAATCAATTTTTTTTACCCACGAAACATCCCTATTTCCCTACATTTTGACCAGTTTTTGACATTTGTTTGTTGTATTTTAAATTACGAGAATTCGTCTTCAGAATGTGTAATTTCTTTTAAAAATAATATTATAACGCCTACAGAAATATGTATATTATCTGTAAAATTTTCAGCAAAGTCTTGGATGCTGTTTTAGCCGTTCGGGTACGGAACTGTAAAACCTAAAAAAACGTATAGATATCGCCTGATGTCTCACCTCAGTGTTAGCAACGAGAAAACTGGCTTACTAATTAATAAATAAAGGAAAGAATAGACTTGGAAACAGCAAAATAACGTTTGAAACCTAACACGTCGTAAATAAGCTTTCATAAGGAAAAGGCTTTGACGTCCGGCGTTGTTACCGTGTTCGAAGTTTCCATTAGCCTAGAAAAATGGACATTTCTTTTTAATCGACTATAAAAAAAAGGTAGATACTTTTTTATGATTTTACCGCAGAACTCTGTTATTTATTAGGCCATTTATGCTTTTTGTAAAAAAAAAAATATGTAGGAGGACATATTCAGATTGGTTCCCTAAAAAGATATCAAAATCGGTTCAGTAGTTTGGTTTTTAAACCAAAATTACGGGTGAAATTCTTCTTCACATCGTCCATCTAGCTTTTACCCAACTTAACTTCACAAATTAGTTATTATTTTAACTAATTTCGGAAGTCTGTTATCCATATTATTATTTTTTTCATAAATAACTTAATTAGTTTTGGTTCATAATTTAACGACACCGTCGCCTAATTTTTTAATGTTTTTCTTCATTAGAGTAAAGCGTTTTGAGTGATATAAATTATCTTAAACCCCAACACATAAAACCATTTTATATAGCAACATCCCTATTTCAATCAGTATTCAGCGAGGCTTTGTCCAGACAATTTTATAGTATAAGACATACATATTCACACAATAAAGGCATTATCTTCACAATACGCTCCGAGCGTAGAGGAAATCTTTTCAACATGTGTCTCTAAGATTTCTAACTTAACAGTATTTTTTTTCTTCGATCCTGAAAGACATATCTGGGTCGAGAGAGAAAAGGCTTTATCCCCCGTAGCATCTAGAATAGAAACTTGATATTTATACCTATGTAGTCAATGTTATAGTGTTATTAGGATAATCGTTTGTTTTTGTGGAGTGAAGAGATGGTTTATGATCTATGTTCATCATTATCATCTCAGCGTTTATCCCGGTTGCATCCGCGGCTTTCGCGTTGGAGCCCGGGGTCCGCTTTCTTACTCAATTTCCTCCATTTCGCGCGATTTTTAGCATCCTTTGGTGTGAGATTGTTGGCACGCATGTCATCTCTTACAACGTCAAGACAGCACTTCTTTGGTCTACCCCGCTTGTTCCGGCCCGGCGGAGGCGCATGGTAAGACATTTGTGATCCACGTAACAGCCGGTTTATAATCTATGTTGTGGTAGTCTATTGTTGAAGGCCTCCCGCTTAAGTTTCTAATTCATGCTTGAGGTCACCAGTGTGGAGGTAAGAGGATCTGGGAGTATAGTTCACTCATCCTGTACCTATAGAAAAGGGAGGATCCTCCGACCAGACGAGTGTCATGCCTGGCGGGCACTTGCCCAACGGTTGATATTGGGAAGTTGTATGTACCTACGCTAATTGCACGGTAAACTCTGCTTGCGAGATGTTGAATTGGTGTGACGTCAGTAAGACGCGTGTTTGTTCGTGGCGTCTCGTAGGTACCGCTACATGCCGCTACATGCTACATACACTGCTTACCATCAGGCAGGATTGTAGTCAAGCACTAGTTTATAATTATTAAAAAAAAAGGAGTAAGGTAAACGGCCCAGTAACCGTGAAGTTGTGAACTTCTCCGAATTTGCATGAGCACTAGGCTAAAACTAGAAGACTTATAAAAACAATTATTACATGACTACTTAGATAATTTAATATACTTTTATTTTTCTTACCTTGATTTTATCCGTCGAAGTATGGCTAGGTGATCTCTGCGACGAGGTGCTTTCGTAGTTCACTGGCAGTACTTTGTACCTACCTACTTAGGTACCTATAGATAATTTTGTTAAAACGTACTTTTAAGTCCTCTCAGTTTTTACACTATTAAACTTTTTGGTGAGTGTCGCCATGAAAATTGTATAAAATAGTACCAAGAATAAATTTCCATTTGCAAATTTTAATTTAGTTTAGCTAGAAAGACGAAAATATTAAATAACTGGCTCGTTAACGGTTACTGGGACCCTAACGGTAATATGTACTCTTACCACTAAGGTAAGAGTACTTATTCCCGTTAGTGTCGCGATATTATTTTAGAGCAGTGGCATTGAAAATGGTTGCAACTAACTTACAAGTTGTAATCCTCAGTTCGAACCCAGCCATGTGCTTTCTTCTTCAGTCTGTAGAGGTCCACCGTTGCAAAAAGGCCTCCCCCAAGGCTTTCCTCGATGACCGGTCTTGTACTGCTCGCATCCATCGTTTAAGTAGGTACACATACCAAATAAAATATGAAAGTTTACGTAATCATCATAATAACACAATACTTACTAATGACTTTTGAAATAATATATTTTTTCCGCGAATTAATTCCAACTTCCCCAAAATTCGGTATTTTTTAAAAAAAGTGACAACATCATTTGTGACGGAGGGAATAGCGATGCGACCACGTGCCGCCTGCCCTGCCCCCTTCACCCGTGCATGTACCTATGCCTAACGTGTTGCCTACCTGCACATGCATTAAGTTACCTCGCTTATTCGAAATAATATTTATTTTTATAGGGGGATTTTTTTTTTAAGTTTAGCCCGGCTTTGTAGACATTATTAGTATAATGTAGGTATATCAGTTAACGATACCTAAAAATACCTTCACGGATCAACCAGGGTTTATTTTACATACCTATTGTACTTACATGTATAATAAGAACCAAATGAGTAAGTAACACAATTCCATCCTATAGGATGCATTTTGGAGAGTGTGCGCGGGAAATGCATGACTTATTCTATGACTTAATTCCCCCATTTCCGTTCCATCATCCAACGACCCGTCGTACGGCGAGTTCCCTTACGTTGTCGACACCACTAAGACATACGACACTTTTTTATAATGACATCAGTTGCCCTTGAGAGGTCGTGACTACTTAACCGGACTACCCTGTGGCTGCTTTATGAATTTAACGCCCCCAGCCAGGAGCATTTAAAAACTTATGGGACAACACGCTAAGGGCACCTGTGGGGCACGAACCTCTGCTTAGGGTGTCGCTGGAATCCGGACGAAGCGTCTCGCCTCGTCTTCTATACCGCGTATATCGACGGACTGTAACAATTTGCCAGCGGCGGTATTTCCGCCTGACTACAACTTAAGTGGCTGCAAGACTAGAGTGAATAAACTCTTACCTTACTTACCATCAGGCGGGATTTTAAGCAGTGATACGATCGTTGATGGTAAAGCGCGCTGATTTATTAAGAACCTATTCACTCTAGCCTTGAAGACACTCAAATTGTAGTGTAACGGAAACACCGCCGTTGGCAAATTGCTCCAGTCCCTCGATGTACGCGGTATAAAAGAGGAACCGAAACGCTTCGTCCGGATCGTAGTAGTGTTAACAACGTAAAGGTGGAGAGTCGCCGTACGACGGGTCGTCCGATGGTGGAACGGAGATGGGGGAATTAAATCATGCAATTTCCTTGCACACTCACCAGAATGCATCCTATAAAAGACCGAAAATCTGGCTACTCTACGCCTGTGCTCCAGGCTTTTGAGACCGTATCGAGTTAAATGATAAATCTGGGTCGCCAATCAGCCTCTTCGCACGCCTCTCCACTGAGTCCAAAGTAGCCAGATGACATTTCGCAGCACCAGCCCAAATTTGGCTGCAGTACTCCACACACGAGCGGACCTGTGCTTTGTACAACATTAGAAGCCGCCCTGGTGTGACTCAACTCTCTTATAGGGTCGGCACCAATCGAGGGTTGCGGAAGCAATGTTCGTTCTCGTAACCCCCGGTGTAGGTGTGAGATGGAACACCGGGGTAGTATTAAGTCAATAAAAGTCTGACAGACCCCATCGCCCGCCCCAGGGCGGTGACATCCATGAGGATTTTCCACCCAGGAAACAAAAAAAGACCTGCATTATCCAGCATCCCAATTATTCTGAGCTCACGAGGCTCGTCACGAAAATACACTTCAAGAAAAAAATACAACCGAAATTACGATTTCAAAAGAATCATTCAGTTCGGGAGTGTGGGGCCCGCATTTATCAATGACCACCCAATCTCGTGAACGCGCCATTAAAGTCGTTTATTGTAAAAACAGAGCAACACGCGGTTTCTCAGGCGTATAATTAATGCTTCAAAATGGACCAAGTGTTGCTACAGCAACTTTTATCAACTTGATTGTTCGTTCGTTTTTGAAATTTGAGCAAACAATTTAGTACCAAAGAAATATGAATTAATCTTTGTTAAGACCGTGTTCTTTAGTTATATTATACTTTTAACTGCCGCATCGGTCGATTAACGTTTTTTTATATGCTCTGCTTCTATTGGTCGCAGCGTGATGTTTTATATATGTAGGTATATAACATCACCTTCCTGGATTAATGGACTATCCACCGCAAAAATATTTTTTTAGTTGCTGAGATAAGCGCGTTCAAACAAACAAACAAATTCTTCACCTTCATATAATTATTAGTATAGATTATGAATTTCTTGCAAATCGGATAGACAACTAAGGATTCATTTTAAAATCGACAGATATAGACATAACTGACTGGGATTAACGCTGGGATGATGATGATGAGATATAGACATAACTGATGGGAAGTCCGTGTACCTACACACCACACACAGTTCTATCTAGGTAATCCTAACAAAAACCACCAATAAAAAAAATGCCTTTCGTCATAACTCGTTTGTTTCTATAAAATCAGTATTAACACTGTGTTGATAGTACGTTGACACGCTGGATAAAAATCATCATCATCATCATCATCCCAGCGTTAATCCCAGTCGCATCCGAAGCCTTTTTCAGCTTTGGAGTCTGGGGTCCGCTTTACCAGTCCAACTGCTGATATGGCTAAACTTCGACATTTTCCGTGAAGCGACTACCGTCTGACCTCCACAACCCGAAGGCGACATCGAAGCATTGCAGTTAGACCAATTGTTGGACTTTTGAGGGCTCCAACAACCCGTAACGACTGCCACTAGATGTTCGTATGGCAACCGGGACCAACGGCTTAACGTGCTTTCCGACGCACGACCAGACCAGTGCAAATATTCATATTCATGCATACAAATATTTGCACTGTGCGGGGATCAAAACCGCGCCACCTTGCGCAGCGGCCGCGTCCGCTATCGCTACGCCACGGAGGCTTTGAAATATTGAAACTGATTATTAAAAAAAAAATAGCGGACGTGGGAATAACCGACAGAAGTGGAAATTAAAATCATTAAAAACACAGAATACGTAAAAAACGCTGGATAAAAAGGACAGGATTTAATTTACAATGTACTTTCTAAGACGTATATCTTGGACACCAATGACTGAAGGTGAAGGAAAACATCTTGAGGAAACCTGGACTTTAAGTCTGAAATCGCCAACCCGCAGAGGAGACCTGTGCCCAGCAGTGGGACGATAAAAAGGTTGATGATGATGATGATACATTGAATCCAGTCGGATTCAGACTTCGTTTTTAAATAGTTTACAAAACATTCTGTACAGTTTAGGCTTATCCTGTCTATCTCTCTTAGTACTCTTTACCGGCAAACTTTTAGTTTTCTTTTCCTTTAGGTATTTCTGTCCATTTCCTCAAAAGCTGACTGCAATCGTTCCGGAGTCCAAGAACATACTCGAGCTCGAACTCCTTCCTTTCTTTTGTACTTTCATGCCATGGTTCTGCTACAATCAGTAAAAATATAAATATACTTAGAAGGTCATTCATCATTCTCTTGCCCTTATCCCAATTTATTTGGGGTCGGCGTAACATGTCTTTTTCTTCCATACATCCCTATCAGAAGCCATCTCGGCAGTCACCCCCTTCTTAGCCATATCATCCTTCACACATTCCATCCATTGTTTCTTTGGTCTTCCCCTACTCTTATAGCCATCAACATTCATAATTAAAACTCTCCTCACGACATTCTCCTCATTTCTCCGTAACACATGCCCGTACCATGACAACCGCTTTCCACACAACTTTTCAGCTACCGGTGCCACTTTCAGACTTCCTCTTATGTACTCATTTCTTATTCTATCCATTCGTGTAACACCACACATAAAAAATTTAACAACATAAAAATTTGTTCAAAATATACACTGAAACCTCATATGAGTATACAAGGTGTACGGAAAGATAGATGCCCCAAGAGGCACCTATACCTCGAAAAATCAGGGCAACTATTCTTTTTGATAGGGCTAGGTGCCCAAGAATTTTTAAAATACGTAAATAAAAAACAAATGGGCAACTATTTCCATCTAAATGCATACTTGATGAATCATGATATAGACATAATAAAAAAATAACAGAATTAATTTTTATTTGTACTTTGTTTAACTAAATAATATTATTGATTTATACTTATCAGCACCATCTACAATTAGACTCCGAATGTTTGCTTTGAATGTTCTGTATTACCTATCTATGCAATAAATTTAGTCGTTATTACAAAATTCATCAGTGCGTTTTAATATTAATAACTAATTATAAAGTTATACAACAGCAAATACTAACCTTTAAAACTTTGACGTGTTCGTAAAGTTCGCCGCGGATGTGCATTCACACACGAGCGAAATGTATCCTTACCGCACAATGGCCCGTGGCTACCCGAAGTGCGGGGTGACTTTGGCTCTTAGTTATATTATTGTTTCTTAGTCACGAGTATGGGAACTTAGGTTTTTTGAAAATGGGGCATCTATCCCACTGGGGCTTCTATCCCGCTTTTACCCTAGTCTGCGTAGTTTGGTAAATACGCAGCCTACGCTTCGTAGCAATTGTCGTAGCAGCGTTAAAGTTTTTAGTGAAACACATTTGATTTGATACCTATGTAATTTATTTATATTATATATTTATATATTAGCTGCGCCCCGCGGTTTTACCCGCATAAGTTTCGATTCCGTAGGAATTTCGGGATAAAAGTATTCTATACCTATGTTAATCATGACTGACAAATAAACCATCAGTGTGCCAAATTTTATCAAAATCCGTTCAACATTTTTTGCTTGAAAGAGTATCAAACGTTAATTAAATCTTTCATACTTATAATATTATACTTAGTAGGATTGAAATTACATACCTACCTACTTACCTAAGCAATAAGTATTTCGTTTCAAGTTATTCACTACTTAATGGTCTTCAATAAGTTCTAATAATATATACCTATATTAGGTACCTACCTAAAACCTGTAGGTACCTACCTACAGTCTTAGGTAGTCAATTTACTTTGCTAAACCCACAGAACAGATGAGAAGTATTTCTCTATTCCGTGGCTAAACCCATATTTTCTGATAGAAAATGACTATTTGTAATGTAATGTACCTACTTGTACTCATACTTGTTTACATTAATTCGTTCCTTTTTACATGCTTTTTATTAGCTTCACTTGTATGTTTGCTTGCTTGCTTGTTTGTTTGTTTGTCCGTTTCTAACTCTTTGGACTACGAGTGAGCCGCTCGTTACTGTAAAATGTCCCACCGTTTCAATACGTTCGTTCGTTTTTTTTTTTTAAAGAATATCGAACTAAAAGTGGAAAATAAATATAGTTTAAAACTCTAAAAAAACATGCTTTTAAAATATATCAAACTAAAAAGTTAAAAATAATTTTTAAAAAAGCGTGAGGCGATTAATACCTATACAAAAATTATGGCACAAAGGGCCTCACGCTTTTTTTAAAATTATTTTTAACTTTTTAGTTTGATATTTTTTTGAAAGCATGTTTTTTATTAGTTTTTTAAACTATATTTTTTAGTTTTCTTGTAGTTACACAACATACTTAAGTATTTAAATAGGGATACCTAAATAGTAATAATAACCAGAAAACAATAATATTAATGACAAGAAAACTCTACGTAGGTGACTCTGCGTAAGAGGTACCTACCTAGGTACTTATTTTGTCATGACATAGGTAGGTATAGTCTAATGAGAAAAAAATAAGAAGTACCTAAGTACCTAAACACGGCTGAGTAGCCGTGAGTAGGTAAGTACCTACCCACTTAACATCTTATTTTTCTCTGCTGGATGATTATCCAGCTACATGGTCAGGCTATTGGTACTATTTAGGTAGGTTATACCTAGCTTAACTTAAGAAGCTTTTCTTATTTCACTACTATAAACTGATTTTCTTATTCCATTAGTGAGGGCCGGTTTTTTTATCTCTAGTTAAAATCAGTCAGTTGTTAAAAATGGTTACCTACATTAAAGCAAAATGTTTTAGCTATTTTTTTAATATATTTTTTTTAATAATTTTAAACTAGCGCTTGACTGCAATCCCGCCAGATGGTAAGCAGTGATGCAATCTTTGATGGTAAAGCGCGCTAGTTTATTAAGCCCAATCACTTAAAAAAACTTAGTGAATAGGAAGGAAGACGGCAATTGAGCGAGGTGGTGCAATGTAAAACCCAACAACACGACCAACGATACTGCGCCAGAGGGAGATTGATGTGGAGATCCTCCACGACCAAACTCCCGACACAACAACATTTGACGCATCGTACCCGGCACACATCGCAACACAACTGCTTAGACCCGTCCTCTGTACGGCTTCACCAGATATCATGCCGGAACACGACCAATCGCTTGGCGGCAAGGCTTAGGCTTAGTTAAACTCAGTCAGTTGTTAAAAATGGTTAAGTACATTAGAGCAAAATGTTTTAGGTGGGTCTTTTTATTAATTTTTAGTTTATCTACCTTTTATTGTTGGGATGGGAAATCATCAATGACTTCTCCCGCTCTGGGCGGAGCGGTAGGACGTGTCAGAGTTTTACTGACTAAAACCCACCCGTGTTTCTTCACTTGCCTGTGGGACGGCCAGGGCCACGGTTTCTTGTTTAAACAACCCGCAACCCTGACCTAGTTTATCTACCTAATGTTACTTACTGGGTTTTTTTCTTACCTAAACTAAATTAGTAGTTAATTACTTGACCATTAACAATGATATTTGGTATGTAGTTAGGTATGTTATATAAATCATAGGTAAGTAGGTACCTAGGTAGTAAAACAATATTTTCATGATCAACTTTTTGTCAATGAAAGAAAATATTTTTAAAAAATCTCCTATTTAGGGGGTTTGTAAACACCCCTTTTAGTTTTTAAAAACCCTGTAAATAGGTTTATTTTAAAAAAATATGGCCTACTTAATTAGTTTTAAATTAGGTATCAGTGTAGTTTGCATTGTCACCCTTCAGTCTTCTTGTTAGTTATCTAAGTAATAGTAGATCCCTAGTAGATACCTAGGTACCTACCTACCTAATCCTGCATGGTAATCGAAGATACAATACCTAATTCGTCAGCACGGTAAATTTGCATGCATTCATATTAAGGAAGTTAATGAAAAGCCTGCGGGACATAAATTAGGTGGAGAGTTACCTCTCCACCGAATTTATTGCTTTTCATAAACAGTAGTGTATTGTAGCAAGAACCACTTGTTGATGTAAGCATGTCACCAACAATATTTATCAACACGTGTATTACCTAATCATTATTAAATCATGAATTAATCATAGATCAATATAATTTCTATATGAAATCGTGCGCAGTCAGTGCCACGATCATTGTATTCGATTCCAACTAATTAATTTTTTTTAAACCAGTACCCACGTTTAAGTACCTGTGGTCTGCACTCTTCTAATGATAGAATTAACAATTTAAAAAACTCATATTTATTGCGCTACTTACTAGAGTTAGTATTTGAATTGCCATTTAATTGTAATTTATCGCCAAATGTAACGCGAACATTGTATAATAATGACATGTGTGTGTGGTGCGCGCGCGCCGGCCGACGGTCGCGTGGGGGCGCGGGGCGCGGGCGCGGGACGCGGGGCGTGGTGCCATGGGGCGGCCGGACGGTGCACCCATTCGCGGAGCAAAGCGCCGGCTCCGCCTCCGCGCGCCCCCCGCCCCGCGCTTCGCCGCGCCGCTCTGAGCCTCGTCATTCAGTGCCTCGCGGTCCGTCGTCTGTATCGCATGCGTAGTGTGTCTAACTCGCGCCTTCCGCTGCAGATGCGATCCCGTTGTCGTTGAAGTGATGCCGGCCGAGGAGGACCCCGCGGTGATGGAGAGTCGGGAGCCGGTAGATTCGCCGCAGCAGTTCTGCTTGCGGTGGAACAACTACCAGAGCAACTTGACCAGCAGCTTTGACCAACTTTTGCAAACTCAATCTTTCGTGGATGTGACTCTATCTTGCGATGGACAAAGTTTAAAAGCACACAAAGTGGTTCTGTCGGCATGCAGCCCCTACTTTCAATCGTTGTTTATGGACAATCCCTGCCAGCATCCGATAGTAATAATGCGTGATACCAAATACTGCGATCTCAAAGCTGCAGTGGATTTTATGTATCGGGGAGAAATCAACGTGTCCCAGGAGCAGATCCCAGCGCTGCTGAAAGTAGCGGAGTCATTGAAGATCCGCGGGCTGACGGATGTGAGTGGAGACCATGCCGTAGTGCAGCCAGGTGGGCGCACTGCCAAGCGGCCTGAGCGCAGCCGTGATGGGGACTCGCCACCCAAGTCTAGGCGCCGCATGTCCGAGGACCGCGCCAGTGTGGGCTCGAGCCGTGCGCCAGCTCCGACCCCCAGCCCCACGCCAGCCACCGAGCTGCAGCCGCCGGCCGAGCCGACCGGTGCCGCACCAGTTCTGCCGCCGCTGCACCCTGACGACGTGGACATTCGGCCTGGCATCGCCGAGATGATCCGCGAGGAGGAGAGGGTGAGTCCCAATTTGTTCGTACTAATGTTCGTCAGGACGTTGGAGGCCTCGCCCCGTTGAGCGTTGCTTCAAAAGTTTTCCCGCCGTCCGGAGCCTCCTCCCGCGCGCCCCCGCACCCCCGCCTCGCGAAACTTTCCATACAGTAGCGCATTACGTACCTAATTCATTTATATTTGACTTGACGACTTTGTTATAATGCTAATGTGAAAGTTATAATAGTGTTTCTTACTTGGTCCCATCGATGTAGGCCTTCGTTATGTGCAATTTGTAACTGATGCAGCTGCACAAATATTTTTGCAACTCGTTAAAAAGTTGCGAAATTAAATTTGATGGATAAGTATCTCCGGATTTTGTCAACATAGTTTTTGCATATTTAGCTTCGATACATTCACTGGGTGCAAATTAATTTTATTAGGTAGGTCCCTACCTAGGTAATAGTTGAGTGTGTGAAACAATGAAATTAAGTTAAATGAAATTAAGTGGGGTCTCTTTTTGGACTTATTTGTTAGAAAGCCGATTTTTTAGTTCTAATAGTTGCAAAAATGACGATAAGGCGCATTTTAGGAAAATAAAGAAAATGTTGAAATAGATAATTTTTAATTGGTAAGTACCTAATTTACAACGATCGGCAGGAAAAGCTTATTAATTAAGATGTTATTTGAAACATCTACGTAATTAAATTAGTAGGTACCTATCTGCCAAAAAAAACATACTTAATTAATTAAAAAAATAAATATGCATACCTATGTTTATATACCTACCTAGGTATATACCTAATATATAAGTACATAAATATAAATATATAATAGGTAATATTAAAATATATGTTATTAGTATAAATCTATATACCTACCTATATTATATGTACTTATGTAGGTACCTATAGGTAAGTATTAGAAATGAGATTTTGATAAAGATAAGTTACTTAGATAAAAAAATTGTAAAACAAATAATCCGATCATTTCTAAAAACTTTAAGCTGATTTTGTAACCTAAGTACCTTCCCAAAGGCAAATGAAAAGGGATTATCACACGTATTAAAAGATAGGTATCGCGATTTGCGATGAGCAAGAAGGTCAAGGAAAACATCTTGAGGAAACCTGGACTTTAAGTCTGAAATCGCCAACCCGCACTGAGCAAGCGTGGTGATTACGCTCAATCCTTCTCTGAATGAGAATAGACCTGTGCCCAGAAGTGGGACGGTAAAAAGGTTGATGATAAACTTTAAGAAAAAAAGAAAGACAACAGAAGTAAAAAGGACTCGCGGGAAAACTTCTAAGTATAAAATTACTCATAATTTCCTCACCGGATTATAAACCGGTTCTTAAAACTTTAGTTTTTATTTGTCTAGTCATAATTAAATATGTACGTTTTAATTCAAAGAAAGGTGTTGAGAAAAAATTAAAAATGGATACTTACTCACCTAGTAAAATAAAATAAAAAAAGCAAAAAAGAAAACAACTAAAGAAAAGGCCACAATAAAACCTAGGCTGAAGTGTATAACTTTACCAAAGCTTTATTTAACTTAGATATCTAATTACTTACTTACCTGCCCTTTTACAAGGAACATAGATGTTTTCCATGAACTCGTATAGGTACCTAAATAATCTAATAAATCTAATAAGATAATCTCACAACGAATAAATGGAAAGACAATCCGAGTGACTTCATTCGATTCGGTTCGTCGAGAATCTTTCTGAATACTTGAACTAATTACTAATTAAGCTGTAACTTAAAGAGATTAATTGTTTATGACACTGCTTCGATATTTATCGCAACATTCGAGTGAAACTTAATTTTAGAGCATTGGAAACCAAATATGTGCGAAAGTCGACTTTTCCGGCTAAAAGTCCTCTATTAACCATTCAGAGTCAGAATATTAAATATCGTCGGATATATCGGGGACCGATGAGTGTAGGTACTACAAAATGATTTAAAAATAGATCACAAATTCTTCATCCACTTTAAAGTAACTTGGAAAAAGAAACACGTATTTGCAATATTCGAAGTAGGAATCAATTTATCGCAAGCGTATGTTTCTCAAATCTAACTAACTCTAATATTTAAATAATAACCATTGATTTATAACCACGGCCAAGAAATACTAAGAAATATTCACAAAACCATCAAGCAATTGTAGAAACATAATTTTTTGTTGAAAATATAAATACTAACCGTCCATTGTTAGTGCAAAGTTGTATAATTTAGCGTTTCGCGACCAAAACTAGGTCTTTCTTGTAACAAAAGGATATTGTTTCAGTACAATTAGCAATGCAATCAACATAGATAAGTAAATGTTTGCGCTGTACCGTGCCTACTTTGGTTAAAAAATGTTACGATTATTTAGTAGTAGTCGCTGGTGTTTTAACGTTGGAAAAAAAGGGGCTTTGTGGATAGATATACCAAAGATGAATATTGGTGCAAGCTGAATGACGAAGCCGGATAGTAGCACGAGGGGCGACACTCATTGTTTTCGGCTTATTGTGATGTTCAGAAGTTACACGTTATTGGGAAACCGTGGCTTTGAGGCCGAGGTTGTTTTATCGCTTCCTTGAAAGACGGAAGTAGGCTTTTTTATTACTAAAAGTTTTTGCGAATACGTAACGTGTACAATAATTACTTTTGATTACAAAATAAAAACTTTGCTGAAATGATTTTCTTACTTAGATTACGAAATTTATCCAAAGCCGAATTTCCTCCGTATTTTCCCCGAATCTTGTTGAACGCGATCCGCGTCCACTTAAAAGCTTGTAGGTACCTACGTGAGGTACGCTTTTAAGTTCCGTAGCGGGTACCCTTCCATAGCGGGAGGTTCTCCCTCTCGTGTGGTTATAACCTGAGGCGAAAATAATTTGAACTTAACTTTGAACAAATAGTTACATGATGGGTTACGAGTTACTAGTTTATGCGTGGGTGAATCAATTGCCTTCGAGCGAGTTCTATGAGCACCTGTCTGTCGTTACGTGATAAGTGCTTGTAAGTTACAATGTATGTAATGATTTTAAACGCTACCTGTTTTTCTTTTAGATATGTTGGGATGAAAAATAATTTTGAATGCATTATAGGTACAATAGCATAGAATAGAATATTCTTTAGAATAGTCTTTATTATGTAAGTACACCATATACAGAACATAAATATAAAGATTTTACAAAGGCTGACACAATAGGCGGTCTTATTGCTAAGAGCGATCTTTTACAGACATTATATGGCGTACATAGGTATAATATATTACAGAACATTATGAGAAAGTATTCTGAAAGATGGACATTAGGGAGGCTTTAGAAAACTTGATTTTTTTTAGCATCAGTTCCTGAAGTACTTAATTGCTTTTTAAAGATATATACAGTTCTGCACATTTAAAAATAAATTTATCTTTTATAAAAGTAAAAAATAGAAACTAATATGAAAAAAAGAAGGACGGATATTAGCGTTTGTGAAAATCGAAAAATAAGATAGTTCATTAAGTATTTTGCAATGGTGGATGCATCCGCCGCATTAGTGCGGGTTAATAACGGATATTTCTAAGTACTAGTACCTAAGTACGTAAAGACCATCGCGACAGCCCTAACTTCCTAGTTGGTAAGCTTGTGTCTTATTATAGTCAATAAGACTTTGGGAGAGCGAACTAATGTTCAACTTAAATAAATAATTTTCTCTTGATAATAGAATATTAATAGCCGCTGTCCGTGCACAAGACAATTAATATATAATTTCTAGCATGGCATTATGCACCAACTTGAGTACCAAGATGCTAACAACACGTAAATGGAGCATTTTAAATTTACATATTTTATCATTTTACTTGGGTATAAAAGGTTGCTGGTGACTTGATTTTTATTCGATTTGTGAGGGTCTGCAGTGTGAATCTGTTAGGTACCATATCTTCGGGCATTTTTTTTTAAATAATATAGACTAGTGCTTGACTGCAATCCTGCCTGATGGTAAGCAGTGATGCAATCGTTGATGGTAAAGCGCACTAGTTTATTAAGCCTATTCACTTAAAAAACTTAGGAATAGGAAGGATCTTGAACACTTTACTTACTATTTTTACACATAATTAATTAAACATAAGTTTAACACAAAATTAAGTATACAAGATATAACGATGTAGTGGAAACTGGCGATGACGGCAGTTGAGCGAGGTGATGCAATTAAACCCAAGATCAACACGATCAAACGATGCTGCGCTAGAGGGAGATTGATCTGGAGACTCTCCACGACCAAACTCCCGACACAACAACATTTGGCGCATCGTACCCGGCACACATCGCAACACAACTGCTCAGACCCGTCCTCCGTACGGCTTCACCAGACATCATGCCGAAACACGACGAATCGCTTGGCGGCAAGACTGTCTCGTGGGTGGTAACTTCTGCCGGCGCCGATGTTATGGCCTACCGCCGAGACTTAGGTTAAGTGAACGAGGATTGGTTGTGCTGTCTCTCCTACTAATGTTATAACTACTTATGTTAGGAGATGACACTCTTATCAGCTCATCACTCTCTTCACTTAATTCTTTACGTTGTATTTTTTAACACTACAGTACACGCGCCCTGATTTTGCGATGTTTTACTCGCGCGGGGTGAATAGTAAGACCATTTGTTTTAGTCATTTCAAGGGTTTATTTTAATAGTACTAAATAAATTTATTCTTTATATTGTTTTATATTTATTATTTACTTCAAATTAAATGGCACTTTTGCATTAGCATTAAAGATAACGTAAGAACTTAGATTCACAAAAAAGCTGGAAAACTTAATTAAAGCCTGTAAATATTTTCATATTTTTACAAATACTTGCTTAGTTTTAATTATTTTCATAGCATTTGAAACAGACAAGAACCTGATGGTCGGGACATATCCATTTGTTCCATGTTTTGCAGAACTTTGAAGCAGAACGATCACGTGCTCTATATAGCTAGTAACAGTCCGATAAAAGCTCGAATTTCCATCATGTTTGTCATGAGCATCTCTGTCGCGTTCATAATTTGATTGAATACTACTTATATACATGTTGGTGGAGTTTACTATCATCTGTAAAGATTCCTCGTCAAAAACAACTCGAAGCAGGATAATGGAGACTGGGCATTCTTAGCATTTCCTTTAGGTCCACATTGTTGCACTAAGATATTGTGCGACCTAGTTCTTGAAGACGTTGGTGCCGTTTTGTACCAACGAGTACCGTTCTTGGATTTGTAATAATTTGTGAAGAAATTTAGAGGAATATTGTCATCACTGGAGAAACCATCTTCTAAATCAGAAAACACTCTCTCTTACATGCGCCGTTCTTCCATTTCTTCGTCACCTTTTTCATATTCTTGCTCTGTTTCCGAGTTATGGTTTGACTCAGTGATACGCTCTTCATCATTATCATCTACTTCACTCATTATAATATCGTCTTCATCCTCCCTTACTTCCTCTAACGAACGACAAATCATATTCTGATGTTGTTCATCCATATTTTTGTAAGAAATCTGTAATGACGAAATGTAAAACACATTATTTTAGCATATAATAAATATTTCCGTCATAAGTAGTAATGAAATAATAACAAAACTTACCAGAAATGTTTCGAAACTAATTGAGATACTCCGTGACGCCGATACTCGCATGGGGCGAAATTCCGTCCCAAGCACTTTCTCGCCTTTTTTCAGCCACTTGCGCTCACGTCAAGTGCCGGTGCGTAACTGACATTGACCGTTGTTTACTCAATTAGGATAACACTAAGCGAGACCGTCAGCAATCGCATAGTTAAAAAACTGTGATCAAAAATATAACTCTGGGGCGAATATTCACACCACGCGTGTACTGTAGTGAGGAATTGATAGGCTGTAGTGCGACCATTTTATGATTATAATATGGGTTCTACTTAGTTGTTCAGTTTATTGCTTTTTCTATGAGTTGTAGGTACGTTAGTTTAAAGTAGACACCCATTTCTGATCTATACTAATATACAACGTGTAACAAAAAGAATATATACATACCAAGGGCATGGCATCTTTAGATGATATCAAACGATATCGGAAGGGTTTCAACTCAAAATAAAATACTCAAAAAATTGGTACCAAATTTTCGGTTTCGTGTGTTTCTTAAAATAAATCATAACAAACGTGGCAGCACACTACATACGTTAATAACTACTCGTTACCAGTCACGTTACTTGCCAAAATCCGATAAATGTCTTCAATATCTCTGTGCGACTAGTATGATAGTAGCCTATCACAGGCGGTGTTTTTCCTCATAACTTCCTAACATAAAGAGATAGAATTAAAAAACCCTTCCAATATCGTTTGATATCATGTAAAGATGCCATGCCTTTGTTATGTATATACCCTTTACGTTACACGTTGTATAAAGCTGAAGAGTTATTTTGTTTGAACGCGCTAATCTCAGGAATCACTAGTCCGATTTGAAAGAATCTTTTTGTATTGGTTAGCCCGTTAATCCAGGAAGGCTTTAGGCTACATAACATCACGCTGCGGCAAATAGGAGCGGAACATATAGGTAAAAAAAAAAACATATCAAAACCTACGGGAGTGAAACCGCCCGGTGCAGCTAGTAGTCGATATGACTACAGGAAAACTCACAGAAAGTAGGTATAGGTAATCATACACTATGTAACAAAAACCCTGTTGTTCCTTTCAGGGACATATATATATACTTACAAGCACATCATTAATGAAATTATAATTTAAAAAAAGTAATTATTGTCTAGTCGAGGGGTCAATATCAAATAACTATTAAAATCGACACATTCGACAAAATGTTTAGAATATCTGATTTTATAAGTTAAAGAGTTTGCCGGGAACGTTCTTCTTCATGCAGAATTGCAAAGGTAAGAAATTAGTTAAAGATTACAAATATTAATAACCTAATTATTAATATTTGTAATCTTTTTTTTAATTAAAATTTTTGTTGAACAAATTTTTAAAAATGATATGTTTTATTACATCCGTATACCGATTCTTAAAACGTAGGCAGAAGGAACAACAGGGTTTTTGTTACATATTGTAGGTATAATGTTGCCCTTGCTGAAGCTGCCTCCTTCCTGTAAGAAGTGGGCCAGATTTTCTTGGTATTTTTTTTTTTTTGATTTGCAATCACTACATACCTGGTATAAAACAAAGTCGCTTTCTCGGTCTCTATGTCCTATGTATGCTTAAATCTTTTAAAACTACGCAACGGATTTTGATGCGGTTTTAATACATCAATAGAGTGACTGAAGATCAAGGTTTTAATATCCACTAAATACTGGAGAAATACTATTATTTTTGAGGTTTCTAATGTGATGTTTGAACCCTACGAGATTTATCAAAATAATGTACAAAGTACACATTGAAAAGGTCTACAGAAAACTCCGCGATGGTACCTATATGTCTCTCTTATGGATTACCCACAATAATATTTTTTGTTATTTACTTTTTACGACAAATAATGGCTCAATTTCTAACCGATTTTAACCAATACCGCATTAATCCTTATTCAATTAAATACCTTGTTGATTTAATATAGATGCATTTGGACCTTTACAGCACATGATTTAAATTAATATTTTCGAAGATATTACGTACAGATTAAAAAAAATAAAAATAGCGGGACGTAGCGGTCGGCCGGGGCCGCTGTTTTTAATAAAAACTTTTTATATACAACGTTCACAGTTTTTCTGTGGTGTATTTAGTATCATCATTGCACCCATGCGAAGCCGGGCGGGTCGCTAGTCTTGAAATAAAAAAAGATTCGCGATCAGGAATTTAAATAAGAACAATTATTATTTAATATTATAAGAACTTTTCATAAGCAATTCCTACTTTTCGAAATGAGTCCTTGGAGTGTACCAACCGCTTTCAGCTTTTGGGAGTTGAAATTTCCTAACTTTGGGCGGTTTATTGAGTCCAAGGCCAAGGTGGCTGCCAGGAAACTTGGCATTGTCGCAAAGGTCCGGCAGTACTTCACACCTGGGCAGCTTCTAATGTTGTACAAAGCACAGGTCCGTTCGTGTGTGGGGTACTGCAGCCACATTTGGGCTGGTGCTGCTAAGTGTCACCTGGCCACTCTGGATTCGGTGGAGAGGCGTGCGAAGAGGCTGATTGGTGACCCTGATTTAACTCGAGATGGTCTCCAAAGCCTAGAGCATAGGCGTAGAGTAGCCAGCCTTTCGGTGTTCTATAGGATGCTTTTTGGGGAGTGTGCGAGGGAATTGCATGATTTAATTCCCCCGTCTCCGTTCCACCATCGGACGACCCGTCGTATGGCTAGTTTTCACCCATACGTTGTTAACACCACTACGGTCCGGACGAAGCGTTTCGCCTCCTCCTTTATACCGCGTACATCGCGGGACTGGAACAATTTGCCAGCGGCAGTGTTTCCATCGGACTACAATTTGAGTGTCTTCAAGGCTAGAGTGAATAGGCTCTTAATAAACTAGTGCGCTTTACCATCAAGAATTGCGTCACTGCTTTCCATCAGGCGGGATTGCGATCAAGAACTTGCCAGTTATAAAGTTTCTTGAAACTTTTCTCGCTCGCGGTAAGATGGAACGTGGTAAAATTGATATATCTACCACACTCTACGTACGAAAGGCACTATATTATGAATTTCGTTGACTTTTGTAAATCACTTACGCCCTTTTACAGAACGATTGTTCGAAGTCATGCATTATAGATCGTATGGCATTGTCTTTATTGTTATTACTTATTGATATTCATTCCATATTTATGATGAGCGGACCGATTACATTCTTCTTATTAACTTAATCTTTGCTTACAAAGTACTTTGAAAGGTTATATATAATAATTTTGCGTGAATACCTGTCTCTGTTAAAAGCTCTTTGTTTTAAATGCATTTAGAAGAATTTGTAGAGCGATGTCGTTGACTTTCGTGGGGTTGTTCAAATTGGCAGATTGTTTATTAGTTATTATTAATTAACATCTAACATTCGTTTATTTTGTAAATAAAATAAGGTCGGTTCAGCTACACCATTTACTCTAGGAACTAATTCAAGAAAGGCCGGGTGCTATGCGAACTCCAATAAAAAAAACACAATTTAACATAGATTTGCTGCTACACATAATATTATGTCAATTAGGGCTTTCAGCAGATTAATCGCTTGGGTTTTGGGAACGAGCTATTTTCCTAGTTTTATAGAAGTAGGTATTTTTTATAGTAGACTAGCTTTCCGCCCGCGTGGAGGTCGGTTATATCGCGCTTTTTAGATTTCCCTCGGGAATATCAATTTTTCCGGGATAAAAGATAGCCTATGTTCTTTCTCAGGGTGTAAAGATTGTCTGTGCTAAAGTTCAGCAAAATCGGTGGAGAGGTTTAGGCGGGAAAGCGTAACAGACAGACAGAGTTACTTTCGCATTTATAATATTAGTATGGATAGTACTTTTTATCTTTACTTAAAATACATTCAACTCTACAAAATACGTTTACAATGGGCGGCCTTATCGCTGAAGCAATCTCTTCCAGGCAACTTTAGAATGGGCAAAGACTTTCTTGGACTTTAAGTGGGACGTTGGTACAAATATTATACACTAGCCGCCGCCAGCGACTTCGTTCGCGTGGAATTAGTCATGCTCAGCTCCTATTGGCAATATGTACGGCTGCGTTAGCTCCCGTTTTCGCAACATTTTTTGTTACTGCTCTGCTCCTATTGGTCATAGCGGGATGTTATATAGCCTAAAGCCTTCCTGGGTTAATAGGCTATCCAACGCAAAAAGCATTTTTGAAATCGGACCAGTAGTTCCTGAGATTAGCGCGCACAAACAAACAAACTCTTCAGCTTTATATATTAGTATACCTAGATAAGAAATAGCTAAAATAAGAAAAAGCTGCGGATGCGACTGGGTTTAACGCTGAGATGATGATGATGACTATATTCTAATATAATGTGTATTCTTCTTCATGTCGATGGTACATCTAAATTTTATATCTCTTATGCTCTAAACTTTGCCACCTCCTCAGCGTCGGCAGTAACAGTGTAGAGGTCACATTGACGCCGATTGTGTGTTCATAAACTAAACAAATTTTAAGTTATGTGCGTCTTTGTCTTTATGAAAAGGATAGAAGGCAGCCTCCGTGGCGTAGCGGTAGCGGACGCGGCCGCTGCGCAAGGTGGCGCGGGTTCGATCCCCGCACAGTGCAAGTATTTGTATGCATGAATATGAATATTTGTACTGGTCTGGTCGTGCCTCGGAAAGCACGTTAAGCCGTTGGTCCCGGTTGCCCTACGAACATCTAGTGGCAGTCGTTACGGGTTGTTGGAGCCCTCAAAAGTCCTACAATTTGTCTAACTGCAATGCTTCGATGTCGCCTTCGGGTTGTGGAGGTCAGACGGCAGTCGCTTCATAGAAAATGTCGAAGTTTAGCCATATCAGCAGTTGGACTGGTAAGACGAACCCCAGACTCCAAAGCTGAAAAGGCTTCGGATGCGACTGGGATTAACGCTGGGATGATGATGATGAGAAGGTAACATTTGAATTTAATCCTCTCAAATTAAGATACTCCATAGACATTTTTTTTTGTTTCAATTCTTTCCGTTCTTCTGAACGGAAAAGGCAAAGGCATAGTACGCCATACAGCCTAGTCTTCAGTACATATTCTCTTGAGTAAACTTCTATTCTAACTTATCCTAGCTTATCCTAAACTTATCCTAACTAATCTAACTCCTTTCGTTTCCCGCGTTTGGACGATAAGGAGCGGTTTAGCGTCAAGACATGATGTGGCCACTATGCTACAATATTTCACTGTTCTTTTTGAATTATTCACTGAATGCACTTTTTACTACATAAATCACGCGTTTTTATTTAGTAAACGATACTATAAATAATTTTAAAAGTCCAATGTAAAATGAGCGTGACACTCATCTTGACATTCCCGCCAAACCTCCCTCCATAGACAGTTTAGACGCGATTATAAACATGGCGACTAAAAATACGCCAGTTTACGTCAGGAGCGCACTAATTTGACAGGTCTAAACTGACATTTTATCTTCTGTCCTTTTCTTATAGAAATGGAAAGATAAAGATGCACTTAACTTCAAATTAGTTTAGTTTTTGAACAACAGAATAGTCGCCATTGACTGTCAGCTTTAGGACACAGGGACCAGACAAGTAGTGGGACATGATGTGTACCTACCTTTATCAGAAAATTAGGACAATAGGCATGATAACAGGGTTAAAAAATAGTGATTCTAATTAGTCCGTCTTTGGACTAATAATTTTGTTTTAACAAAATAATAAGAATTGAATGAGATATAACGCATTAATTCAGGAGCGGGAGCTTATGACGTCACGTTTGAGTAAAGTTTGTACCCAGAAGTGACGTCACACAAAATTCTGACGTGCCGAATTTTCGTTTTTATTTGTTTCTGGGAGAAAAGATAAAATAAGTACGTGTCCAATATTTTTGGCTAATCTAAAAGACGGACTAATTACTTTTTTTAGTCACCATGCCTATTCCGTTATAACAAACTTACATTGAAACCCATTTTAGAGCTGCAAATTAATCTTAGAAATTAGAACTTAATGAAATTAATAATTTTTAATTAAGTTTTTTAATTAAAAAGCATCAAATCTAATTATCGATTATTCTTTTTCGATTAGTGATCCCAATCAGAAGTATCGTGTCCCAGCATTAGTCTGTTGATTTTTATTTCTAGAACAAACTAGTTTACATTAATTCCGCATATGAAATCACCAGCACGGCCATGCAGATTTCAATTAACGTTCGTAATTAAAAATGTAAGTGGAGAGAATAAAAAAAATATAGTATTAAGTAGTAGATTAATTTATACCAGTTGATAAGCCTATTTATTATACTTGGTGTACGATTAATTCAGTTAATATTCACTGGTCCAACTAGCTTTGATAAGGGGAGCGATTTTATTAGTTATTTGAGACGGAGAACATTATTTTGTACGTATTTTCGGTACGTTTGTGACGTCATCTATTTACTTTTCCGTACAAAAGGCACAAAGGCGGACTTAACGCCTTGGCCACTAAAGCCAGTTCTCTTGTTTGCAAACTTAACTAAATTCAAGTTCAAAATAAAAAGTTAGATAGTTCTAAATTTAATTAAGTGCATCTTTTCGTTTCAGTTGCGGTAAGAACAGAACAATATAAGTATTGGTTTAATGTTTATTAGTTAAATTAGAAACAAACGATTCACTGAACTTTAGTTTAGATTGTGAATAACTGAATCGGGGCTAGTCTCTACCAGTCAATCAAGGGCGGCAATCTCTTCAAGATGCAGATGATATTATAGATGATAGATGTTACATAACGTTAAGACATTATCCTTTATGTTTATCGATATGTGTGTTATTTTTATTTTATTTAATTGGAATAATTTTGAAGCATATTGCTAGTCCAATGCTTTATACGTTACAAAAATTTGTTTGCTCAACTACGGAATCAACGCAATGAATGGAGTCGAACTGTCAAAATGAAACCCATTGCTACTGATAATTTGTTACGCAATTACACTGCGGATGCAGGTTACCACACATGGAGCCATTGCCCCTTTGACCTCCACAACTGCTGGTATACGATACCCCTTGGTTGCCAACTGGTTGTCAGATTTTCGGACTTCTAACGACCCGTACCTACAGACTGTCAAAGGTCTACCCATAACAGCTGGGACCTACGCCTTAACGTGGGTTCCGAGGCACTATTGTTCTCAAAACGACGAAGAAAACTATAGTTGAAGAAACTAGCATGCCCTGAAACAAAACGTTCTTAGACGCAACATCCACCCGTATCTTGCTGGTAGATTACAGCCTCTTGAAAAAAGGAGGCTCGTGTCCCAGGTGTGGCAACACTAAAGACAAACATAAAGATTTAGTGAAAGAGCAGTTTGCAGATAAAAATAAGCACTGCCGTGAAAATAGCAGACAGACTAGATACATATATAATGACTTTTTCCAATGAAATGAAATTCATTTATATTTAATTGAGTGTCAGTTAGTTTCGCGCCGAACACTGGCAACACTATTGTTTTATTATTGGCAACAAATGCTCTAGTTTTCAGTTGAAATGGGAAAAAAGGTGAGCAAGTAATTAGTATTATTAATCAATTAATCAATTTAAACTTACTTAAATTGATTAATCTTTATTAATCAATTTAAGTAAGTTAAGGTCTAGGCTACTGTTAATATAATGAAGTAATTGGAAAGAAAAATGTATTTATGATTTCTGAAGTGAAGTCAAGTTGAAGCTCGTACAGACCAGCGGGCCTATTACTTAACACATTATCAATCGGAATCAGTTTGACAGATTATCAACATTCATTGCGTTACTTAAGTGTTGTGGTTGAAGACATATTTTTCGAACTTATGAAGCAATGATTTAGAAATTTGCCTCAAAATTATACAGATTCCGATTAATAGTCTGTTAAGTAATTAGGGTGCAGGATAATAATCGCGCAGGAGCGTAGGACGCCCTTGGGCGAGATATAGCGACAACAAACGTGGCTGGTAGTGGCTGGCGGAGAACTGCTCAGGATCGAGCTTGTTGGCGTACCATGGAAGAGGCCTATGTCCAGCAGTGGACGAGTAGAGGCTGATGATGATGATGATGATCCTAATCGCGTGATTTGTGATTGTTAATGAGATGAATTTGTTTTGAAACATATTGCTTGTTCATTGCTTTATAGGTTCGAAATAAAATCTGCTAAGCAAAGTTAATAATGCAATGTATGCTGTTGAATTGTCAAATAAACTTACAATATTAGTAGGGTATACCAACAAATACCTAACCTGGACTTTATAAGTCTGAAATCGCCAACCCGCATTGAGCAAGCGTGGTGATTACGCTCAATCCATGTCTAATGATGATGATGATACCAACAAAGAGAGGTGTTGTAGACGATATTTAAGTAGTCATTACAAGGCATTCGGTTTCTTATCAGCGACTTTCAGCAGTCTTAGGAGATTGGAGCGAGGCGCAGGGGGTCTTTTGAGAAATCCTTTCTTCGTGCTCAAGGTATACCTAAGGAACTCGAGGACAAAATGGTATCCTTTTAGAAAAAAGGATACCATCGGCTGCCGGCAGAAGTTACCACCCACCAGACAAAGTCTTGCCGCCAAGCGATTCGTCGTGTTCCGGCATGATGTCTGGTGAAGCCGTACGGAGGACGGGTCTAAACAGCTGTGTTGCGATGCGTGGCGGGTACGATGCGCTAAATGTTGTTGTGTCGGGAGTTTGGTCGTGGAGAATCTCCAGATCAATCCCCCATCGCATCACTGCTTACCATCAGGCGGGATTGCAGTCAAGCACTAGGTTAGGTATAATTATAAAAAAAAACAGTGCGTTGTCTGACAGTGAGAAATAAAGGCTTTGACAAGACCTATTACGAGGTATTGGTGGCTCAGTGGTTACCGGCACTAGCTATTGTTGTAGGTCGTAGGTACGAACCCTGACAAGTCCTTTACTTTGTATAAAATACTAGCGACCGCCAGCGACTTCGTTCGCGTGGTTTAAACAAACATACAAACAAACTCTTCAGCTTTATATATTAGTATAGATTTTGCGACTACAGCTCTAAATACAGAGAAAGGCGTTACTACTTACTAACATAGTGAGGGGACGTTAGTAAGAGAATCTGAAATTCGAACAAATGTGACATCCATCAATCAGTAACGGGTTCACGACGTGGATTATGTCCAGTCTCCGTCGCAGAGAGTGTCACTCACATGAGTTGACACACACATTGAGTGGGACACATGAGTTGAACATTATAAGCTGCACCCTAATAGGGATGTACCCAAGGTATGAAAATGAAAAAAAAAAATTAATCCGTATTATAGATACTTAATAAAAAAAATTAAGACCTGTATTTTTTATTTTGTCGAAATTATCAAAAACTACTGAGATATAGCGTATTAAAGTTAGGGTTGAAAACTATACTGTTTTGAACAGTATTTACTGTTTTTCACTAAATTATACTTTTTACTGTTGAACAAAAATAAAGTATAAAAAATACTGTTTTCAGCATGCAAACACATTATGTAATATACTTATACGAAATATTCAAAAACAATTTAAATTTAGTAAGTTGTGTTCCAAAAAATATGTTACATGTAAAAAATTAAATGGATAAAATAGGTACTGTTGATTTTTCTAAAATACTGTTCAATATTCTTCACAGACTTGAATATACTTTATTCCTTGTAAAAAAAAAATGGCAACCCTAATTAAAGTTACGGAATGGGGGCTAATTACGTCACGCAGTCATAGTATAAAGAGGGACAGAGTAGGCTATCTTCATACAATCGGATCGCGCGCGGCTTGTATGTGTGCGCCTTAGTATCTATGGGTTGCCGCACGCACACCTAAACACAATATTAGAGTGCTATCAGTGCGCTAGTCGCGGCTAGCACCGGACGAGGTTCGCGCGTCAAGTGTTCTTGTTAAAAATAACGCATGGATCGTCACGAGGATTGCGAACAACTTAAATCGTATTTAATTGCTAATCAGCGAGTTTGCAATTTAAGTGCAGAATCTAGGTATCTGCCCTACAAAAATTATTCTAGAAACCAAATTTTATTAGTGGTTCCACCTGACGACTTTATAGAAAATATTAGAGGATGGAGCAGATGTTCCAAAAATCATTTAAAAATGATCACATAAACTGCAAAGTTGGTATGTCTATTTATAAACAAATGAAAGATTTATATTTCTAAAAGTTATTCACAAGGATACGGATATATATTATACATTAAAATTTAATAACAACGCGTTTCGTAATAGTCGAAACCGAAGAAAGTAGGTATTTTTCTGTAGCTAATTTGTAATTTTGTATTAAATGTGTGATTAAATAGATATTATGTTTGTATTATTTATATTTGTATTAATTAAAAATAAAAATAAATATGGTTCTTTATGTGTACAAAACTAAAAACGAAAATTACAAAAAAAAAAAAACTGACTAGTATAAGTAAACTAAATACTAAGCAAATAATTTAAACATAAGCTCTTAGTCTAAGTATAAATATTTGTTAGCCGTTTGGGCGACAACCGTAACCGACGAAGCGCGGACAGTCGTCAACCCTAAGACAGTAGGCAATTAAATCGCGGATTGGGTCGGAGATAACCTACTTCCCCCCTTTATTCTATGACGCAGTGGTATATTTTGTACCACGGCGTGACGTTATACTACGTTTCAAATCAATGTATCTTCCTAAGTAATTGAATGAAAGAAAAAATAAAAAATACGTGTTCAATATGTTTTATAAATCTACATGATGGACATTAAATATTTTTTTAGGATACAACCCAATTGAGTTACACATACTATTACCCTCAATTTGGCTGATTTTAAAGCAGTTAATCCATTGCTCAAAATATTCCAAAAATGTGTTTGCTACCCAACGTAAACAACGTAATGAATATAAATAAATAAATAAAATATAGGTAAAAATACGGACAAATCACACAGATTGAGCTAGCCCCAAAGTAAGTTCGAGACTTACGTTATGGGATACTAACTCAACGATACTATATTTATAATAGATACATACATAGATGAACATCCAAGGCCCAGGCCAATCAGAAAAAGATCGTTTTTCCATCATGAACTGACCGGGGATCGAACCCGGGGCCTCCACGTGACGAATGATGTTAAACTGGCAAATTAAACCCATTGCTGAGAGTGTATTACGTAATTACGCTGCTAATGAAATGAAATGAAATAAAATGAAATGAAAATCGTTTATTAAGCAAGTAGGATCACTGATCAGTTTTACACGTCATGTTTATTTTTTATTTAATTTTTTTAACTAGATGAAGCCGGCACTTCCTAACTGACTACCTCTGAGAAGAAATAGCCGAAACAAACTCAGGGATCATCGTCTTTTTTCAAGACCAGACATTAAAAATGAAAATGTTTACAATAATTTACGTTATAATTACGCTTAATAACAATGCTTTACAGAGCGAGCAGTTCAGTCCCAAGCTGTTTTGTCTTCTAAATAATCTGTGATTTTATAATACCCCTTTTTGCAAAGTTTGGCCTTTATATGGTTCATAAATCGTTTAATGGGTAAGTTTCAAATGTCCATGGGAAGCTTGTTGTAAAAGTGTATACATTGACCCATGAACCAGTTGCCTACTCTGTGGAGACGAGTGTGATGTACAGCAAGATTGTTTTTGTTCCTGGTATTTATATTATGAATATCGCTTATTTTCTTAAAATTTACGCTAAGAGTTAATTAATCAAAAATTGGAAATGACCCTGAAATTCCTTCAAGAAAAAAAATAGCTACTTGGTTTTCCACGCGTCACATCAGATTGCCCAATAAATTTTTAACAACAATTTTAATGTAAATATTGTATGGCTATAACAATAGTTTCGCGTTCATTGCTCATAAAGATAAAATGGTAATTACATTCTTAATGATTGTGATTCAGTGCTTTTGACCATTATTTTTGCCGATATGTGAGTAAGCTATGTGCCGTTTTATGGTGGTGACTGTTCGACCCACTTCTTATATACAATACTTCCATACATTTCTATGGCTTTGTGTTTGTAGACCCATGTGTCATCGGCTGAGAGTGAGTTTGAGTCTTTGAAACAAAGAGAACAATGTGTTTAGATATTGGTAGTGAAGCTAAGCATGTTAATCTATATCTATACTAATAAAGAAAGCTGAAGAGTTTGTTTATCTGTTTGTTTGAACGCGTTAATCTCTGGAACTAATGCGGCCCTAGCCAATGTAACATCGCTTCGTAGCGAAGCGAAATTGAATACCAAACCAAGCAATGGCGGGAACGATTGACCACGTGATTTGTCGCGTCGCGTGGTCAATCGTTCCCGCCATTGGCTGGTTTGGTGTTCGATTTCGCTTCGCAATGAAGCGATGTTACATTGGCTACAGGCCCTGGTCCGATTTGAAAAATTCTTTTTGCGGTAGATAGCCCATTAGTCCAGGAAGGCTTTAGGCTATATTAACATGACGCTGCGACCAACAGGAGCGGAGCATATCGAAATCTACGCGGATGAAACCCCGTAGCGCAGCTAGTTAATATATAAAACTGAAGAGTTTGTTTGAACGCGCTAATCTCAGGAACTACTGGTCCGATCTGATTTTTTTTTGCGCTGGATAGCCCATTAATCCAGGAAAGCTTTAGGCCATATAATATTATGCTGCGACCAATAGGAGCGGAGCATAACTAACTCCACGCGACCAAAGTCGCTGGCGGCCGCTAGTAAGAAATAATTGTGTGTACTAAACAATCCATAAACTGCTAAAATAACTGATGCCATCGGAAAGCGAAATAGAAACGGGCTGAACAAATCTGCCGGAAGTCAGAGGATCAATGGGCCAAATTCGAGCCATTGGGTCCCTTTTAATCGCAAACGACATTGCGGTAGGCCCTAATGAAGAGGACTGGCTGGACTCCTTTGATAAAGATTGGTCCCTGGCAGTTCTGGAAAGAGGGCAGCCTTTGCCCAGCTTGGAACATTAATGGCTGATGAAAGAAAAAAATATTTCTTACTTGGCGAAAGCTAAGCCACGTTAGCAAGGGTGATATCTACTTTTAAATTGAGTATCAAAATGGGACTCTTAAAGTTTCCACTCATTATCACTAAAATAAATTCCAGCTACATAGGTATTACCTATAAAGGCGAAAGTTTGTGGATTTGCGTGTGTTTGGGTGTGTCGTTTCTATGTTTAATACTTCTACACATCAAAACTGACACCGGATGAAATTAGGTACACCGATAATTTATAAAAAAGGATAAAAAAATATTAACTTTATTATTTAAGTATGTACCTACACAACAAAACACATAGGGATGTGACAAAATTCTAATCTGATTACAAAGGTTATTAGATTGTTAGTAGAATAATTTTATTTCGCACGCAGCTAATATTAAATAATTTATTGTATACCAATTCTTTTTTCACAACGAATACTAGAAATTCTCCCAATAAGACCACTAATACCAATCCCAAAAAATAACCATCATTGAGTCACTAACAATCTTTATGTCCTCATTTAAAACCATTTCACTAAGACCAAAAAACAGGTCCTTCGTAGCTGAACGGCCTATACTAGAGTAATTGACCTCTGAACATAACTTAGTTAAACCTGACACAAACACTACTCCGGTCGCTTTATCTAATATAAGCTGAAGCCTTGAATAAGTGGACCCGTACATGGGCAGTATGGAGTTGTAACAGGCGGGGTGAAAATGTCATTAAATATTGTCAATAAAAGCCAAAAAAGAAGCGGCTTAGGTGTGTAACAGGTTTTTAATTCATTGGGTGAATATAAATATACAGTATGTTAACTAACAGAGGGCGTTCCCGTTAACCCGAAATAGTATAGCATACATACATGCTAAAAAAAATATTTCCATTCGAAAACAAAATGTTTTAAAATTTTTTTCCAATAAGAAAATATTCAATAAAAATTTTAAATTGACATGTAAAAGAAACACACTGTACACGCGAACATGAAAGACGGCAACGTCGCAATTTATTTATACATGACGACTACTATTTTGATTTAAAACAGGAGGTTTCAAATTTATTTCCAATTAGAATTTTTTTTATTCGGATTTTTTTATGCTTATTTTTCTTTGCTGATATTTTTATTTTAATCTATTAATGATATATATATTAACGAGTTTAAGGGAACGCCCTCTGTTATTTAACATACTGTATAATGTGATCGGTTTTGTGTCAGTATCAATTGTCCGTGAATTACTCTACTATTTTTTGAAGTCGATTAATAGCCGATCTATTAATCGACTTCAAATAATAGTAGAGTATTCGGATAAATTATGTTTTTTTATTAAGAGCTGGTAACACCATGGAGCGAATGGTAACACCGGCTGGAGTTGCGTTCGACATAGCGATCGACCGTTAGCGCGAGCAGTCTTTGCTCAAGCTTCGATCGAGTGTGTGTTGGTTATACTCAAACCCAGTTGCTCTTATCTGCTTTAATCTGAGATTGTCATTGTAATCCCTTCATATTAAAGTGATCTGAGTGTTAAAATAATAAGAATCGAACATCACACTATAGTTATTTTTCAACGTTTTCTCGAAATACCGCCCACGATGGATGGGAATCATGGAAAGACACCTCAACTATCCGGAACATCGGGCCCGCCTTCCTGACGTTTATAAAACTCTTTTTTGATTATTTGATTATGAAGCCAACCGTCGAATGTAATAATTGTTTCAATATTTTGAATGGCTTTGTTACATACTTTCAGACATTCTTTCCACGGGATATAACGGGTTTTAATTTAGTATAATATTTCGTAGGAAAATATAATAAAATATGAAATCAAAATAGAGTTTCGAAACGAAGAATCGCTTAATTTTAACTGTTTCAAATATAGTCGCAGTACGTAATCAGCGTAAGCAGTCGTAGTATCAGCGACAGTTAGTGTCAAAAACTTAAAAAAAAGTATAGCGAAATTAGAGATATGAGACTGAAGTGAGTACATAAATAATACACTAGACTATTACTTACAATTGTAAGTGTAAGTGCATTATCAATTATAAGTAAATAATGTTATCATGAATACAATACTTTTGTTGCTCATAGCATTGATAAAGCAGGTAACTCACTGAGATTTTCATCACAAAAGGTTTAAAAATGGTCTAAATATAGGCTAAATGGAAATACTGCTAATAAAGTGCATTTCTGTATTTTGGAACCGCCTTATGTTAATCGTGATATTCTTTTCGATATGAACATAAACAAAATCGGACTCCTCTGTAAAACTTACTCGTAATTAGGTATACTTCAAAAACTTTTTATTCGTCAGTTGAAAATAAATAAACTAGACCAATATTATAAGTAGTGCTGGATGGAGTATGAGTTCTGCCAATCAACCCACTAGCCGACTGGATATTATGTGTCTATCGGATACGGTTTGTAGAATCAGCTGTTTTATAAAATCGCTAGCGGTTTTACAAAACGAAGCTGTTTTGTAAAAATCAACTATATTTCTGAGACTTAATTTATTGATTGATTTTTTTTTTGACTAGGAATTATATTTTTGCTTCATTTATATAAATTTTAATAAGCTTTTTGTCACCCAATTATGGCAGAATATGTTAATAAACAAAAACAAATACTTTATAATCTATCTTTAACAGTTTCTGATTGCACAAACAATTAGTGGAACGGTGCTATGTATCTGTAAAGGGTTCGAATGAGTGCAGGAGGGTTATAAAGGTCACGAGGTCGACGACCCCAAGGGACATTTTTGCTAAATGACTGGCTGCTCACTTGCCTATATAATTTACAGCACTATAAAGTATCTAAACTGTATATTTTTAATTGTATACTTAGAATAAAACTGAACTGAGTTTTATTGTTTTTTTCCGTTTGTTTATACTCGCAAAATCTCTGGAACTAACTGTCGGATTTGTATTTTTTTTTTTTTGTATTTGATAGTCCTAGACTTGTGATAGGAAGTTTGGGAATGGAACAAAAATAAAGGGAAAAATGTCAGTGCAAGCGCTAAACGACACCGAATCAAAAATGACAGGAGTTTTATAAAAATACTAGCTTTCACCACCAATGACTGAAGGTGAAGGAAAACATCTTGAGGAAACCTGGACAAGTCTGAAATCGCCAACCCGCATTGAGCAAGCGTGGTGATTACGCTCAATCCTTTTCTGTATGAGAGGAGACCTGTGCCCAGCAGTGGGACGATAAAAAGGTCGATGATGATGATGATGACTAGCTTTCCGCCCGCGGCTTCACCCGCGTTCGAGTATATCGTGCTCTTTACATTTCCCTCTAGAATATCAATTTTTTCCGGGATAAAAAGTCGCCTATGTTCTTTCTCAGGGTCTAAAGATTGTCTGTGCCAAATTTCATTAAAATCGATTGAGAGGTTTAAGCGGGAAAGCGTAACAGACAGACAGACAGAGTTACTTTCGCATTTATAATATTAGTATGGATGGATAGCTGTTATTTATCAAAGCAATGGCGCCGATTCTGTTGTTCACAAACTAAACTAATTTTAAGTTATTTGCATCTTTTTCTTTCCATTTCGTTAAGAAAAGGATAGAAGACAACATTTTAGTTTAATCCTGTCAAATATTCAAAATAAGATACTCCATAGACAGTTTAGACGCGATTATAAACATGGCGACTAAAAATACGCCAGTTTAAGGGGATAGATACCCTCGAGCGGCCAAAAACGCTCATCTTTCAACGTTTATTTCTCCAGAATGCCTTGATCAAAAATTTTGAAAAAAATATATTATAATCATAGATTCAAGCATAACATATTTATTGTTTATTATTTTCTATACGGCCTATATTTACGTCAAAAGAAAAATATTTCTACACGGCGTTTTTTAACTTTTAAATCGATATTTCTCTTAAAGCGCTTAGACTTTTTTAAATATTCTTACTCGCAGTAACGTTTATCTGTAAGAGCTATAAAATCATAGTTCTATTTTAAAATTGATGAAATATTTAATAAGAAAAGTAATAAAAATGAGTGTCCGTACGAGTTTCCGCCTTGCGAGGTTCAGAGGGGCTCTATGCGGGACGCGGGCGCGGGTCGGCCGGCAGTCTCGCGCCAGCGCTCGTGAGAGGAGGCTGTGTCACTTTTTGCTCCGTGAACCCTTGGATACTAATGTAAAGACATGCTTCAGAAGCGTGGAAAATAATAACGACGTAGTATGATCCAGTACAAGTCTGTTTAGTTAATGATCAACAGTACAGACATCAGTAGCTTTTATACACCATTGAGTCAAAACACTAACGAATAGTCACAAAACTAATAGACAACGGAAATGGAAATTATTAGATATTGAATAAAATTAAGAAAAAGTTAATAGTAACGCTAGTAATTGTCAATAATTGTGTACAGATATTTGGGTTAACCTAAAATATCGAAAGTTGTTTATATTTATTTATTTGAACAATGCTTGATTCAATAAATAAATATCCGATGGGCGGGAAGACTAATGCTCGAGAGGAATTTATAATAAAAGTTGGCGGTAATCGGAGGTTGCATCAATAATTCTAAAATTAATAAAATAATGGCCGAAAGACCGGAAGTGTACTTCCAAGTGTGATTTTAGAATAAACTAAGGTTTTAAAATCCTCCCAAGTAATTTAAAGTAATCATAATAAATTTAAATAAACATAAATAATTACGCAACTACGATCAATATAAAATAATTATGAAACTAAGTATAGCTTCATAGATGGGCGGGAAGCGCAAGCTGTAACACTAAGTACTTCGAGTGCAACGAAGTATTTTTAGTGATTTTGTGTATAATTATTGAATGCATTTATTGCCGCGCTGGGACGCTTTACGTGATTTTATATGATGCTTTATTTTGATACTAGCTTTCCGCCCGCGGCTTCGCCCGCGTGGTGTTCGATTATATCGTGCTTTTCAGATTTCCTTCGGGAACACCAAATTTTTCCGGGATAAGAAGTACCCTATCATTTAATCCGGATTTCTAACTTTACGTCTACAAAATTTCAAAGCAATCGGTTCAGTAGTTACAGTGTGAAAGCAGAACAAACAAACTCACTTTCCCATTTATAATATTAGTATGACAATTTCCCATTATAATATTAGAGAATCACAAACGCTTACGTCAAAGCTACTTTTAAGTGTCAAACATTACATATAATGGAAAGTTTGACGTATGCGTGAATAAATGAACAACTTTGCCCAAAACATAAAACCGGTAAATTACCGGTTTTATATTTTTTTACCGGTAATTTTATAGTTACGCCGGTAAAAATGAAAACCGGTAAACCGGTATTGCATGCCCTACTTAGAAATAACTTTAACCCGAAGGAATCTAGAAGCGCGATATACACCGATGATTCGGTTATATCGCGCTTCTAGATTATTCTAGAAGTATCTAGAAGCGCGATATAACCGAATCATCGGTTATATCGCGCTTCTAGATTCCTTCGGGTTAAAGTTATTTCTAAGTAGGGCATGCAATACCGGTTTACCGGTTTTCATTTTTACCGCCTTTTCTCCTTTCGTCTTTTTTCGTAACTATAAAATTACCGGTAAAAAAATATAAAACCGGTAATTTACCGGTTTTATGTTTTGGGCAAAGTTGTTCATTTATTCACGCATACGTCAAACTTTCCATTATATGTAATGTTTGACACTTAAAAGTAGCTTTGACGTAAGCGTTTGTGACGATTCGTGTCATTCATTAGTTTGTATAACTGTACTGTACAACGACTATCGAACTCATGTCAAATTTTCCAATGACTCCAGAGCTAGACGAACGTAACCAGTCTTACTAGCTTGGCAGCTTGGCAGTGCAGGAATACCGTATTGGTGGGGCCAGAACACTTATCGGTAAACTAATCTGCTTCAGGGAATGTGATACTCGTCCTAGAGTGATACGCTTTGTAAGGCGGTTATTTTCAGGTACAAATACCAACCTACCTAACCAACCTAACCTGTCAGGGAGCACATCGACTTCCTGAAACAGAAAATGTACGGTACACCCAGAATCGCACTTTCTAAAACAATGAATGGTGGGTTTATCGACCAGACCAAGGTGGCTGACACTTACCTACTGGATGACGATGCCATGTGTTCATTCTGGTGCAGTATTTGTTTGGTGCCTGTCGCTTTTTTGGATCAAATGGTTTTCAATGTTGCACGCTTGCTTGAGTCTGGTTCGCTACCTCAGTTCCTAACAACTAGAGTAACCCACCTGCTCCGTAAATCAGGTAGCACACCAAAAATTATTGGCCGATCACTTGTTTACCGACCATCTTTAAAGTTCTTACATCCAATTTTAAAGTTAAAATTAACAAACATATTGACAGTAACTCATCATGTCTGCCTCTCAAAATGGATGTAGGAGCGGCTCCCGCGGTACTAAGGAGCTACTCCTTAATAACATGGCCATTACCCAACAAGTTCCTCGTTCCCAAAAGGATCTATCAACATGTCGAATAGTTTTTTTTTTTATATTGCCTTTCACGGACACCAGCTCCTCACATATGTAACAATTACTAGACTGAGTAATTGTACGGTTTTAGCTATAAATAAAACATTGTGAGGAGAAATAAATGAATAATAATAATTATTATTATATAATAAGGCCTATTGTGACTTGGTGCCACATACAAGGCTCATGCGGGTGATGGAGTTCTATAAAGTTGATGCAACTCTGCACACCATCTTGATGACGTGTATGGCTAATGGAGGACGGTCCTTCGCTATCCTGGATATCGAGATATTCATAGGAATAGTGATCCGAGCCAGGTCTATTTCAGGGCGATACTTTGAGTCAACTTTGATTTTGCTTAGCCTTGGAGAATACACGTCTAGACTATCGGCTGAGGAGAGGTGGTCAGGTTATATCGCACTTCCTTTACATGAGTGACTTAAAATTCATTGCTCCCCACAAATTTCAACTGGAGGAGCTAATGAAAATTACTGAAACTTTCAGTAGCGTTATCAGGATGGAATTTTGTGTGGATAAATGTGTGGTCATGCATGTAAAGCGAGGAGAGATTGCGGCATCCATGGGAACCCAACTCACGTTCCGTAAACCTTAGGGCGCTCTCTGCATCTGAAACCTATAAATATTGGGTATGTCGAATGCTTTATACCAGTAACATTGATACCCAACGTATCAATGTTACTGGTATGAAGCAATCGTTGAAGAAACGTTTTGCATCTCATATTCATCTTCGCGTCGCTGAAAAAAGTAATAAATAGTCTTCTATTAAGCGGAAATAAGGTACGAGCCTTCAACGGTTGGATCATCCCGATTTTATGTACTCTTTCAGCATACTAAAATGGACTCGGACCGAAGTCGACACCCTGGATAGGAGGGTCCGTACGGTGCTGACTACAATTCAATTGCATCACCCACTGACATCGGTTATGAGGCTGTATTAGTGTATACCCCGCGAAAAAGAGAAAGTTGAAGCTTTTTAAATGGTAAGACCCTCCACAATCGCGAGATATGCAGTCTCAGGGAATATTTCCTAAAAATCGACGTGGGAATGCATCGAGATGTGGTCGCGGTTGACAAGGGAATCACTCCGCTCTCCTTGCCTTGGCTAAAAAGAACTGGTGCAAGCCAGTATACCTACTTGACACTGAAGATCGCATGGAGGTTTAGCAAGCTACATTGAGGTTATTTCCGGGTTCTCCACGGGCTTGATGTAGATTTACCAGCATTCGTTGGCTGGTTGCGTTTTGAAAATGAAAATTGTCTAAATTAATCTAAAGGTGCTACATTTACGCTTGACTGCGCCAAAGGAAAGGTCATGGTTTTAAAAATTGTGTTTATATGCTCATTTTAAGCAATATGTAACATGTTCACTACCATTGTACCTTGTGTACTTATTTATTTTCTGCTTTAAGACTATCACATAATTAATATTTTGGAAAAAAAAATATAAATTTACCGTTTTTACCGGTTTACCGGTAAAAATATTTCAATTACCGTTTTTTTACCGGTAAAACAAAAATTACGCTAATTGCATGCCCTGTTTCTAAGGCCACACCCTGTTCATTCCTCCAATAAAAATTAAGAACATCTCAAAAAAAAAAAAATCGTCAAATTTTGCTAAGTACAAAACAATAATATTTTCCTTCCCTAAAAAAATATATAATTGATACTTGTAATTTAATCCATATGAAACTTGATTAAATTTCCCCAATTTTTTTTTCTAGTAGGTAAATTAAAACAATTTCTTTTTTTCATTCTTTAAGTTCATTAGTCTCAGGTGTTCATTACATAAAATTTGGTCAGTAAAATTTTTAAACAATATGTATTCTAAATAATATGCACCTATTTTAGTCTGACCTGTGAGTTTTATTTAGATGATGGAGTTTCCGGGATTTTTTTTTAAGTCCTGGTAAGTATCAATGGGAATTATACCAAAAACGCTAAATGCTAAATAATAACTATAAATAAAAAAGAATAAACCGGTTCCCATTTTGCATTAATCATTTTTATAAATTAATATTTGTTTTCCCTTTTTTAAATAAAAAAAATCCCTGCAACGCAGTATCGAAAACAACATAATAAAAGTAATTACCTAATATGTTTCACTTTAGGGCATGAGTTTTGATACCACTTAATTCTATATTAGGTACTTTTTAGACAGAATAGTATACTTTATAGACATGGTATGGCATTCTACGTTTGTTGCGAGACGTCCGCGCTCGAAGCAAGCGAGTAGGGAACGTGCACGTAAATATGATGCGGGGTGCGCGGGGGTTTCTGCCTAGCCCCGCCCAGATGCGCAAGGTCATCGTCGTTACTAATCGCCTTAAGTCAGGAGCGCACTAATTTGACAGGTCTAAACTGTTCTAACTCCCTTTATCTTCTGTCCTTTTCTTATAGAAATGGAAAGAAAAAGATGCAGTTAACTTAAAATTAGTTTAGTTTTTGAACAATAGAATCGGTGCAATGTGTATCTGATTTCCACGAGAACCAAGTCAGTATAAAGAGGGACAGAGTAGGCTATCTTCATACAAACTAGGGTTGTAACGGAGCTTCGCCTCCGCTTCCGTTACTGCGGAAGTTCCGCAAGAAATCGTATCTTCGCTTCCGCCTCCGCCTCCGCAAAATTTTTAGCGGTGTTATAACGGAGGTTTATTTACGTATTTATGCGATAAATAAATAGTCCGGCCGCGTTTGAGCGCAAAATGGTCAAGAATCAACTAGCGCGAGGCGGGAATGCGGCAAGCACAATTTGTTTCTCCTTAATTTTCATTACAAGAAGGTAATATTTTTTTACCAAGTATACTACTATTAATGTACGTATTTAAAATAAAAATTTTGTTTTAATTAACCATAAATTTCAATTTTATCTATATGTACTTTTACCTCCGCCTCCGCCTCCGTTAACCTCCGCATCCGCGGAGGTGAGACTCGTCACCTCCGCATCCGCCTCCGCCTCCGCTAACAAGCCTCCGTTACAACCCTAATACAAACGGACCGCGCGCGGCTTGTATGTGTGCGGCTTGTATGTGTGCGCCTTAGTATCTATGGGTCGCCGCACGCACACCTAAACACAATATTAGAGTGCTATCAGTGCGCTAGTCGCGGCTAGCACCGGACGAGGTTCGCGCGTCAAGTGTTCTTGTTAAAAAATGCATGGATCATCACGAGGATTGCGAACAATTTAAATCGTATTTAAATGGTAATCAGCAAGTTTGCAATTTAAGTGCAGAATCTAGGTATCTTCACTACAAAAATTATTCTAGAAACCAAATTTTATAAGTGGTTCCACCTGACGACTTTGTAGAAAATATTATTAAGATGATGGAGCAGATGTTCCAAAAAGCATTTAAAAATGATCACATAAACTGCAAAGTTGGTATGTCTATTTATGAACAAATAAAAGATTTATATTTTTTAAATTATATTTCTAAAAGTTATTTTTAAAGATACAGATATATTACACATTAAAATTTAATAACAACGAGTTTCGTAATAGTCGAAACCGAAGAAAGTAGGTATTTTTCTGTAGCTAATTTGTAATTTTGTATTAAATGTGTGATTCAATAGATATTATGTTTGTATTATTTATATTTGTATTAATTAAAAATAAATATGGTTCTTTAAGTGTACAAAACTAAAAATAAAAATTACTAAAAAAAAAACTGACTAGTATATGTAAACTAAATACTAAGCAAATAATTTAAACATAAGCTCTTAGGTCCGTGTTACAGAACGTCACTCAAAACTCAAGCTCTACTTAAATCTCGTTTGAAGCCTTTTGATTGATTGAAACTAGTTATAAGTAATGCTTAAACAGAGATCAATGCTTGAGTTTCCTTCTGGAATACGAACCTTAGTCTATAAATATTTAGCGGTTTGGGCGACAACCGTAACCGACGAAGCGCGGACAGTCGTCAACCCTAAGACTGTAGGCAATTAAATCGCGGATTGGGTCGGAGATAACCTACTTCCCCTCTTTATTCTATGACCAAGTAGCGGCCAGGAGCTAGTAGACATAGACGCGTTATCAAAAGAGTTAATGGTAATAGAGAAAGTCACAAGAATTACTTCGTTTTTCCTTAGCTATTTTAAAAATAATATATTTTACCCTCATAGGTAATTAAGGAGATTAACAAGTCAATGTATGAATTATTCATAGATACAATTATGACGGGTCTGATCTATTTTTATATAAGGTAGGGTCGTATGAATTGAATAGAAAAAGAAACATATTTATTCAGTTATGACGAGTCCGATTTTTACATCAATACACACATTCTAGCTACCACTTTTTGCCTTTTTTTTACCATTGGTTTAATTTCAATGTATGATATCTTGCAACTCATAAACGTAAAAAATCAATAATTTGATGTGAATAATTGAATTTTTTAAACTGTAATGAAAAATGAGTACCTAAACTTCGCAGGAAGCTTTTAAATAAATTATGTCAAATGTGAAATGACATTAAGTATAAGTTAACATTAATCGACCTTTGAGTCAGCATTTATATTTCGAACTTTATTTTAGTTAAGTCAAAGTTCTTAACACAAAAGTGACAACTTGTATCGAACTAAGCTGTAATTTTTAATAAAGATCTGTATTCCTATAATGGTTAGGTGTATTATTAAATAACCATTTAAGCGGTTGAATCTGATCTAAATAAACTCCAAATTTTTGTAATAAGGGAGTAAAAGTTTTTAGAGCAAAAGTTTATTTTTTTCCTCATAACGTATTTAAATAAGTATTTTTAAAAAAAGGTTTTGTTTTTATAAGAAATTAGTTACCACAAGCACAGTCTACAATTTCACAATGCTACAGCTTGCCGGATATGGAGTGCCCTCCTTTTCCAAAGCCATCTTGATCCCTTAAAATATGCCACCCACCACTTACCACCACCCACCAGACAAAGTCTTGCCGCCAAGCGATTCGTCGTGTTCCGGCATGATGTCTGGTGAAGCCGTACGGAGGACGGGTCAGAGCAGTTGTGTTGCGATTTGTGCCGGGTACGATGCACCAAATGTTATTGTGTCGGGAGTTGATCGTGGAGGGTCTCCAGATTAATCTCCTTCTGGCGCAGCATCGTTGGTCGTGTTGTTGGGTTTAACATTGCATCAACTCGCTCAACTACTGTCTTCCTACTCACTAAGATTTTTAAGTGAATATGCTTAATAAAGTTACGCGTTTTACCATCAACGATTGCAACACTGCTTACCATCAGTCAAGATTGCAGTCAAGCACTGGTTAATAATTATTAAAAAAAAAAACTGTCTCTACCAACTCGACTTAGACCGGCGTCAGCGGCGTGGACCACGATCAGGCACATTGTTAAATTTAAATAAATGAACTTTGAGTCATTTGATGATTTCCTATCCCAACAAAAAAAAAAGGTTGTCTTAAAAATAGACAAATACGCGTAAAACCAGTGGCAACAAATAGCATTTTCTCAAAGGCTGGACTTTATCAGCTAAAGTGCCAAATTAAGCCGAGTTTTTCACTCACGCGGCTAAATATTACAGAGAGATAAGATAAAATAATTACAACGTGCATTATCTGTTGTTTAAACTAAGATGTTATCTTTACATGTTGGTCCTAAGCCCGTTATGCGTAAATGCCGTGGTTAATGCTGCAATAGCTGTTGAACGTTTTAAACTTATTGAAATATCTTCTAAGGAATTAGCTGTTTACTGTTACAATAGTTAAAGCTGGACAAATTGTTTAAATATTAAGATAATTTTGTTGATTTTTTTTTTTTAATTGGCGGTAAACTTATTACTAGGAATAAGAATTAAGATACAACGAGATTTAATAAGGTAGAGTATAGTTTTGTTTATGCACACTTACCGCTTTCTTTCCATGGGGTAGGCAGGAACCACAGAACTACGATCTACTAGGCTACGATCTCTGTAATAAAGGCCTGCTTCCTTTATAAGGTGTTGATAAATAAAGTATAAGTCAAGCACGAACCCAAAATACAACAAAAATGAAAGACCTCATGTGTGACAAATATTTTATTCTGACAAATGTCTTGGTGTCCATAAAGTTGTTAGCACACCCAGCGGTCACATCGACATGTCAATAAAAACTTCACCTTAATTCATAGGAACTGACACTTTTTTATGTTATCCGTGTTTTTTTTTTTAATTAAAGAGATATCCGATGTTTGCAGAGGCTTAATGAGTTAAAGTACCGCCTACGTTTGTTCAAGACAAATTGTGTAAGGCATGTTGTATCATTTTATGTACATTGATAACGTAAAAAGATATCATTTGCATTGAGTAATAGACTAATGATAACATTCTTAAAGTAATCCTTTTTTGTGCGTTATAACAAAGGGGAGTTTCATGGTGATATCTGTAATAAATAATGAAATATATAAAGCTGAAGAGTTTGTTTGTTTGTTTGTACGCGCTAATTTCAGAAACTACGGCTCCGATTTTAAAAAATCTTTTTGCGTTGGATAGCCCCCTTAATCCAGGAAGGCTTTAGGCTATATAGCATCACGCTGCGACCAATAGGAGCGGAGCATAACTAACTCCACGCGAATGAAGTCGCTGACCGCCGCTAGTCCATACTATAATATTATAAATGCGAAAGTAACTCTGTCTGTCTGTCTCTCTATCTGTCTGTCTGTCTGTCTGTCTGTGTGTTAAGAACATAGGCTACCTTTTATCCCGGAAAAATTTGATGTTCCCGAGGGAAATGTAAAAAGCGCGATATAACCGAACTCCACGCGGGCGAAGCCGCGGGCGGAAAGCTAGTAAATAATAAAAATCAATAATCAATATTATAAAGGGGTATCATTTTTTACGCTGTTTAGACGGTTGTAACCTTCGAAACTAATCCGATTTGACAGATTCTTAGGATAATTGGAAGCTACAGAAGATTTTGGCGCGCATTCTCTTGTTCACAAGTTAGTTTGTATAAATACTGCATAAATAAAATAGATAATTATAATTGGATAAGTTGATAAAAAAATGCTATGCTACAGCTTTACCGCGGCAGTCCCCGAGTGCCACACGTCTTTTTTGGATATTTGCTATGTTCTTACGCATTTATGAGGGCCTGGTAGGTCAGCATCACGGAATAGTTAATAACATTATCTCTTCTGTGGTCAGCATAATATAATAATTTTTGAGGTGTTAGGTTATTTTCGTTACGGAATTTCTGGATTCGGTCTCCACGCTCAAGGGCCGCTTAAGAAGCTATGCTATTGCATAGCTTTATATCATCATCATCATCATCAGCCTTTACTCGTCCACTGCTGGACATAGGCCCCTTTCATGGCACGCCAACAAGCTCGATCCTGAGCAGTTCTCCGCCAGCCACAGCATAGCTTTATATATATATATATATATATTTTTTCTATAAAATCTTTTCCTATAAAAAGAGGAGTAAGACAGGGAGACCCACTTTCTCCCATACTATTTATATCAATCCTGGAAAATATAATTAGTAAGCTGGATTGGCACAAACTAGGACTCTATATAAAAGGTAACTATTTAAGTCATCTCAGGTTCGCAGACGACCTAGTCCTCCTGTCTGAGACGGCCGGCCAGATGCAACACATGATAGAGTCTCTACACGAAGTCAGTACTAAGGTGGGACTAGAGATGAACCTAACAAAAACCAAGGTAATGACCAACGACAGCTGGAAAAAACCCATAATTATCAATGGAGAGCCACTAGAACACGTCGAGAAATACATTTACTTGGGAAAATTGATAAGTTTTGACAAATACAGCGACATATTGGAAATAGAAAGAAGAGTACAATCCACGTGGAATAAATATTGGAAACATAAAGAAATATTTAAAAGTAATTGGCCGATTGACATCAAGACAAAAGTCATGAATTCGAGCCTTTTACCATGTTTTGACATATGGGTGTCAGACGTGGAAGTTCACCTCTAGAACAACACAAAAAATTAGTACCTGTCAAAGAGGGTTAGAGAGAAGCATGCTCAGCATAAGGAAGGTAGATAAAGTAAGGCATACTAAAATAAGAAAAACTACCAAAGCGACCGACGCTCTAACGCATGCACTACAACTGAAATGGAAATGGGCTGGTCATATCGCGAGATATGAAGATAATAGATGGACCGCGAGAGTGACATCGTGGAAGGGCCCGACGGGCAAGAGAAGCCGAGGTAGACCACTAACGAGATGGGAAGATGATCTCAGACGTACAGCCGGCCCAAACTGGACTCTCTTAGCAAGAGATAGGGATGTATGGGCATCTTTGGAGGAGGCCTTTACCCAAAACGGGGTTCTTGCTGATTAATTCTATTGCTATAGAAACAACGTGTTTTTCTTTTTGTAAAAAGTTAAATTAAAAACTAACAAAACTAACATTTAAGTATTTGCTACAACTAGACTTACTAACCATATACATATATTATCCTTTTTTCTTATATAGTTATAGATACTTTTATACCGCATTTAAAACTTGTAATATGTAAAAGCAAGAAATAAATGGCTTATTTATTTATTTATTTATATATTTTTTCTGTGTTTCTTTTTATTATTTTTTTTTGTTTTATTTTTAAGCTATTGCTTAAAAACCCAAAAAAAAAAATCGCGCTACTTGTTCGAGTTCTCACAGGGTTAGCACAGATAAGCTACATTTGATAGTAAAGTTATGGATCCTAAACCTAAACTATTAATTTCTATTTCTATTCTACATTATCTACAGTCGTGATCCAGTCGAGCGTCGAACATGAATAATTACCCTACAAATGCAACCTTATATTGCTATAACTAAGTACATCAGAATCAAAATCAGCAATTAGACTAGTAAAGCGGACCCCAGACTCCACAACTGAAAAAGCTTCGGATGCGACTAGGATTAACGCTGAGAGGATGGTGATTGTTGTAACTACTACATATGTACATCAGTAAGTAGGGCCCTTAATCAATTTTATTGATTTGAATATCAATCAGATTCGTATCCCCTGAGAATATGTTTTTAAAATAAAACGAAATATCTGCCATATTTTTATTCATTAAGTTAATTAATGCATCACTGCTTACCATCAGGCTGGATTGCGGTCGAGTGCTAGATTAAAATGTATAAAAAATTGACAAATAATATTTATTGGGTTAAGTAGGCTAGAAGAGCAGTGTTGACCCAGTTGTAAACAAGCGCGCCGCGGTTTGTAGGTCATAGGTTCGAATTCTGATAGACGCTTTATATTGTGTTATTATTTCATCACAACTGGTCTCGAAACGGTGAGAGTACGTACCTACATCATCATCACCAACCTTTTTTATCGTCCCACTGCTGGGCACAGGTCTCCTCGTATACAGAGAAGTATTGAGCGTAATCACCACGCTTGCTCAATGCGGGTTGGCGATTTCAGATTTAAAAGTCCAGGTTCCCTCAAGATGTTTTCTTTCACCTTCGATCATTGTGTCCAAGATATACTTAAAAAGTACATATAACTTTAGAAAAGTTACATTAGTTCTTGCCTGACCTGGAATCGAACCCGCGCACTCATACTTGAGAGGCTGATGTTTTAACCACTAGGCCACCAAGACATGCCGACATGACGACTGATAGTGTTAATTATCCTGCAATGCAGTTGTTATACAGGTTTTCAAATTTGGAATAAGCTTATTACTGATGTGTCTGCTATCTTTAGCCACATGAGAACCCTCCCAGGCGACGTGTTGGTGTGTTAAGACTCTAACAAATGCATTCAAGTTCAGTTTACATCATTAGTTATTGGATAGTAATTGTATTGGACCGTCAAGTCGATAAAACAGTCGTTTTAGCGTAGTCTAAACATGGGATCTTTTATGTCATAAATTAGTTCATTCATTCATAAGTTCATCTGTTCAATCGATATTGTAAATAAAATATATTTCGCCATTATGTATTTATACAACATTATGTATTTTAACAAAATATAAAATCGGAAATGTATACTTTTCTCTGATTAACTGTTGCTCGGGATTTCTTGCGCGGTCACAGATTAAAAGTTTTCTTATGTCCTTTTAGCTAATTTAGAAATATATAAATCTTTTCTCTTTATAAGAAAGTTAAGTGAAGATGAACATGAACCCTTTCGTGGTCAGCTAATGAATTTTTTATTCAACCTCGACCATAAATCTCGGAAAAGACATGCATCAAACAATATTGAAATCGACTGATCATTTTGCGCATAATATGATTTCAAAAATCGAGTAGGTATATCGGATCGACGGCCGCGCATGACATTCAGTCAAATTTAAATTTCGAATCGAAAGCCCTAGAATAACTCTTCGCGGATTCATTTATTCACTCTTCGATGTTTGTGACGCCGTTATCTTGAATTAGAGCCGTTCGGGGTAAAAAGGACGCTGTATTTCTTATTTGCATAGAATAAAGAGAGGGAAGTACGTTATCTTCATACAAACGGACCGCGCGCGGCTTGTATGTGTGCGCCATAGTATCTATGCGTCGCCGCACGCACACCTAAACACAATATTAGAGTGCCTATGACTGCGCTAGTCGCGGCTAGCACGGAACGAGGTTCGCGCGTCACGGCTTTTCGGCACATTAGCTTTTAAAAAATGATCACATAAACTGCAAAGTTGGTATGTCTATTTATGAACAAATAAAAGACTTATATTTTTCAAATTATATTTCTAAAAGTTATTTACAAGGATACGGATATATTACACATTAAAGTTTAATAACAACGCGTTTCGTAATAGTCGAAACCGAAGAAAGTAGGTATTTTTCTGTAGCTAATTTGTAATTTTGTATTAAATGTGTGATTCAATAGATGTTATGTTTGTATTATTTATATTTGTATTAATTAAAAATAAAAATAAATATGGTTCTAAATGTGTACAAAACTAAAAATAAAAATTACAAAAAAAAACTGACTAGTATATGTAAACTAAATACTAAGCAAATTATTTAAACATAAGCTCTTAGTCTATAAATATTTGTTAGCGATTTGGGCGACAACCGTAACCGACGAAGCGCGGACAGTCGTCAACCCTAAGACAGTAGGCAATTAAATCGCGGATTGGGTCGCAGATAACCTACTTCCCCTCTTTATTCTATGTTATTTGGTTCCATTAAACCGAAACATTTGCATTTGCAACACATTTGGCGATAGATCAATTATTGGTCTTTTGTACATTAAGCTAAAATCTGTCTCGGTCAGGCTACATACGACAGCACATCAAGCTACTAAAGTCTGTCAGCTTTCTTCATTAGATTTTAAACTTTATCACTAAATGACTAAGGCTCAAGACTGATTGGGAAATATTTGACAGCTTCGTACACGAACTTCGCCAGCGCGCCGTGCCCCATCTTGTGGGCATATAGTACGCATTATAAAAGTAGGTACATGTTTGGGTGTATTGAAACAACTATATAAAAGGCTACTTTTTATTTTTATTTTAATTACTCACTCTAAAAATTTAACAAAAAATTGATCTGGGTCGCCAAAGAGCCTCTTTGTACGCCTCTCCACTGAATCCAAAGTAGCCAGGTGACAGCCAGGTGACATTTCGAAGCACCAGCCCATATGTGGCTGCAGTACTTCACACACGAGTGGACCTGTGCTTTGTACAGAATGATTTCTTAAATCGTGGTCTGACGCGGGAAAGTAGCATTCGAGTCGGAGATAATGAGATGTGGCCCTTTATCACTGTGATGACGACCATTACTGTTATCACTGACGTTTATCTAAAAGGTGACTCAATAGATTGGGTACTCTCCCAGCGTATTTGAAATAAGTGTTAGTTATAGGTACCTACTAACGGAAAGTAATAAATGCAATTTTATTAATGTTGAAATAATAAAGTATTGCATATTGCGTGAATTTTAATTTAATATCAACCCATATATATTTTTTAATTTCACGCGCATATAAATATTAATTGAACATTATAAAATATCTCGTTACGATTATTAATATTTTCAAAGTTTTTATTGCTTCTGTATCGATAACTTGATTATTAATCTGTGTAAACAAACTTATATACAATTTGCAGACATAAAGAGCAACTAAGAAAATTGATTGTTTGTACTAAAATTACTGAAGATGCAGACACTGTAGTTTTTGGCGTATTGCAAACTCTACGTCAGAAGTTACAGTATGGACATCTCTGAAGTAATCCACATGTACCTTAATGTGAAGGAAGAAGGCTTATATTAGAATAAAAAATGAGTCACCAACAAGACCTGTGTTTATACATGGTGTATCTGACATCGTAACGCAAACTTCGCGAAAAGGCTAGACCGCATGCCACTAATAAAATTACGATAGTCATTTATGTCGTTAATGAGCGGTTACAGAAATCACAGCGTTTAAAAAAAAATGTCGGCTCGGCATTTGAACGTTGCAAGCGTGCCGCCGCGCGTTTTATTGTAGGTATGACGTTGACCACTGATTTTTATTAGTTTTGTTCACATTGCGCTTTTTGGTGTATTTAGCGAATTAATTAATTTTTGCTTTAAAATCTTGTTGGGTTATAAAAGTATTGCAATTATGAACGATCGATCTGAAGTGAAAAAAACAACATTTTTTTAAACCAGGTTAAAGCCGGCGAAAAATTCCACCACTGGGGGTTCAGAATCATGTATCCGAGTATGTATCCGAGACGCACAAACGAGTAAGTACCATGCATCTAGTATGGTACTTACTCGTTTGTGCGTCGATGTCAGATACAACCTCTAAAATTACTCGGCATACCTTCTGGTAGATATCAGAGTCATTATTACGATATACATTAAGTTTAGATGTTACTTACATAATATAATATCTACGTCTTTACAAATTAAAACACTAGGTACTAGAGTTGACACATAAAACAATATTTTAAAATACAATCTCAAATACAGTAATTACTAGAAAAATATACTAGGAAAGTGGTGAAACGAAATAAGTACAATTTATAATTCCTAGACTTATTTTGACACAGTAGGTACTTAGACTTGAATAATTGAATGGAAGGACTATTCCAGCTTCTGGTGTTTTTCGTTTTAATTGTTCTACTTGAGTCGCGCATACAATATTTAAGCATATCAAATTTCTGAGCGACGTCAGTTACTTTAGTTTTAGAACGGATTGTTTATTCTTTACTCGGTCCACAACATCCAAGATAGATAAAAGCTTACATTAATGACAGTGTCCATTAGGTATGTATTTACTATTTACGATTGTAGGCCAGTAGATCAAAATCTAAATTTCCGATTTGTAGAAGACAGGACTGTAGAGCTATCTTTTGAGTAGGCAATATAGAAAAGACACACACAAACACCGGGTCTGCATGGTGGCCTACTGCCCACTTCCTCTCACTGAGAAGAGGATATATCTCTATGAGAACACTAGAGGCTGATTATAATATCATGTATTTATCTGGCACCGGCAGGTATTGCAGCCATCGCGTGTAGATCACGTTGGTTGGCATACGATTGGCAAAAGAAAACAAAGCAGTGGGTGGGTGAACACTAGTTTAAAAAAGAAGTGTGGACTGGATAATTATCCGCAGAAAAATCCATTAAAACATATCTGAAGGCACAAAACAATACTCGTATAATAATAACTGCCTATATTTTTTGTTATGCCTGTTAGCGTCGACGCGACGTTGAATTCTTTGCTACTGTTATAAATGTTATAAAAATTCATATGACTTGAAAGCCCACTCTAAAAGAACTGTCATTGTTCAACGCCATCCAAATTTTATACATTAGACAATCTATAGAAGACCAAAAAAGAGTTCTATCACGTTGGTCATAAGACTCTTTTTAAACACACTGCCCGAGGGGCTGACTAAAATATTGCATTCAATATTTTGTTTTATTCACGGCGTTAAATTCATGACATTCCCAAATTACATTTTGTATTTTGAACGGTCTTTTACGTTCTACAGGATGTGTTCATTAATAGAATAAGCCTTCGCCTGGAAATATCACTGTCAAATCAATGAATGCAATTCATAAAGCGCGTACAACCAGGGGGGACGTGACTCTAGTGGCAGATTTGGAGGCCCAGTTTCTCTTAAAGTGAGATATTTCGACATTGCTTTGGACTGGAGATTAAATTATAAAATATATTTTATTAGTGCAAATATTCATATTCATGCATACAAATATTTGCACTGTGCGGGGATTGAACCCGCGCCTCCTTGCGCAACGGCCGCGTTCGCTACCGTTACGCCACGGAGGCTGTGAAGCCGAGGGGTGTCGAATTACCCAGTAACTGGGTTGTTGAGGTGAGATAAGCTGTCGCTCCATGAGTTAAATATTAGTATTCAGGTAAATCCGGTTAGACAAGACCCCTACATAGTTGTGAAAAAGGCTAGAGAGTAGATTTTATCATCATTATCTGATGATAGGTTGATACCTATCGTCCCACTGCTGGGCACAGGTCTCCTCTCATACAGGGAAGGATTAAGCGTAATCGCCACGCTTGCTCAATGCGGTCTGGTAGATTTTATATAGCACTAAAACTAGTTAACTATAAAAAGGTTTTGATGAAAACCGCGGCTGAAAAAAAATATCCCACCAGCCACAAATTATTGAAATGTTTCACAGAAAATTACTTTAGCAACTAGAAAATGAAAACCGTTACTTTTCGTCCCGGAAAATTAAAAACTCTTAACTAGATCACGGTTAGTCAAAAAATAAACACTCAAATTGCACAGACAACTTCCAAATGGAGTTTTTTAATCATCTATACGATATTTGGCATCGGATACTCGGGTTGACAATCTAGGATACGATTTTTAGCTCCGGTCTTATTTAGAATAGATATTAGAACGGTCGGAAGTCGTGGTGGCCTAATGGTTAAAACACCAGTCTCTCAAGTATGAGTGTGCGGGTTCGATACCAGGTCAGGCAAGTGTCAATGAAACTTTTCTAAGTTATATGTACTTTCTAAGTATATCTTGGACACTAATGACAGATTAAAAGGTAAAGGAAAACATTTTGAGGAAACCTGGACTTTATGTCTGAAATCACCAACCCGCATTGAGCAAGCGTGGTGATTACGCTCAATCCTTCTCTGTATGAGAGGAGACCTGTGCCCAGCAGTGGGACGATATAAAGGTTGATGATGATGATGATGATTAGAACGGATGGCCAGACTGCTTCATCACGAAAAATACTTAGCTGCATTCTAATTCCGGAACAGACTATTACTATTGGTTGGGATCATTTTGAAGTTTATTGTTATTCCATTGCTCCCTTTGTTCGAAAATTTATCTGCTCAACAACGTAAATAACGTAATGAATGCTGTTCAAAATGACACCCATTGCTACTGATAATGGGTTACGCAATTACCCTGCTGATAAGACCAATTCTCATCATTTTAAGAACGTTCATAGTTGGATCTGTCTTATTCTAAATATCTCTAAAATGTTTTTACATTTTTGACATCTATTTGACTCAGAAATAAGACGAGAATATGAATGTTTAATTGGCCTCCAAGCTTCAAGATAAACTTTTAAGATGCTGACCAACTTTGGACGAATACGTTTCCGTGACGTTTTTAATGTAAGAGCTGAACTGCCAGGGGAAAGTCTTGAAAAGAGACGTAGGCGTCCTTAAAACTTTTTTTTACATTCTATAACTCCAGGCCTTAGAGTTATAGAATGTAAAAAAAAGTTTATAATAGGTCCCCGAAAAGTTTTCGGATGTTAAAAAAAATGTATGAGGTCTACTACTGCTCCTCGTTAAAGGTGTACCTAAGCTTAACTAAGAGACAAGCTGGTACCAATTTGTACCGGTGACAAATTTGTACCAGCTCGCCCCTTAGAAGTTAAATTATAATGTGGATGTGGCGAGTCATTGAGGGCGCATGATAGGTAATACTAATTTCATGGGGTCGTTATTGAATTAAAATAGAAGAAGCATCGTAGGTCGATGTAGGTCGGTTTGTCGATGTTCCAACGTATAAAGCTGCAGTAAATTGCACTATTACGGCCTTCATCCTGCAGCCTCCTCTGACTTCCACCTACAAAATATATGGTAGATGCCTAGAAAAGTGATTTTATTAACGGTCCGTTATGTCCTTTAAAGGACGGAAGCAGAACCCAATAATTAAACCGCTTTGACTTACCCTGGGATGAATGCGTCATATACTAACACTAAGCCTTTGATTTTAATAGCAATAACATCCAACAACATTCATTGCATTATTTTTTTGAGCACAAGAGATCTGTGAACTTAGCAATATGCTTCAAAATAAATTCAGATTGGATTGATAGTACTTACCTATAGTTTGTTAAGAAAAAGAATTATAGAATAGAATACTCTTCATTATGTACACCATACCTATAGATTACAGAACATAAATATAAAGATTTTACAAAGGGTGACACAATGGGCGGTCTTAGCGCTAAGAGCCATCTTTTACAGACAACCTTTGGATGGATTATCAAGGGGAAGGAGAGACAATTAAGGTAATATAACTAGTCTACAGTGTACTATTAACTTTGAAATTATTTTTTTTGGTACCACAAATGACTGTCATGCGTTTTCTGTTTTATATGATACAGATTACGTGTCCTTGTTGGCAAAAAAACAGCTTATTTCCACGTTAAAAGCATCATCATTAGACCTGTTCTTCTGTATGGCAGTGAGGCGTGGCCTGTGCTTGAGCGACACAAGCAGGAGCTGCGTGTCACGGAAATGAATATGCTACGGTGGATGTGTGGAGATACGCGGAAAGACCGCATCAGGAACTCCCGCATCCGTGGCAGTCTCCGAGTCCGTGCCATAGCAGAAAAACTGTAAGAGGGTCACCTACGCTGGCACGGTCACGTCTTACGAAAACATGTTACGTAGGTAACAAATGTCTTACCATGGCGCCTACGCCGAGCCGTAACAAGCGGGGTAGACCAAAGAAGTGCTGGCTTGACGTTGTAAGAGATGACATACGTGAAAACAATCTCACGCCGGGATGCCAAAGATCGTGCGAAGAGGAGGAGTAATTGTAGGAAAGCGGACGCTGAGCTCCAACGCGAAAGACACGGATGCAACTGGGATTATACGCTGAGATGATGATGATGATGATTTCAACATTAAAATCTATTTTTAAAGTTTCACTCCTTTTCACCCCGTATGTAGGTTACTCGCTGACATTGCTTAGCTTACTGGCAGTTGTACCTAACTTCTTTATCGCAAACATAGTCCAGATAATATAAATTGATATAATTTAAAAATTCATACAGCCACGTCCGTTTCAATCGATACATTTAAATCGCTAACGCAATCGACACGTCCTCATATCGATATCTCATCGAGTCAATCGAATTACATTTTAATATTAAAATTATTCATATTGCCAATATATTACTGCTGGACCGGTGTCGATTGATCCAACTCCGGTAGGATTAAATAACTTGAATACATGTGAAATTATAATTAAAATATTCCTTATGAATATTTTTTGCATTATCCACGTCGGACCAGGCAAACATTTTAAGTTTTTTAAAGTTAAAATTTACATTTAAAACGTTATAGGATCATGTATCGACAACGTCGTCGGTACGAGATTTAAAAAAAATGTTACGTCTTTATTGTAAGTTATGGTAATATAATAATTTCGTTAGTCGTACTGGTATTACATACTGGGTACTAATATTTTACTCATACTTTAGCCTCCGTGGCGTAGCGGTACCGAACGCGGCCGCTGCGCAAGAAGGCGCGGGTTCGATCCCCGCACAGCATAAATATTTGTATGCATGAATATGAATAGGTATTTGCACTGGTCTGGTCGTGCCTCGGAAAGCACGTTAAGCCGTTGGTCCCAGTTGCCATACGAACATCTAATGGTAGTCGTTACGGGTTGTTGGAGCCCTCAAAAGTCTTAACAATTGGTCTAACTGCAATGCTTCGATATCGCCTTCGGGTTGTGGAGGTCGGACGGCAGTCGCTTCACGGAAAATATCGAAGTTTCGCCAAAAAACCAGCAGTTAGACTGGTAAAGCGGATCCCAGAATCCAAAAAGCTGAAAAAGCTTCGAATGCGACTGGGAGTAACGCTGAGATGATGATGATGATGATGATGATCTCAATTATTATTTTGTATATAACTGTATAGTTTTATAGGACCAGAAGAGCAGGTGAGCCGACATGACTTCAAAGATTAAAACTTGTGTTCATTAATATAATTTGCGAAGAAGCTTACTTCAATATTACATTCGTATCGTTTTTATTTGGAAATAGGAATGATAAAAAGTGTATATTATGACGACAAAACCGTTAAATATGTTTTTAAGCTTAATGCAAGATGTTTACAAGTTTACACTTTCCGTGTGTCACCAGAGTGTGTCTGAGTCTCTCTCTCACTCTCTGTCTGAGAGTGTCTTTGATCATGATAGCTCTAGACAGTAGAAACATTTTCACAGATGTATTTTTGTTGCTGCTGTAACATAATATACTTACTTATTTGTGACCCAGATTTGGTTCAAAACGGTCAAATCAAATCAAAGCATTTATTTCAAATAAACCAGAGTTACAGGCACTTTTGAATTGTCAGAAGGTCGGTCAGTCAGTAAGATGACGCTAGTCGAGGTAACTATGGAGAAGAACGGGCAAGAAATTCCATGGACACTTTTAAATTATCAAGCTTTTGATTCAAATATTTGATTACGTCATTCATGTTGAAATCAACCGTGTGAGAATGATGCAGAAATATATTTACGCTAAGAGCGTCCATTATGGAAAACACAAAAAAAAAACAGCAATTCAAAAATTAAAATACAACGTGGCAGCTAAGAGATGACCAGTCCCCTCTGACGGCGTCCGTTCACGAACATGACGTATGGATCACCATTATTCAGCTCAACCATATTGAAGGGAACCTAATGACCCAATACACACTCCACTACCAGCGAGACATTTGAGTGAGCATAATACTCTCAACAGCCAGAGCACAATCGAACCCGCGACACACAGCGCAGCGTTGATCACAGCTCAGCCATGCACCAATAGTTGTTCAAAAAGCTTATCATTGAAGAAATAAACAACAATTGAAACTTAATATTGACAACAATATCCCTCCATTAACATTTACTTTCAATTATTTATATACTTGTTGGTATTTTATTTAATGTTTAATGAAAGCTATTACGGACTGGTGAATGTCAGTATACAGGTTGTACTTTATTCATTCGAAGGATTGGTTAAATAAATATTTTTTCTATAAAATTTTGGTTCACCCAACGAAAGTTACCATTTTTATTCCAGCAAATGGCATTGGATTGAATAATGTACACTCCATTTGGATTTATTATAAAATATGATGAAGCTCGGTCGAGCACGGTAACGGTAAAGCCCCGAAAATCACTATGTTACAAGTGAAAATAGCGATTTTCAACTAGATTTTCAGCAGTTATATGAATAAGAGATTGGTTTAAAAAGGATTACTTTAGCACCGATATTTTTTTGGGCCTTTTTTGATAATAAACTCCACAATTGTGACGTATGTATCTATTGGAAAGTTTATATATATGCAACCAGAGTTCCTCATTCTAAACGCTGACTTTTTAAAGCCCGTTAATTTGCTCTGAACAAAACATTGTCTAGTAGACGACAGTTTTAGATCACACGATCGACTGATAGGTAATGTAAAATCAGCCCTAAGTGAAACAAATTTTAGGTTTTTAAGAAAGTTTTACTACAAGAATAATGTGTCAATCGACTCAAATATCTTCTAATATAAATAATCTAGAGAATTTACTTATCCTTCATCATTCCAAACCTTATAAATAAATGCTAAGAGCAAAAACGGTAGCACTTCTACTTAACCCTGATACTGCTCATTCATCTTCTGAGTTACGTAACTTATGTCTCCCCAGTATTGAGTGTTGACACCGGGCTGTATCGGCGATCGCCGCCGGTGGGTTAGCGTGAATTTACACGTGTATTAAGCATCGCGGGCGCGAAGGCACCCCAGATTACGATCTACCACAGACTAAGAATGTACAGACAGGGAAAAATATCCGCTTCGTTGGTCGCAAGTGTAACTGCGGGGCAAAGGGACCTGGGTTACATCACTAGGTTCATTATCCTATAGTAAATGATTTCATTTCTGTAAGTAGATTGCTATAACCACTTTACGCGTCAATAATGTTATTCTATTCGATTACTTTCACACGCAAGTCTTGGTCTTAGCATAAGGTAGCAATAGAAATCAAACATATCCGTCTAAATGTCTGTCATATTTTATGGGCGTTTATAGCGGTAGCAGTTAGTATTGTAGAGTCGTTCGATCACTTGTTCAATTACACAATTACTAATTACTTGTACAATTTATAAATAGCATCACAACTTACCATTAGGCGGGATCGTGGTCAAGCGTTTGTTTACAATATTTTTAAAAAACCCTTACGGGTAAGTAAGGAGTTTTTTTAATATTACATTAATAGGTAACAAGTTGGGGAGCAGTACACAGTCATTTCAAGCTGTTGTTTGATTATGTGTTTATATTCATTGCAATAAGGTTGCCATTGGATTGCAGACTTGTCAATTAGATTAGGTACAGAAATGTCACTGGAACAAAAATAGAGATCACTGTGACTTTGACAGTTATGCAAATTCCCTACCTGCTTGATATATATTTTTTTTATTTATCAGTAACGTCGTCTTCTGAGTTTCATTTCTATAGGTTTTGTAGTCTGTGGCCCTGCCTTCCTATATCGCTTCACGGGCTCGTGGCCCTGTGCTACTGTATTTTATAATATCATTAATTACCCACCTTTAATAGATTTTTAGTTTGGACACTTGGGTGTAAAAGATACATTGAAGATTACTGATAAGACCGTGTAATTGGTATGCGGTAGCCGTGTTGTTTTGATTTAATGTACATATTTTTCTAATAGCTCATAATATTAATTTAGTTTATTTTTTGTTTATTGTCGGTTAGAGATGATATGACGGGCAGACAGCCTGCTATTGTCTGTAAATCAAAACTGTTATACATCGACGTATAATCAAGCTACACATGTCTAGTTTTAACCGACGTCTGGTATAGATTTTGGAAGCCAGATCCGCAGTGTAATTAAGTAACACACGCAGTAGCAATTGGTTTCATTTTGACAGTTAAACAACATCCATTGCGTTCCTTAAGCAGACACATTTTTCGAACATATGGGTCAATGGATTAGCATTATGCTTCTGATGCACTGATGCACAAATGTATACTGTAACTCGCTAAGAGGACACATGATTCACCTAAAATGTAGAAATCTATACTAATACTAGCTGACCCGGCGAACTTTGTTCCACCTTAAAGGCAATAAATATCACATGACCTTATTTTTTACTTTTTAAATTAGGATAATTAGGGTAGCACAAAAGTGTTGTGTTGTAGAAGTTGAAACAATGAAGCTCATCATTATCATCATCAACCAACATTTTTTTTATCGTCCCCCTGCTGATAGCTCTTCTCTCATAAGGAGAAGGATTGCTCATCCGAGGAATAGGATGCGTAATCACCACGCTTGCTCAAAGCGGGTTGGCTAATTCAGACTTTAAAGTCCAGGTTTCCATAAGATGTTTTCCTTCACCTTGTAATCAATCAGCTTGTAATATTTCATCAAATCTCAATCATACATAGAAGAAATTTCATTTTCTCAACTTTGTGGAGGTGCAAGGTACCAGGGTAGCACAAAAGTGTAGGAGCAGCCGAAACAGTGAAGCTCATTCATCATTAAACCATAATAATTACATGGAAGAACTTTTATTGTGCCTAGTTTGTAGAGGTGCAAGGTACCAGGGTAGCACAAAACTGTAGGAGAAGTCGAAACAACGTTTCCGAAATCACATGCTTTTTCAAGCAATCAGCGCCATCTTCCGGGCTGATTTGTGAATCTAAACCATCCACGGCACCACTCAAACGCATACAGAAAAAATCATTTAAATCGGTCAAGCCGTTTAGGAGGAGTTCAATGACATACACACGTACAGCAGAATTATATATATAAAGATATAAAGCTGAAGAGTTTGTTTGTTGTTTATGCGCGCTAATCTCGGGAACTACTGGTCCGATTTGAAAAATTCTTGCGTTGGATAGCCCATTAATCCAGGAAGGCCTTAGGCTATATAACATCACGCTGCGACCAATAGGAGCGGGGCATAACTAACTTCACGCGAACGATGTCACTGGCGGCCGCTAGTAAATATATAAAGCTGAAGAGTTTGTTTGTTTGTGCGCGCTAATCTCAGAAAGTACTGGTCCGATTTGAAAAATTCTTTTTGCAATGGATAGCGCATTAATCCGGGAAGGCTTTAGGCTACTTAACATCACGCTGCGACCAAAAGGAGCGGGGCATATAAAAAAACGCGGGTGAATCCGTGTGGCGCAGCTAGTGTAGAAATAAATGTTAGTAAAACAACTTTCCCATGTCACTGTAGCTTTGATTAAATTGAACGGATTCCTAACTTACCTCGGGACCCTTGCTAGGTATAGGTACTTATACATATATAGGTATAGCCAACAGCAGGTCAAGCTACCCGAGCTGTCAAATATTCCCAAACAACCTTAGTGCTTTAGCGATAAAGTTGAAAATCTAATAAAGAATTTTGAGAGATTGTAGTAGCTTATTATGCTGTCGTCTGTATATGGGCCGTTTTCCATACCGGTTGGCTAGTTGAAGAACAGTTGAAAAACGACAATTATGGCACGACATAAAAATTAAATATAATTAAATGACAAAGTGAACTATAATGCATGATCGGATGCTCGTTCGTAAACTGTAGTTAATGATAGAACGCTATAATAGCGGTTAAGGGTGCTCTGTCAGTGCACGCGGACGCGGGTGTAAGCATCGCTTACTGTATAGCAAGGCTTTTATAATCAACATGTGCATTTTTTTTTATATTATCCTACAAAAATGTACGAAGTGGGGCTTAACGCCTTACACATTTGCTACCAGCCAACCAAGAGTGGTGAAGAAAATAGATGGCAATTAGTTTGGTTGAAAGGAACAACGAAAATAAAACACACAAGTTCGTTTATATTTTATATACGTATATAGACACCATTACCATCATCATCATCATCTCAGCCACATGAAGTCCACTGCTGGACATAGGCTTCCCCCAAGGATTTCCAAAAAGAACGGTTGGACTCGGACTGCATCCAGCGCTTCCCTGCGATTTTGGTCAGATCATCCGACCACCTAGTCGGTGGGCGTCCGACGCTGCGCTTGCCGGTACGTGGTCGCCTTTCAAGAGCCTGTTAGCCCCATCGGCCATCGGCTCTACGAGCTATGTGCCATACAATACTAAATCAAGAGATAGAGGTGTGTTTCAAAAATAATTGCCAATTCTGTTGACATGCAAACAGACTGGTGACCGTTCTGATAGGAAGGGGAAGCGCAGTCCAAAGAAGAAAGAACTCAATATAAAAAGAAGAATGAATAAAGTCAGACATATGAGAAGGACAGAGTAAGAGAAGATAGAAGAACTCAGATTCTTAGCGTGTGAAGAGCACAAATATTAATGTTTATTGTAGACATACATAGTACACATGATAAATTAATTAATTAAACATAATAGGTATATGTACCTACTGTAGTTAGACATCTGCCTAACCTGTGCAGAACACAGTCGTGATGTAATGTTATGTGTACATTAATAATGAATTGATATTGTAAAGTCAACATTGAAAATTATACATCTATTTACTCAAATATCAAATTCCCTGACTATACAATAACTGTTAAATTAAGCGTTTCTTTGGTCCCATTTGTTCTTACAAAAACTATATTTTCTATATGGAAACAAAAAATAATTTAAAGCATAACAAAAAATAAGAACAATTTTTGATTGAATTTAACATCTACTTAGGTTGTAATGTAGGTTTTACACATTTAGCATTTTCATTCTGAAATCGCAGACGTTAGGTTAGTGGGTGACGGGGTTGCGAGTGTCGACGCGCGCCTCAAAGGCGATGCACGGGGTAGTTTAACACCCCAGGGCGGCGGACATCCATGAGGATTTTTCACCCAGGAACATAAAGAAAAAAAAGCGGGTGACGGGGTACCGATGCCTACCAAGATCGCGGGTTATGAGAAAGAATGTACACGGGTGGGTTTTAGTCAGTAAAAGACTGATGCGCTCGCCCAGGGCCTGGGAGGTCATTCGATGATTTTCCATCCAAAAAAGAGGTTAGTGATACTTTTTTATTGTAATAGTAAAAAATGCTCATCAGGTCAACTTATATGTGCGAGAGTAAGTTTTGCTGTTACGCTTCCACGCTCAAACGGCTGAACGGAGTAACATGAAACCACTCATAATAATCCATGAGTGGACCATGTATTAAAGAAGTACATAAGCTAATTTTCATCTCGTGCCCCATAAGGCAGCAGTACTTTTCATTTCTGAATGATATCCCTTTAATTGATTAATATCATCATCATCATCATCAACCTTTTTATCGTCCCACTGCTGGGCACAGGTCTCCTCTCATACAAAGAAGGATTGAGCGTAATCACCACGCTTGCTCAATGCGGGTTGGCGATTTCAGACTTAAAGTCCAGGTTTCCTCAAGATGTTTTCCTTCACCTTTAGTTTTTATTGTTATTGATTGGTATAGTAGGTACTGAATTATTTAAAATAAACAATTCTGCTGTGATATTTGTCCTTACTTTTTATAACGCTGTGTCCTGACGGCTCGTCGGGTGAATATTTTTGTCACTTTACTAAAAGTGACGCGTCGACGCAGTCATCTGAGCGCGAGATAAGCTTACGTTGTATGTAGCGTAACGCAAACTTTTACGTTTGACTCACGCGGTAGTCAGTTGTTTATTTTTCGTATCTTAACCATTCGGTAAACGAGTCCTCGAGTGAAGACGAACGTAGCGGAGGACTCCCTTGGGCGAGATGGAGCGACGACATCAAAAAGGTGGCTGGTAGTGGCTGGCGTAGAACTGCTCAGGATCGAGCTTGTTGGCGTGCCATGAAGGAGGCCTATGTCCAGCAGTGGACGAGTAGAGGCTGATGATGATGATGATGAACCATTCCCAATGTAAGACATCTTGCTGTTCACCATTTTCTCTTATATGAATTGAGCTCATGCTGACTTAGTAGAAACTCCTCTTGGCGACTGGAATTGTGCTGTAATCTACCACGCTGGTGTATGTCACATGTCTTCGATTTTTTAAAACTAGGGCGTGCGGAATTCCCCACAATGCTTTTTTTACCGTTTTGAGAGCAGTGGTGATTAAATATTTTACAAAAAGTAAAGCGTGTATCTGAAATCGAGTCAAAAATAGTAAGGCCTTGGTAATTAGTCAAGTTATTCTTAATAATATCTAAGACACAAATTGTGTTGTGCTTGCCACGGTGATGAATCGATGGGTACATCATAGTAGCATGTCACTACTATTTAACTAATTACGTGAACGGCTATCATGGCGGGCACCGGTGCGCGAAGTACCTCGCCGACGTAAGCGCGGGGTGCGGATGCGACGCAAAAGGTAGAGTAGAGTTGAACCACGATTGAAAGGCAACAGATGTTTTCTATCGAATCGAATGTCAGTCGTCGTGATGTTTGGAACTGGATGGGGTCAATCGGGTGAAAACCCCGACCACACACTGTGTGTGGTCAGGTGACCGTCACTCCTTTACACAGCACTGGTACGCACAAATGTTGTTATATAATAAAAAAGAGGCAAATGGAGTGAGAAATATTAACTAAGAACGACACCCATAACTAAAAATTTGAAAGGGTTCGCAGCCGCCATTTTGGGTTTTCGTTTTGACCACACTGTGTTCAGAGCCTCGAAAACTAAGTAAACTACTGTTATTAATCCATTATTAAGTCTCCGATGAATCAAAAATCAAAATAAGAAAATATAATTTAGGTATTAATACTAGTGCCTATATTTAGAAACATGGCAAGTTTCCTAGGAAACGAAGTTGAGCAAGATGTCCAAATCCGAGCATGACGTGAATAAATAAAAAGGTAAATCCTTAACAAACTTCGAATAAGTTATAATAAAAATCTACTGGCTGTTATTATTGAATTTGACAGGATAATGCATAAAAGCCTTCATGTCATTGACATTTTAGCATTAACTACAATATTGCTAATATTATATTATATTATCTTTCCTCTATTATAATACACTTTACAGCCACGTTTTCTTTACCATCAATGATCGCATCACTGCTTACCATCAGGCGGGATTGCGGTCAAGCGCTAGTTTATAACTTATAAAAAAAAAAAACTGGCGGTCGCCAGCGACTTCGTTCGCGTGGAGTTAGTTATGCTCCGCTCCTATTGGTCGCAGCGTGATGTAATATAGCCTAAAGCCTTCCTGGATTAATGGGCTATCCAACGCAAAAAGAATTTTTCTTATTGGACCAGTAGTGCCCGAGATTAGCGCTAACAAACAAACATACAAACAAACTCTTCAGCTTTATATATTAGTATATAGATATGTATGGTATACATATGCTATTAATTGTCCTTGAATATATCCGACGACCTGGTAAAAGTCACGGGAATCCGATGGATGCGGGCAGCACAAGACCGGTCATTGTGGAACGCCTTGGCGGACGTCTTTGTCCAGCAGTGGACCTCTATAGGCTGAAGAAGAAGAACAAGAAGAAGAATATATAAAATAAAATGCTATATGAGAAAAATGCAAGGGATAATTCAGTTGATGAAAAATCAATTAACGCCTATTTTTCTATCCTATGGGTGGACTTGTATTTATTTCAGTTTTAATAATAAACGAATCATAAAATTAACACTATTTAGTAAAAAAACATATTTTAAATTAATAAAACCGCTTACTAATAAAAAAAATATAAACAAGATGCCATAGAGAGACAAATTTAATTTGGAGTATTGTAATTAAGGAGTACCGTACAGCCGATCGAACTAATTTATAAGCCTACCTTCAAGTTCATCTTTACCCGGTTACGGCAAAGCCAAAGGACCCTCATTTGCCTTTGACATAGCCGGGTAAAGATGAACCTTAGAAGTTGTTTACACTTCTTTTTTGTTAGACGTTGCTCTACGCTAGGAATTTTTCATGTATTGTGGGAACGCTTCCAAACATAGACCAAATATAACCTCACATACACAATCAAACACAGATTGTGCAAAATAGTATAGTTAATTCAGTGTTAAATGCAATAGTCTTATGTTAATTGCTCAAAGCCAAGAAGAAAAAAAAATGTTAATTGCTAAAGTAAAAAAAATCTATTGTCAGTTACATCCTTATTTCTTTATTTATATTTGTAAATCACAAAAATACATTTACATAAAATATACATACAGAATAGGCATACCAAGGGCTGCCTTATCGCTTCTTGCGATCTTTTCCAGGCAACTTTGGAAAGGACGGTGATTTTCCTGGACTGGCCTGGATTAATTTTTAGGCAAATGTATATCTAAACATACACTGTATATAAAACAATGGATGGAATGTGGAAAGGTATGGTTAAGAAGGGAGTGACTATGGAAATTATATCTAATAGAGAAGACCAAATAAATTGGAATAAGGCCAGGAGAATGAGATACAGTAAATAAAAGTTCATATAGATTATGGTCATTTTGAAGTTTCCACATATCCGTACTAATATTATAAATGCGAAAGTAACTCTGTCTGTCTGTTTGTCTGTCTGTCTGTCTGTCTGTCTGTCTGTCTGTTACGCTTTGCCGCTTAAACCTCTCAACCGATTTTGATGAAATTTGGCACAGACAATCTTTAGACCCTGAGAATGAATATAGGCTACCTTTTATCCCGGAAAATATGATATTCCCGAGGGAAATCTAAAAAGCGCGATATAACCGAACTCCGCGCGGGCGGAAAGCTAGTAGTATATAAATCATATGAAAAGGTCAATTTATAATAGACCACATATAGCGAAAACTTAACAGAAAAAAAAACTAGTAAAAAAAGTAGGGAAAAAATCTTGTTCGAAGAAATAATTAGATAAAATTTTCTTCAAACAATACAAAATATTTATTGGGAAAAAAAATCATTATTAAAATTTCTGTGTACCTACATTAATACTGCATTAATTGTAATGGGTTACACCAATTGTATTGTATCCACACTAGGGTTGTAACGGAACTTCGCCTCCGCTTCCGTTACTGCGGAAGTTCCGCAAGAAATCGTATCTTCGCTTCCGCCTCCGCCTCCGCACAATTTTTAGCGGAGTTATAACGGAGGTTTATTTACGTACCTATTTATGCAATAAATAAATAGTCCGGCCGCGTTTGAGCGCGAAATGGTCAAGACTCAACTAGTGCGAGGCGGGAATGCGGCAAGCACTATTTGTTTCTCCTTATTTTTCATTACAAGAAGGTAATATTTTTTACCAAGTATACTACTTTTAATGTACGTATTTAAAATAAAAATTTTGTTTTAATTAACCATAAATTTCAATTTTATCTATATGTACTTTCACCTCCGCCTCCGCCTCCGTTAACCTCCGCCTCCGCGGAGGTGAGACTCGTCGCCTCCGCATCCGCCTCCGCCTCCGCTAACAAGCCTCCGTTACAACCCTAATCCACACCTAGTGCATTAATTGGGGGTTATACCTATTGTATCTATTGAGATACAATGGGTTTAACTCTATCCCCTAAACTAGGCTTGGCCTGTATCTTAAGGGGCAGTGTCCGGCTACAGGGTATGCTATGTAATGTTATTGTGGTAGACGTGCCCGTGGATAAGCAAGTTGTTGAATTTTGACCTTGTGTCAAACTATAAAAATATGAGAGTGAGACGGTGAAGAGTGAAATTGTATGGAGTAGGTAAGTGTCAATACTTGACGATTATGTTTAGTAAGTGTTTGTGGTGTAGTGAATTATGGTGGAGTGAGTGCATGTTTTTATGTGCGAATATTATTGTAAATTAGTATCAGTTGTATTGAAAATTTCAATATCGGATTCCTGGCAGGTTGCGTTGTACATAAGACTAGCTTTCACTATATACGAGTTTGTCTGTATAATCTGTCTGTGATCACGATGTATAGAAAACAAATCCCTCGGATAATTAATTGGTATTTTTTCTCCATACACGAGCTTAAATATATTGTGACTGTAAATATAACATTGCAAACCGCCCTTTTCTTAGTAACAAAATATTATTGCTTGCTTGTTTCGGGCCCGTAAGTTATTATTGGCATTCTTAAGGGGGAAGCGTCACGATTGCCCGTGTAATTCAAAGGACATCACTCATTTCGTACCCAGAATACAAAAAACTGCTGTCTTATGCGAAATTATATCTTGAGAATTTTTTACTATTATTAATCCATACTAATATTATAAATGCGAAAGTAACTCTGTCTGTCTGTCTGTCTGTCTGTCTGTTACGCTTTCCCGCCTAAACCTCTCAACCGATTTTGATGAAATTTGGCACAGACAATCTTTAGACTCTGAGAAAGAACATAGGCTACTTTTTATCCCGGAAAAATTTGATGTTCCCGAGGGAAATTGAAAAAGCGCGATATAACCGACCTCCACGCGGGCGAAGCCGCGGGCGGAAAGCTAGTATACAATATGTAAAGAAAACCCTGTCCGATCCGTGAAGGTTTTGTTAGGTATCGATAACTGATTCTAATAATAATCATAAACTTAAAAAAGCCCCCTAAAAATAAATATTATTTCGCAAAAGGAGGTCTTAATACACGTGCGGTAGGCAACACATGCGCGGGCGAAGGGGGCAGCGCACGCGGCACGTGGTCGCATCGCTCATAATAACACCGTCGAAAATTGTGTTGTCACTAATTTATAAATTTTGGGGAAGTTGGAATTAATTTGCGAAAAAAAAGATAATTTCAAAATTCATTAGTATTGTTACTATGATGATTACCTATGTAAAATTTCATGTTTTATTTGGTCATGTGTTTACCTAACCTGTGTTATCCTGATGGGTCGGATGGGGTTTTCTTTACATATTGTATAACTCCCAGATGTTTCAGATAGCAAATGTTTAAAATTCCTATTTTAAAAAAAAGTTCATAGTTAAAACATGTTGTTCAGGCTAAACACACACGGCATAAAGGCGGACTTCGGCAAAAAATAAAATTACATTTAAAAAAAAAAATGTATTGTTGATAATTTATTATATACAACAATTTACCAAATAGTTTTCAAGAATTACCGTTGACAATGTTTAAAAAATACTTTTCAAACTATTAATATTTTACTATTTTACCATTAAGTACTATCTAGATAACAAATCAATTGCTGATTATGATTAAATCTTCACGCCATGTTATGGTGTAATATGCTGGAAGAAATCTACTGTAACAACTCACTCTAGCAACTTTATATTAAAATTATTTTATGAAATAGCAATCAATACGATTATAAGAACTTAGCCTAGAGCATAGGCGTAGAGTAGCCAGTCTTTCGGTGTTCTATATGATGCATTTTGGGGAGTGTGCGAGGGAATTGCATGATTTAATTCCCCCATCTTCGTTCCACCATCCGACGACCCGTCGTACGGCTAGTTTCCACCCTTACGTTGTTAACACCACTACGATCCGGACGAAGCGTTTCGTCTCCTCCTATATACCGCGTACATCGCGGGACTGGAACAATTTGCCAGCGGCGGTGTTTCCGTCGGACTACAATTTGAGTGTCTTCAAGGCTAGACTGAATAGGCTCTTAACAAACTAGTGCGCTTTACCATCAACGATTGCGTCACTGCTTACCATCAGGCGGGATTGCGGTCAAGCGCTAGTTTATAATATACATATATTTAAAAAAAAAAAACTTATATTATTTTAATAAGCGTGATTCATTCTTCTATAAATGCGTAGGTACTTGTAAGTATTGCTTACTTGTTCAACATGCAAGCTTAAACTGAAAAAAAAAAAAAAACAAATAAGAAATTTTTAATTTCGCGAGCTCCGCTGCGTTTCCCCCTTAAGGCCATCAATACTTCGATAGTCACATATCACTTACTTGCCCGTGACTGCGGCTGCATTTTTATATACCGTTCAAAGTGTTTAAACGTACCATAAATGTTTCTTTAATAGCTTCTTATTATTTGCGAGGTCTTTATGACACATCAGCACGATCAACACTGATACAATGCGATTAGAAAACTTTGTAATTACCACACATAGTTGCTCCACTCGACCATAATAAAGTATTATAGGCGAGATAGTTTTTAGATACAAATAGTTTTTGTTTGTTGTCTATGCGCAAAGTTATCGATGCGAGCGTACACAGGCTGGCATAGAGAATTCTTTTTTTTTTCATTTGCAAATTGGCATGGAAATAATGATATGTTTTATGTATGGTATGTTTTAAATTGTTTTTCTTTGTAAGTTACTGTTCATTTAATCAGTCTGTGTCTGTGGAAAATAACATAGCGTTTCCATTTGAAATATAAGTAGATATTAAAAATATTACAAGTATTAATTTGTGGCTTTCTCAAAGAGTCACTAAATGTTGCCAATGTCACGTACTATTTAAGACCTATAATAGAATCAATGAGTAATAAATATAACTTCTAGAAGAATTGTTTTATTTGCTATTTATTTTTATTGAAACAAAGAAAGTAAATGAGAATACAATCCCTTATTTATTAAAAATAAATGGTTTTCCTAGTTCTTATATTGCTGTTAAGTTTTTCATAGATGTCATTTACAACTTAGAATTTTCGTGGTGACTGGACATAATATCTTTTTTTTTTTTTTGTAGTGTTGCACTAGTTATGACTTTGTGCCAATTTCAAGTAAAATAAACATCTTCAAAAGTTCTTCTTTCTTTCTCTTATGGCTTCGCACGGTTTGTGCATGTAGCCAATGTTACGTAATGAATTATTCATGTCGAAAAAGCCGGCCGCGCGAACCGTACACTAGAAGAAAGAATTGGTACAAAGCCATGATGTGGCAACTATGCTACAATATTTCACTGTTCTTTATGAATTATTCACTGAATGCACTTTTTACTATATAAATCACGCGTTTTTATTTAGTAAACGACACTATAAATAATTTAAAAGTCCAATGAAAAATGAGCGTGGCACTCATCTTAACTTCCCGCCAAAAACCTCCCCGACATAATATCTTGCATCGTATCGTAAGTAGTATAGACAATGGCCCCGATTCTTTTGTTCACAGAGTAAATTAAATTTAAGTTCAGTGCATCCTTTTCTTTCTATTTCATTAAGAAAAGGACAGAAGATAAAATGTCAGTTTAGACCTGTCAAATTAGTGCGCACCTGAAGTAAATGGCCGTATTTATAGTCGCCATGTTTATAATCGCGTCTAAACTGTCTATGGAGTATCTTAATCTGACAGAATTAAACTTTAATGTTATCTTCTAACCATTTCTTAACGAAATGGAAATAAAAACTTTTTTTACAAAAAAACAACCGTCTTCCAAAAACCACTACAAAGTGAAAAATAACTAATTTCGGAAGTCGGTGTCTTTGGTTTTGTATATTCGTTTTTTGACACCGACTTCCGAAATTAGTTATTTTTCACTTTGTAGTGGTTTTTCGAAGTCGGTTGTTTTTTTGTAAAAAAGTTTTTATTTTACACTTTTTAGTTGTTAAAAGTACTATGAATTAAGTTGCATCCGGTCAGACTGGAAGCTGACGCAAATATAGTTGGAAGACGACGTAATTTTGTTTACTTTAATACCCGTAAGTATTCCCTCAACTGCCTATGGTCTTCATCATCAAATTTACTGCAGACCATTATTTTAACCCAATGGGTGCAAAGGTCTAATCAATATAAATGAATTAAGTCCAACCACAAAGTAGCTACTGTAAACCGTTGAGGAGTTCCCGGAACTAGCCTTTGTCTTCATGATCAGAGCTCTTATGACAGTCACAACCCATCTAGGTGTAAAGCTCTTATCTATACAAATTAATTCAGCCCAAACACAAGGTAGCTGCTGTGAATTGTTGAGGAGTTCCTTCGACTGTCTCCCGGCTCCATCATCAGATCTACTCCTCTACGACCTTTATTAAATTATAGTGCTTTAAAATACTTAATGAAAATGCTAAGAAATGCACTAGTCGCCGCTGCAATTTTTGAAAGTTGCCCTTGTGTTCTCTGGTCTTCCACCATCAAACCCTGATATCCTTATCATGGGATCACCTTGGGAACGTCTTCTTTCCAACAGAAAAAGAATTATCAAAATCGGTTCATAAACGACAAAGATATGCGCGAACAAACATAAAAAAAAAGCATATATACGGTCGAATTGAGTAACCTCCTCCTTTTTGAAGTCGGTTGAAAAAGATGCACTTAACTTAAAATTAGTTTAGTTTGTGAACAACAGAATCAGTATTAACACAATCCATGGAGGTTTAGACAGAGCTGCGGTGCGATTTCTTAACCATCTCACAGTGTAAATTTAGCTGAAGTAAGCTGACTTTCCAACTATTGCCAGGAATTGACACTATTGACAGCTCATTTTACGCTTACTAGACCTAACTGTTCACTGCGAGCTTTTTACTGAATCAGTCTGCTGTACACCCTGCATGGGCGTACCATGAATGAACTTTTTACTGAATCAGTCTGCTGTACACCCTGCATGGGCGTACCATGTATGAACTTTTTACTGAATCAGTCTGCTGTACACCCTGTATGGGCGTACCATATATGAACTTTTTACTGAATCAGTCTGCTGTACACCCTGCATGGGCGTACCATATATGAACTTTTTACTGAATCAGTTTGCTATACACCCTGCATGGGCGTACCATGTTTGAACTTTTTAATGAATCAGTCTGCTGTACACCCTGCATGGGCGTACCATGTTTGAACTTTTTACTGAATCAGTCTGCTGTACACCCTGCATGGTCCTACCATGTTTGAACTTTTTACTGAATCAGTCTGCTGTACACCCTGCATGGGCCTACCATGTTTGAACTTTTTACTGAATCAGTCTGCTGTACACCCTGCATGGGCGTACCATGTATGAACTTTTTACTGAATCAGTCTGCTGTACACCCTGCATGGGCGTACCATGTATGAACTTTTGACTGAATCAGTCTGCTGTACACCCTGCATGGGCGTACCATGTATGAACTTTTGACTGAATCAGTCTGCTGTACACCCTGCATGGGCCTACCATGTTTGAACTTTTTACTGAATCAGTCTGCTGTACACCCTGCATGGGCGTACCATGTATGAACTCCCCTAATTACTAAACAAAGTATAAACTAAGACTTATCTCTAACTTTTAAATAAACCACGCAGTAGACACTAACAAAATGTACGGTGTAAATGCCAAAAAACCGCATGCGACTATAGCACACAAAGATTACCCATTCTCAAAATTTGACATTTCCAATCATTTTTACACCATGTAATATTTTTTTCCAAATGTGAATAAAAAATGTTGCAGTGTGGTTACCGAGCGCACAACACAGTTCATAGCGGATAATGTCCCAGGGCCGATGCCACGCCGTGCCGCTGCAGGTGCGGGCGGGCGAGCGGCTCGTTGTCCATATTTTTGTTGGGACAACCAGATAACATAACAAGCTTATAACTTTGTGATTTTTCATGATATCTTTTTGAATATTTGTACATAGATTCTTTTTTTAAAAATACTGGACGTGTTTCGGGTTTCGCGTAATAAACAAATAATGTTGTACTTATATTAAAGATTGATATTCAGTTGTATCTGGTTAGACTGCAAGCTGACCCCAACATACTTGGCAAAAAGTTAGGCGGACGATATTGATGCCTTTTCTCAACTTTTTCCTACTATTTTAATTTACCCGCTGTAATTATCCACTAGTGCCTACTTCTGAACGGGTCCAAACAAAAAGAAACTTAGACGTGAAAGTACTTCTCCGCTTCGCTGTTTGAATTGAAAATTATTGAAAAGCATTGCTACGTTGAATGGCAATTGTAATTCTATGGCCAAACAACGAGCCTGCCAGCTGGTCACGCCACGGCTTTCTTATATAATATGTATATCATTTCTTCTAATTCTAAGTAACTTTAATAGAATTTACCTGACAGATCAGCAGGCTACATACATACGTAACATAGGGTTTGATTTTGACAGTTCAACAACATTCATTGCGTTTTTACGTTGTTGGGCAGACACAATTTTCGGACATATGGAGCAATGGATTAGGAATAGCGTAATTAGGGTGCAGCTTAGTGTCAGGAATTCAAACTGGCGCTATAATTGAAGGAAGCCGAATGCAAATCGTTTATTATTTATAATATTATAATTACACAGCGGTTATTACATAGTTGTACTTGTATACTTACTGAACGTTTTCCAGTCGGTTAGTGTATGGTCTAGCCGGTTCTTTAGCATATCTTGTTCTTTCTCCGCATAACCCCTTTTCCATAAGGGCGTTTGCATCTATGTTTAGAAAGTAATGTTGTACTGATCATAGATAATGTTGACTAAATTCAACATACATATTTTTCTATGTACGGGTATTACTAAGGCGAAGAGTAGCCAGCCTGTCAGTGTTCTATATGATGCATTTTGGAGAGTGTGCGAGGGAATTGCATGACTTAATTCCCCCATCTCCTTTCCATCATCGGACGACCCATCGTACGGCAAAAATCTACCCTGAAGTTGTTGACACCAGAACGATCCGGACGAAGCATTTCGCCTCGTCATTTATACCGCGTATATCTAGGGACTGTAACAGTTTGCCCGCGGCGGTGTTTCCGTCTGACTACAATTAAGTGTCTTCAAGGCTAGAGTGAATAGGGTCTTAATATACTCGCGCGTTTTACCATCAACGATTGCATCACTGCTTACCATCAGGCGGGATTACGGTCAAGCACTAGTTTATAATTATCTAACCAGGAATCCACTGTCTTTTGTCACCAGGATGTATCTTATGAACTATGAAAGCTAGGCATTTGAAAATTTTCCCTAATGACTTATTTCTATTCTCTCTATAACTACAAGCACTAAAAACTGTTATTTTTTTGTAGATATAGATCCTGGCACAGAACACTTCAAATCTGACTCTCTTTTTGCCTGTTTAATCATCATCCCAGCGTTAATCCCAGTCGCATCCGAAGCCTTTTCAGCTTTGGAGTCTGGGATCCGCTTTAGCAGTCCAGCTGCTGATATGGCTAAACTTCGACATTTTCCGTGTAGCGACTGCCGCCTGACCTCCACAACCCGAAGGCGACATCAAAGCATTGCAGTTAGACCAATTGTTGGACTTTTGAGGGCTCCAACAACCCGTAACGACCGCCATTAGATGTTCGTATGGCAACCGGGACCAACGACTTAACGTGCTTTCCGAGGCACGACCAGACCAGTGCAAATAATCATATTCATGCATACAAATATTTGCACTGTGCGGGGATCGAACCCGCGCCTCCTTGCGCAACGGCAGCGTTCGCTACCGCTACGCCACGGAGGCTGTCTTTTTGCCTGTTTTATCTCTATGCATTTTGTCTATGCTAAACAAAATACAAGGCAGTGTCGGGTTTCTTTTTCAACCAACCCGCAACCCTGACCGAGGTGGTCAGGTCTTCGTGGACCCCAAAAAGAAACCGTGGCCCTGGCGCACAGGCAAGTGAAGAATCACGGGTGGGTTTTAGTCAGTAAAAGTCTGACACCGCTCCGCTCCACCCAGAGCGGGAGAGGTCATTTGATGATTTCCCATCCCAAACTAAAAAGGCAGTGTCGGGTTGCATGTTAAAGGGATTAGCGCGCTTTACCATCAACGATTGCATCACTGCTTACTTTAAGGCGGGATTGCGGTCAAACATTAGCTTAAAATTTATAAAAAATATGATATCTATTGATTGAATTTAATAAATCTTCAATTAGATGATAACGTATCAAATTATGTACCTACAGATCGATAAATGATCTATATCAAGCTGCATCTCAATATCAAGATAAATTAATAAATTGCAATTCAAAGCTCATCCATAATCAAATGCCTTCGAAGAAATTAAACTTGTCAATAATATTTTTCTTAATCTCGACAGATCAATGTACCGTGCACCTACCGCTCACACAAGTACCATTAAATCATCTAATAAAGATACAAGTATCAATGACGTCATTCTATTGGCAAAAAGCCAAATTAGGCAATTTTTACGTCGTTTGATATACCAGCAATATTGTCTAAACATTCGGACGGTACATGCGGAACCATTAACTCTAGAAGTAGGTTAAAAGAAACTAATGTTTTAATACGAAAAGCCAACAATACAATAGAATCTGTGGAAAATATTTGTTATTGCGATGACGTGGACTTTGGGGATGGGCAGCGGCCCCAGTGCTGGCGGTAAGATGCAATGAGCGACGCGCCGGTCTGATTTTTTTTTTTTAATATTAGTTATAAACTAGTGCTCCCGCCTGATGGTAAGCAGTGTGCAATCGTTGATGGTAAAACGCACTAGCTTATTAAGCCTATTCACTTAAAAAAAACTGAGTGAATAGGAAGGAAGACGGCAGTTGAGCGAGGTGATGCAATGTTTAACCCAACAACACGACCAACGATGCTGCGCCAGAGGATGATCTGGAGACCCTCCACGACCAAACTCCCGACACAACAACATTAGGCACATCGTACCCGGTACACATCGCAACACAACTGCTCAGAACCGTCCTCTGTACGGCTTCACCAGACATCATGCCGGAACACGACGAATCGCTTGGCGGCAAGACTTTGTCTGGTGGGTGGTAACTTATGCCGGCGGCTGATGTTGGTGTCTACCACCGAGAAAAACCCACTACCCTACCCACTGATACCCTAGGTGGACGTAAACTGCCAATAATGTCAATCACTGCTGGGCACAGGTCTCCTTTCATACAGAGAAGGATTGAGCGTAATCACCACGCTTGCTCAATGCGCGTTGGCGATTTCAGACTTTCAAGTCCAGGTTTCCTCAAGATGTTTTCCTTCACCTTCAGTCATTGGTGTCCAAGATATACTTAGAAAGACAAGATATACTTCTCTGTATGAGAGGAGACCTGTGCCCAGCAGTGGGACGATAAAAAGGTTGATAATGATGATGATGAATGTCAATCTGTAGCATTAACTTAAAAAATGTTTAACTGAGATTCGGTTTTTAAACGGTATTTCATTATTTAGTACCTTAGATCCGTATATGGTAAACTAAATTACGAAAAGAATTCTGTTTAGAAAACTATACTATTTTGCTGTTTGGGCTGTAGCTAATCACTCTCTCGGGGCTCTGTGGCCTCTGTGGGTTATACTAAGACCCTGTATAAGTACAGGGTCTTAGCATTATGCTGAGCGATGTTCGTTTAGAGTGGATGTCACGCAAATTTTCCTCTTAATTCTCAAAATAAAACCTAGGCTGCGAAACGCGGAGCCGACGATGTCATTGATGTTATTGGTACTTAAATGTTAATGAAACAGGACAGGAGAGAGGGGGGGGGGGGCGGAGATTCAGAAGTTAAAATTTGATAAGTACGTATAACTTGCTTTTTTGTTTGTTTATCTAAGTTTCCATGGTTACATTTTTACAGAATCGTACCTATAAAGGTTGGTTTTGAACCTGACTTTATTCCAACATCGTATCTAACTGTTTACCCAACCCTTACATGTGGAAGGACATATACAAGTATGTCGTCGTGTGTTCATAATAAATCACCTGGCCTTTAAAAAATCAAGATTTCTATTTATTTTACACTAATGGCCGCCAGCGACTTCGTTCGCGTGGAATTAGTTCTGCTCCGCTCCTATTGGTCGCAGCGTGATGTTATATAGCCTAAAGCCTTCCTCGACTAATGGGCTATCCAACGCAAAAAGAATTTTTCAAACCGGACCAATAGTTCCTGAGATTAGCGCGCACAAACAAACAAAATCTTCAGCTTTATATATTAGTATAGAAGCATAGATTTTAAAGAATTAGGAATTATAAAAATATTTCACTGTTAGTCTCTCAAAAAAGAAATGTCTGAAGAGCGGATTTGTATATCGCTGTCTCGCTCTTTGACACTGGGGCCACACATAAAAATGATTCACGTTCGGTAGCTGCGTGTGCGTTCATAATGTGCGTTAATTTTATCTAAAAATAACACCCATTCTTTGTTTGTTAGATTTTACGAAATCTGCCTGCCTTTATAAAATGTGTAATTCGTTTCTCCAGTTACTACGTTTTTTTTTTATTATTTTATCGTTCCATATTCATGTAAACTATAATTTTATGTTATGAGTAATTCGGAGATTTTATTGTCGATATGACTTTTAATGGATACTTAAAAACGTAATATAAAACTTGATAATCTATACTAAGTAAATAAAAAGATTCCCTGTATTTCATAATATAGTATATATGTATATAACTATATTTCTTGGCGATCTAGTTTGCTATTAAAATTGTGTCAGAATAATTAATTAGTGATTTCATAATGATCGATTTTGATAAGATTCGTAATCTACTAATAAAATGGCGTCACTATGACTTTCTAGTGGTCAATCACCGACAATCTACCCCATAATAAAAAAGGTTCAAATTAAGTAGTCGTTTTTATAAAATCATTTCTATTAACGGGTTTTATCATAATGGCAATACGGCAATGTCATTCTCTCACCATTCTATTACAAGAGGACTGAGATAATTGGTTGATCATTATGAATTTAGCAGATTACCAACTTTTAGCACGATCACAATGGAATCGTGTTGGAATGACAACTTCAGAAAAAAAGCAGATTAGGGCCCCAGTAGTTATGAGTAACGAGTTGTAGGTTCGAACTTAAATGGACGCTTCAGCGTATATAGGTCCACTGCTGGACAATGGCCCAGCATGAATAGGCTCTTAATAAACTAGTGCGCTTTACCATCAACGACTGCGTCACTGCTTACCGTCAGGCGGGATTGCGGTCAAGCGCTAGTTTATAATTTATAAAAAAACAATATATAGGTAAACTAACTCCAGACCAACTCTGTACTTTGTCTGGAGTTAGTTTCGGTCTTTCTTCTCAGAGTAATCATACGGGAAACGTGGAACTCATCTAGTTACAAAAAGAAGTTGATTTGTTTATTACTGTGTTTATACAAATCTTACAGAAAATAAATTATTTATCATTCATTATAAGTAAGACGCGCGCCTCAAAGAGATTTCAGCACATCGTGACGGGGTCCATGAAGACCGTTGCCTGAGTCAGGGTTGCGGGCTGGTCCAAAGAGAATCCGTGACACTTGTCCACAGGCAAGTGAAGGAATATGGGTGGGTTTTAGTCAGTAAAAGTCTGACACGCCCTTCCGATCAAGCCCAGAGCAGAAGTCATTTGAAGATTTCCTATTCAGACCAAAAGAAAGTGGTAGTTCTAATGATTTTAAGAACCTTCATAGTCTAATTTCATTCTCGATCTGTCAATAATACTTTTTTTTAGTTTTTCACATTGCTAGTAGTTTTTATTAAAGATAAAGATAATTAAATTTTGCAAACACGGGTAAGTAACGATGACAAAAAATAAATGTACATACATAATATACAATATGTAAAGAAAACCCTGTCCGACCCATAAGGATAATAAAGGTAAGATAAACATATGACCAAATATGATATAAAATTTTACGTAATCATTATAGTAACGTAAGTAAGTAGTAGTAGTAGTAAGTAGTATTTAATGAATTTTGAGATAATCTTTTTCCCGAGAATTAATTCCAACTTCCCCGAAATTTGGTAATTTTTAAAAAAGTGACAACAACATTTTGACTGTATTATTATAAGGGACGTGACCACGTGCCGCGTGCCCTGCCCCTGCCCCTCGTCGTCCGCGGAAGGGTTGCCTACCGCACTTGTATTAAATTACCTCTTTTTGCGAAATAATATTTTTTTTTTTAGGAGGATTTTTTTTTAGTTTCGGCTGGCTTTGTTACCATTAGTAGAATCAGTTATCGATACCTAACAATACCTTCACGGATCGGACAGCGTTTTCTTTACATATTGTATATACCTAATGACAGGTTCAGCCATGTTTTACCATTTAGGCATGGATTTTTTTTTTAAACATTCAACTTAAAACTCGAAAATACAGTTTAAGAAAATAGTTCAAAGCTACATTATTCTAACTTAAAAGAAAAATCTTTTCAGTAAGGTACCTACTCACTTATAGTATGTTTCCACGACTAAAGAGCTTTGGAGTCTTTTTTAAAATAATTTTAACGGAAGCTCTTTCCAGCTCTTTGGTAACTTATTATTAATAATAATTTATGTTTCATTGTTAAATTGTAAGGAGATTTCGATCACTTCCATTTACGGGGATTGTCCTTCAGGTATTTTACATTAAAATCTAAATAAATAAGTATAAATAAATAAAAACTTATTGTCCAGAAAAACGTTACAATATTTAAATAATAAATAGCACTAGCCTCCACACTAGGATTCCCTTTCCTTCGTCTAACAACATTATTAGATAGGTTCATACATAGCATCGGTCATTAATTATTATTGATGTGACAAAGACAGGTTGTTCTTCCAAACAAATTTAAAAAAAATATGTATCAACTTATTTAGTGTGAATTAATTAGAATTTTGAATTTTTGTGGTGTACCGTGTATTGTGTGGATGTGTGATGAATGAGTGAGTTAAGGTGGGTTTAAATCATTCGAACGAAGTCCTCATAGCACTCCCAAGCCTGCCATTTATATTATTCCCGCACCTATTATTCCTTTCCCCCTAAATGAATAATAATGATATATTACTACACGATTACGATTTAGGATCGATTTTCGATGTGTTGTTTTATAATAAACATTATATACGTCTATGGTTTTTATCTATATGGGTCTGTGTCTCCCGAGGTAAATAAATTACGCGTGTAATTATGCTTGTACTAACATATACTGACACCCAGAACAGGAACAACTATCTGTATTTATTATAAATATGTATTCCGTGTGGGAATCAAACCCGTGACACAGCGCCGCAGTCGATCGCTCAACAACTGCGCCTACCGTGTCGTCGTGTATAAGATATTATGTAATTACTAGCGGCCGCCAGCGACTTCGTTCTGGTTTAGTTATGCTCCGCTCCTATTGGTCGCAGCGTGATATTATACAGCCTAAAGCCTTTCTGGATTAATGAGCTATCCAACGCAAATAGACTTTTTCAAATCGGACCAGTAGTTTCTGAGATTAGCGCGTTCAAACAAACAGACTCTTCAGCTTTATATATTAGAAAAGATTGGCGAATAAGTGTCAGAAATCCGTCACGAATAAATCTTATAATTATTTACATTCATTTAGATCAAACTTCGATATGAGTATATGTACATAGATGAAGTAATAAGTAGTTACAAATCACAGCTTATCAAATCGATTCATAAAATATAACACAGGTACAATAAAATCAATATAGAATCGATTAGTCAAAATAATTCGATTACGCTCTTCGATTGGTCGATATGAAGTCTTATCATATAATTTGCAACCTCGCAATTTGTACCGCCGTTTATATAAACAATAATGTATTACATTTAATCAGTCTTTTTTTTTTTAAAATAGACGTATTATTTCAATTTTAGCGTTGAGAATTTCAGTAATACAGTTATTTATGGTTTTAATAAACGTTATTGGTTTATTACCCGGGCAAAGACGACAGCCTACGGCTTTGCCCGCGCAGTAGACGGAATTTAAACTTAAGTTCAGTATAGTTCGTTAATCCTTTTCTCATTAATTAAGATAAAAAATCATCATATGTGTTAAACCAGGTTATAAACTGCCTGTATGCCAAATTCCACCCATATCCGTAAAGCTGTTTTTGTATGGTTCAGTAAAAAAAAAAAATATTTCTATACTAATAAATAAAGCTGAAGAGTTTGTTTGTTTGTTTGAATGCGCTAATCTCAGGAACTACTGGTCCGATTTGAAAAATTATTTTTGCGTTCGATAGCCCATTAATCCAGGAAGGGTTTAGGCTATATACCATCGCTGTGACCAATAGGAGCGCAGCATAACTAACTCCACGCGAACGAAGTCGCTGACGACCGCTAGTAATTTATAATTACTAGCAGCGCCATGCGGTTTTACCTGTACAACTATTGATCCCTTGGGAATATCGGGAGTATCCTGCATGTTATTCTAATGTATACACTATTTGTTTGAAGTTTCATTAAAATTCGGTCAAGCTATCCGAAACTATCAAAAGTTCCCAACAATCTTGAATCTTAATGTTTCAGTGATAAAGATGGAAATGTATTAACAGTATATCATAGTATCGTCATATTATTATTAGAAATTTGACAAATTCTAATAGATTAATGTGTTGTTATTTGAACGACCACCCTTATTAGCGACAGTACATGCGCCTATATGGCAAGTTAACAGAACCTAAACTAAGACCTATAAGCCCTACAGTCCCTACGACCCTAAGTCCTATAAGCCCTACAGCCCTGACCTACCTTATAGTTCGTAATAAATAAATATATAAATAAGTGCGGGATGTCTGCACCAAGAGACCTAAGGTAACAGACGGATAGTAGGTAGGATTTCCAGGTAAGGGTGAAGGGTATACTCACTGCCAGTCCAGCAGACTCACAGGACTGATCAGAGATAGCTATTATTGTACCCGCCTAGTATCGATACAGCTCAGCAATAAATTAAAAGTAGGTATCGAGTACGGCTTGCGTTTATGTTTGAAAGTATTGATAATTTTGCTGAATATTGTTGTGTAGCACTTTTAATTTTATTATTATTATTTTAAACTTTTAATTTTGTTCGCTTAGTAGAACTTCTTTTATGCATGCTGTGATCTGTAAGTGAAGGAGTACACCTTCGTGATAATATTGTCGTCCATTTTTACTTTTTTCATGATTCGTGTATATTCTTTGTTGGAGATCCTAAATAAATAAATAAAGTTTTTCATAATAATCTATTCCTCATGACACACCTACATACGACTTATAAAATGTAGTTGTTCACGGCAAAAAAAAACGTGCTTTATAGGCGACAACACATCAAGCTACTACCATCTGTCAAAATTCTTTATTCGATTTTCTACTTTAACGCTAAAGAATTAAAGCTCAAGGTTGATTGGAAATATTTGACAGTTTCGGGTACCTTGATCTGCTGTCGTCCGTAAAAATAATGACAATGGCAATTATTCATCATCAACCTTTTTTTATCGTCCCACTGCCGGGCACAGGTCTCCTCTCATACAGAGAAGGATGGCAATTATATTAGAAAAAAAATGTGTGTGTCATTGCTGTTGTGTCGGGAGTTTGGTTGTGGAGAGTCTCCAGATCAATCTCCCTCTAGCGCAGCATCGTTTGATCGTGTTGGTCTTGGGTTTAACATTGCATCACCTCGCTCAACTGCCGTCATCCTTCCTATTCCTTAGTTTTTTAAGTGAATAGGCTTAATAAACTAGTGCGCTTTACTATCAACGATTGCATCACTGCTTACCATCAGGCGGGATTACAGTCAAGCACTAGTTAGGTATTTTAAAAGATCTAGTGAATTTGTTTATTAAAACTGTTATGTTTTCTTGTTTCAGGTACGTATAATTGTATTTTTTTCCATCCAAAAGTGTTATTTTCGAACATTAATCGGACTCAAAAGACAAGGTATGTTTTTCCTCACTGTACAGACGATTGCAAAAGTGTTCGATGATTTTTTTTAAGCCGTTAAATTCCTTTAATAGTTCACATTATTGCATCTCACGTCGCACTGCCATCTGAGATCTTGATGAGTTTATGACTGCATCTGCAGGTGCACACTCACATAGCTGAATTTTAGGCCAAACGTATTTGAACTATTCAGCATCGGTGCTTACACTGATTAGATGAATGGTTCATAGACAATAACTGAACTTACATGAAAAAGCATCTAATACAAGGAGACGTTTGATACCCACACATAAATGTGCTTCTGATAAGGCAAGTAAATCGTAGGGTAGTAGCAATTAGACTTGAATGTAATGAAGTGACAGATAAAAGAAGGCATGTTAAAATTGATGCTATGGAAGGTAACTTAAGTAGTTGAGGTTTTCTCGGTCGGAGTTGTTTTCTCGGTGGTAGGCCATAACATCGGCTGCAGAAGTTACCACCCACCAGACAAAGTCTTGCCGCCAAGCGATTCGTCGTGTTCCGGCATGATGTCTGGTGAAGCCGTACGGAGGACGGGTCTGAGCAGTTGTGCTGTGATGTGTGGCGTGTACGATGCGCCAAATGTTGTTGTGTCAGGATTTTGGTCGTGGAGAGTCTCCAGATCAATCTCCCTCTAGCGCAGCATCGTTTGGTCGTGTTGGTCTTGGGTTTAACATTGCATCACCTCGCTCAACTGCCGTCATCGTTCCTATTCCTAAGTTTTTTTAAGTGAATAGGCTTAATAAACTAGTGCGCTTTACCATCAACGATTGCATCACTGCTTGCCATCAGGCGGGATCGCAGTCAAGCACTAAGTATAAGTAGTTTATAATTATTAAAAAACAGTTGAGGTGGGAGATGATGGTTACTTGTACTGAAGAACAGACTAAGAGCACGTAGAAAACGTTCTGTTACGATGAGGTGGTGTATAATATTGATACACAGGAGGAGAGAGACAGAGACGAGAGACGTTGAGGAGTCTAACTGCAATGCTTCTATGTCGCCTTTGGGTTGTGGAGGTCAGACGGCAGTCGCTTCACGGAAAATGTCGAAGTTTAGCCATATCAGCGGTTGGACTGGTAAAGCGGACACCCCAGACTCCAAAGCTGAAAAGGCTTCGGATGCGACTGGGATTAACGCTGAGATGATGATGATGACACAGGAGGAGAGAGAGAAAGTATTTCATTCTGTTGTCATAGAATATCGAAGATCGTCAAAGATCAGGGTCTTCGATGGCTTTTAACGATCTCCGATATACCAGTCCTCCTTGTGACTATAATAAGCCACCTTTGTCACGTGTATGCCTATCAGCTGCATGGAGGTCGACCAAACGTGGCCACACCTAGCGCGCTACAGGTGGCTACCTATTTAAACAAACTATTATAGAGCAGTAAAAACGACATCAAACCACAGAGCTCGTCGATCGGTCAGAGCTAATCCTGGGCTAAAATAAAATCAAAGTTCTGTGTTGGACGCGCCTCAGGAGAATAAAGTGGTGGGCGTACTAATAGAAAAACGAATAAAACTCCTTTTACAGAGATGGTCTAGACACAATATTTTCGGAAAGCGAAATGATCAAATCTAAACAAAATCAAAAACCGGACGAAGCGTTTCGCTTTTTCTTTTATACCGCGTACATCGAGAAACTGGAACAGTTTGCCGGCGGCGGTGTTTCCGTCACATTTGAATGTCTTCAAGGCTAGAGTGAATAGGCTCTTAATAAACTAGCGCGCTTTACCATCAACGATCGCATCACTGCTTACCATCAGACGGGATTACGGTCTTGCGCTAGTTTACAATTTATAAAAAAAAAAATCTCATAAACTTAATATGAAAACGTAAAAATACAATCTTACAAAAAATTGCGGAAAACATTTGAGTGTTCGTCAGTACATATTTGCTTAATTATTCTATTATACTTTTTACCGTATTACAGAATTTATTAAGTTGTACAAAAACCTTTTAATCCCCATTTTATTATGCATATATATGTATATGTATACAGCGCGCCGCTTGTAATAAACTCTTATCTGTGGTCTGATCAGAAGTATATACAAAGTGGTACCGCACTACGGGTATGTACCGTGAAATAGAGATGACATTTTTATAGTAACACTGTTTATTGGCGATGGATCTGTGGGAATTTTAGATAATAAGTATTAGTGTGAGTTTCTAAATCAAATCAAATCATTTATTTCAAATAAACCAGTTACAGGCACTTTTGAATTGTCAGAAGGTCGGTCAGTCAATAAGATGAAGCTAGTCGCCCATTCCAAAGAGTAGGTACCTATGGAGAAGAACGGACAAGAAACTCCATGGACACTCTTTTAAATTTTCAAGCTATTGTTACAAATAAGTCTACTTAAACAATATACTTACCTATTGCTCTACATTATTATATCCTGTGCAATATCCGTCCAATCGATGTATTCTGTGCAATATCCGTCCAATCGATGAATAAACCGATTTTGCTATTCGTGCATCTTTGTCAAACCTATCAAAATGGATTTTAACGTCTGTGCTAACGTCTTGGTTTCGGCGCTGTACTTTCATTTCAAGGATTCAAGTTGATCAATCAAACTTATCACGTTTAATTAGAACATTTTTGCTGTTAGAATATTTTAGTGCCCATTGTTGGCTTATCTACCCCACAGATATTTGTAATCTATTGCAAAAAAGTGAGGAAAATTTAATTTCGCGTTGTTACTAAAAAACCCTGTCGTCTTAAGCACCAAACTATCTAGCTATTGAAGCGAAAGCGTTAGGATGTCACACATAATTAAAATTTTCTTAAGTGTTTTATCTTTTCGACTGTTAATTACATCACTCTAAATCCAACCTATCTGAATCATTTTGATTGATATGGCTAATCCATTGCTGCATTTATTCGGAAAACGTGGCTGTACGACAACCTAAAAAAACGCAATGAATGTTGTTGAACTGTCAAGCCATTACTAGCTGATTTATTATGTAATGACTTCTCTGAACTTGGCAAAAAAACCTAACAGACTATTTAATATGCATATTTTTACGAATTGCCAGGAAGATCATACAAATATAATATTTATGTATCAATATTTTAGTTATAATAACATGGACTTTCAACAAAAATTCTATTACAAAATTACGTTCTTGCCAGCGAGCAATGGAAAGAAATATATTAGGCCTCAAACTCATGGACAAACAAAAAAGCTCGGTCATACGTAACAAAACACAATGTATTGACGCAGTACAACACGCACTAAGTTTGAAATGGAGATGGGCAGGACATCTGGCGCGATTGCCCGACAACAGATGGCCAAAAATTGCGACAACATGGCAAGGGCCAGGAGGGAAAAGACCCAAAGGCCGCCCTAGAAACCGTTGGAGCGACGAGTTAGTAAAGACCGCAGGGAGAATTTGGCTAAATGTGGCAAAAGATAGAAATAGATGGAGGCACTTGGAGGAGGCCTATACCGAAAGGGGCCATGAATAATATAATGCAACGAAATGAAATCTAAATTTACTATTATGAACTATTATCAAATCAACTGCAATTTTTTTTTTTTTTCAAATGTTAAAGTATATTATGAACAAAGAAATTCATGGTTAAATAAAGGCTTATTATTATTTATTGTAGTTACCTACGTTACCGGTAAAGCGGACCCCAGACTCCAAAGCTGAAAAGGCTTCGGATGCGACTGGGATTAATGCTGAGATGATGATGGTGATTGTAGTTATCTACGTTTGACGCGCCCTGAGCACTCAGACCAATGTGCAAGGCAGTGATAGCGAACTCGCTGATTGGGTAATCTCCCTCCAGAGAGAAGCGACTAAAACGGTTCTACCTAAACTGATAGTATTTTAGCCACTCTGTTGCAGAAACATGAAATGAGAAGAAATACTGCAAGTGTGACTCGTGAGTACCTACTGCAAGGAATTAATTCCAAGTTATTATTGTACTAACAATATCCTAACTAATAGTCAAATTAAGTATCAGGTCAAAATATGATTCGAGACCAATAAAGTTCATTGCAGGATAATCCTTATACTGGTAGTAAAAACGAGTCATTGTAGAATAAAATTCATTAAATATTTTAATAATTAATCGTTGCATAATAACACTAATTAATGCTTTTAAAATAAGTTATCGCAGAATAAAACTCATTAATGAGTTTTAAAAATAAGGCATCGCATAATAAAACAGATTAATGATTTTAAAAATGAGTCATTGCAAAATAAAACTCATAAAATAAGTCGTTGCAGAATATAACTCATTTATGATTTTACAAATAAGTAATCGTAGGATAAGACTTGTTAATGACATAAGTTCTTCACTCATTTGTTCTTTAGTTAGAATTGGCCCAAAATTTTAGGATTTCGTGAAGTCATTCGATAGGAGTTTGAATTGTGTCAGTGCGATTAGCAATATCTAACGATTTGGTGACTCCTGGTTGAACAAACTCCGGCTTGGTTTCGAATGTACTTCTAGATAAATATATTATTGAAAGTTGACACTAATGAAATGACGTAAAATTGAATTTCCTGTGCCGTCTGCTTTTCTACTTTAAACGACTCAAAGAAAATCATAGTGCTTTTCCTTTCCGTTCATTCTATTTTGCTTTTTTGTTCTGAAAGGGACGACTAGAATCAATTCTATTTTATTGTATTTACTGAAATGGAAGACGTTTCAAAAGTGCTTTTTATCTTCTTATTCGAAACTAGCGGCCGCCAGCGACTTCGTTTGCATGGAGTGAGTTATGCTCCGCTCCTATTGGTCGCAACATGTGAGCTTCTATTGTCGCCACTGTGAGTCATTACTCCACCTTTCAAGACGGAAATGTCAAATTTTGTACCACTGCAAGTAGTTTGTTATACTGTGGCTATAGAGGTCATCATCATCACAGCGTTAATCCCAGTCGCATCCGAAGCCCTTTTCAGCTTTGGAGTCTGGGGTCCGCTTTACCAGTCCAACTGCTGAAATGGCTAAACTTCGACATTTTCCGTGAAGCGACTGCCGCCTGACCTCCACAACCTAAAGGCGACATCGAAGTATTGCAGTTAGACCAATTGTTGGACTTTTGAGGGCTCCAACAACCCGTAACGACTGCCACTAGATGTTTGTATGGCAACCGGGACCAACGGCTTAACGTGCTTTCCGAGGCACGACCAGACCAGTGCAAGTATTCATATTCATGCATACAAATACTTGCATTGTGCGGGGATCGAACCCGCGCCACCTTGCGCAGCGGCCGCGTCCGCTACCGCTACGCCACGGAGGCTACTGTGGCTATAGAGGTCATTCTTTTTTTTAAAAAAAACTAGAACACTGGAAAAAAACTTCAAACTTTACCACCGCCTATAGCATATTTTTATTAACATAATATTTAATATAATTAGTGCAACAATTGTTTCTCTAATAAAATTTACATCCGACTAGATGGGGCTGCGATAAGTCTATTGTTTTGTCAGCACTTAAACGCTAGTATGTAACGTTAAACATATTTTTAACTGCCGTCTATACATTATTCGTTTTTTATGCTCTCCGTTTATTACACCGTACATTAATTATAACAGTTAAAAGCGCGTAGTATAATAAAAATGTACAGCGCTCCCGTTTTTCTTTATTTTTATTATAAATGTCGATAGATGTTTGACTGTTATTGTGTTTGACGGATTGCTAATCTTTAGGTAATCCTGGATCGTATGATCGGATATCATTATTTTTAAAAAATATTTATTCAAACGTCAACAAAGAAGACTCCTTCTCTGTATGAGAGGAGACCTGTACCCAGCAGTGGGACGATAAAAAGGCTCAAAATCAAAGCATTTATTTCAAATAAACCAGTTACAGGCACTTTTGGTTTGTCAGAAGGTCGGTCAGTCAATAAGATGAAGCTAGTCGCCCATTCCAAAGAGTAGGTACCTATGGAGAAGAACGGGCAAGAAACTCCATGAACGCTCTTTTAAATTTTTAAGCTATTGTTACAAATATTTGATTACATCATTCATGTTCAAATCAACCGTATGAGAACGATGCAGAAATATATTGTACGCTGAGAGCGTCCATTATGGAAAACACAAAAAAATCAATTCAGAAATTAAAATACGCCGTGGCAGCTAAGAGATGACCAGTCCCCTTTGATGGCGTCCGTTCACGAACATGTCGTATGGATCAGCATCATTCAGCTCAACCATATTGAAGGGAACCTAATGACCCAACACACACGCCACCACCAGCGAGACATTTGAGTGAGCATGACATACTCTCAACAGCCAGAGCACGTTGATGCGAGGGTTGATGATAGTGATGATGAAAGAAGACTCTTTGCTGATGTTTAAATGATTTTAGACAATTGTTTAGTAAAATAAAAAGAAAGGGTTCGCGTGAGATTTTACATAGGGTGATACTATGGGTGGTTCAATTTTGTGTAGCTACCATGAGTTTACATTACGACACTCGATCGTCGATATCGACCGCGTTTGACTCATCGATTGGCCCGCTTCAAGGTTGTAAGAACTCTCAACCAATGAGAGCGCCAAACGCGCTCGATATCGACGATCGAGTCTCGTAATGAAGACTCATGGTACCCACACAGTATAGCAACAGTGAACCCCCCATAGTATCAGCCTATGTAAAATATCACTCGAACTAAAAATTTCACACGCACGTAATCTTTCTTTTTATTTTACTAAACAATCGTCTAAAGTCATTTAAACATCAGTTAGAGACTTTTTTGCAGACGTTTAATTTTTTTTTTAAGGATGTTTATTGGATTAGCCTAAAATGTCATCTTTTATCCTTTTCTTAATGAAATTTATTTTATTTTTTTGTTTTTTACGGACAAATCACACAGATTGAGCTAGCGCCAAAGTAAGTTCATGTTATGGGATACTAACTCAACGATACTATATTTATAATAGATACATATACAATATGTAAAGAAAACCCTGTCCGACCCATAAGGATAATAAAGGTTAGGTAAACACTTGACCAAATATAATATAAAATTTTACATAATCATCATAGTAACAATACTAATGAATTTTGAAATAATCCTTTTTTCCCGGGAATTAATTCCAATTTCCCCGAAATTTTGTAATTTTTAATAAAGTGACAACACCAGTATTACCTATTATAAGCGAATAGCGACGCGACCACGTCACAGGTGCCGCGTGCCCTGCCCCCCGCCGCCCGCGGAAGGGGTTGCTTACCGCACATGTATTAAGTTACCTCTTTTTGCGAAATAATATTTATTTTTAGGGGGATTTTTTTTTAGTTTAGCCTGTCTTTGTGGGCATTAGTAGAATCAGTTATCGATACCTAACAATACCTTCACGGATCGGACAGGGTTTTCTTTACATATTGTATAGATAAACATCCAAGACGCAGGCCAATCAGGAAAAGATCGCTTTCGTCCGAGTTAGTTAGTTTGAGACTTGTGTTATGGGATACTAACTCAACGATACTATATTTATAATAGATACATATATAGATAAACATCCAAGACCCAGGCCAATCAGGAAAAGATCGTTTTCCATCATGACCTGACCGGGGATCGAACACGCGGCCTCCACGTCGCAGGCAGGCGTGTTGACCGCTGCGCCACGGAGGTCGTCAACCAAACAAAAATAAAAAGAAAAGGGTGCACTTAACTTAAAAATTAAAATTAGTTTAGTTTGAGAAAAAGGGAGTCATCGTCAATGTCATTCTTCTTTATCGAAAAGAAGGTGTATGTCTATCTATATACTAATATATAAAGCTGAAGAGTTTGTTTGTTTGTGCGCGCTAATCTCAGGAACTACTGGTCCGATTAGAAAAATTATTTTTGCGTTGGATAGCCCATTAATCCAGGAAGGCTTTAGGCTATATAACATCCCGCTATGACCAATAGGAGCAGAGCAGTAACAAAAAATGTTGCGAAAACGGGAGCTAACGCAGCCGTACATATTGCCAATAGGAGCTGAGCATGACTAATTCTACGCGAACGAAGTCGCTGGCGGCCGCTAGTGTATAAATATTACAGGAAAAAATTTTATGTTTCCAAGTAGTACGCTTTTTTAGAAATCTGTTAAAATCTAGCTTAGTTATGAGAAACTGCAAATTCATATGATATTATCAAATTTCGATGTGTTGTTAACGAACTCTCTTTGCCAGTTTCATTAAATTTTTCGTTGCGTTTATTCCGGAATTCAGTTCAATATTGCAAAATGTCTAAAATATTCCTCTTGAAATCTGGATACTCTCCAGTTTGATATTGTATGAATTTTTTATCGTGTTTTGCCGGAGTTTCATTAAAAACTATCAGGCGTAGGTACAGTTGACAACACATCAAGCTACTAAAATCTGTCAGATTACATTTTCAGCTTTATCTACAACGTGTAACATAAAGGGTATATACATAATAAAGGCATGGCATCTTTACATGATATTAAACAATATTGGAAGGGTTTTTTAATCCTATCTCTTTATGTTAGGAAGTTATGAGGAAAAACACCGCCTGTGATAGGCTACTATCATACTAGTCGCACAGAGATATTGAAGACAATTATCGGATTTTGGCAAGTAACGTGACGGGTAACGAGTAGTTATTAACGTATGTAGTGTGCTGCCACGTTTGTTATGATTTTATTTTAAGAAACACACGAAGCCGAAAATTTGGTACCAATTTTTTGAGTATTTTATTTTGAGTTGAAACCCTTCCGATATCGTTTGATATCATGTAAAGATGCCATGCCCTTGTTATGTATATACCCTTTTTGTTACACGTTGTATAAAGCGCTAGGGCTCAAGGCTGATTAGGTATTTTTGACAGTTTCGGGCAGCTTGAGCTGCTGTCGTCTGTACGTCAAGCTGTTGGATCTCGATGGTAAATATTAAATGAATTTATTTTTGTAAGTAATCTTGTTCAACCATTTTTACACGTCAATAGTAATCTTTACTAATATAAAAGCTGAAGAGTTCGTTTGTTTCTTGGAACGCGCTATTCTCAGGAACCGCTGGTCCGGTTTAAAAAAATATTTTTGCATTGGATAGCCGACCAATCCAAGAAGGTTTAGGCTGTATAACATCACGCTGCGACCAATAGGAGCTAACTTCACGCGAACGAAGTCACTGGCGGCCGCTAGTTAAAAATAAAACTATAATATGTTGCCGGTTTACATAATCAACCTATGATGTTTACACTGTTGGGACGCAGGTCTCTTCTCGGTAAGAAGGAGTGGGCCGTAATCTACCATGCTAGCCCAATGCGGGTTGATAGTTGAAGTCACATGTCTGAGATATATATTTTTTTTACTTTTTGGCTCTAGGACATGTCGGTTTCCTCGTGATGTTTTTCATCACCGTTTTGAGAGCAGTGGTGATGATATAATTTACACAAAGTAAAGCACCTGATGGGGTTCGAACGTACGACCTGCAACATGGAAGTCGCTCCCGATACCACTACGCCACCGCTACTCTCTGTTGCCGGTTTAGTATTCGACTATTTTTAGAAGAAACGCCGAAACAATCTCATCGCGTTTAGTTGTATTCGGAAATGAAGCTAACAAATTTTAGGTATATCATCATCAACCTTTTTTTACACCGTCCCACTGCTGGGCACAAGTCTCTCATACGGAGGATTGAGCGTAATCACCACAGTTGCTCAATGCGGGTTGGCGATTTTAGACTTAACGTCCAGGTTTCCTCAAGATGTTTTCCTTCATCTTGTAATCATTCATTGGTGTCCAAGATATACTTAGAAAGTACATATAACTTGGAAAAGTTACGTTGGTACTTGCCTGACCTGGAATCGAACCCGCACACTCATATTTGAGAGACTGGTGTTTTAGCCACTAGGCCACCACGACTGTGGAGGTTTTATATACCTAAATAAATAAATAGGGTCTCGCTGTCTCCTAAGTCCTGCGTAAAACAATTATAAATAAGAAATTGAAGCATTATATTATATTTAAATGATTCAGAATATTTCATTTCTCAATTATTTAGATCCATTGCTTTATATGTTCCAAGAAATAGTCTACTCAACAACGTGAATAACGCAATGAATGTTGTAGAACTGTCAAAATGAAAACCATTGCTATTGTTAGTGTGTTAGGCCAAACTTTGAAAAAAGGGGTATTATAAAATCACAGATTATTTAGAGGACAATAAAGCTTGGGACTGAGCTGCCCGCTCTACTAAGCATTTTTATTAAGCAATATGCGTAATTATGACTTTATAAACACTGTTTTTTTTTTTTAAAAAAAATCACGTAAATTATTGTAAACGTTTTCATTTTTAATGTCTGGACTTGAAAAAAGACGATGATCCCTGAGTTTGTTTCGGCTATTTCTTCTCAGAGGTAGTAGTTAGGAAATGCTGGCTCCATCTAGTTTAAAAAAAAATATGACGTGTAAAAGTGATCAGTGATCCTACTTGCTTAATAAACGGTTTCATTTCATTTCAATTATTCAGATCCATTGCTTTATATGTTCCAAAAAATGTCTACTCACCAATGTAAATACCGCAATGAATGTTGTAGAACTGTCAAAATGAAAACTATTGCTATTGTAAGATCCATATTACAGAACGTCACTCAAAACTCAAGCTCTACTAAAGTCTCGTTTGTAGCCATTTGATTGGTTAAAACTAGTTTTAGTAATGTTTAAACAGAGATCAATGCTTGAGTTTCCTTCTGGAATACGGACCTTAGTGTGTTAGGCTGTGAATAATTGGTATCATTCAGTATATTGCTTCTGTCCGACTATATACAACATTCAGCCAAGTACTAGTTTCCGTTTCTACTTATTTTGTTCGTCTGTTTGCGCTCAATTATTGACTTTAATAAGACTTTGACAATTCATGGTAGGTAGAGCACACAGACGTAGTATTTGTACAAGTTTTATATAGATATAGGTACATATCGTACGTAGAATATATGATTTTAAGATGAGCTCTCGTGATTTTGTATTATAATGTTTATATTGTAGTAGGTACGAATGGTGGCATTAGCGTTATACAATATGTAAAGAAAACCCTGTTCGATCCGTGAAGGTATTCTTAGGTATCGATAACTGATTCTCAAATTGCACTTCATATATTTGTAGGAGTATAGTATTGTTACTATGATGATTATGTAAAAATTCATACTTTATTTGGTCATGTGCTAAGCTAACCTTTATTTCCTTTTGGGTTGGACGGGGTTTTCTTTACATATTGTATAGTGTCTGTCTACATTTTTTTTTTGTCCGGATATCGTTAAATGGTTTGTCCCGCTCTGGGCGGTGTTGCGAAGATAGATTCGAGTTTATATTTAGACTTTTATTGTAAAATATTTAAACAGTACAATACATGTAAGTATTGTATTGTTTAAATATTTTCCTCTTTCCTTTGCTTATTATTTAAGTAGCTTTCCGCCCGCGGCTTCGCCCGCGTGGATTTCGGTTATATCGCGCTTTTTAGGTTTCCCTCGGGAATATCAATTTTTTCCGGGATAAAAGGTAGCCTATGTTCTTTCTCAGGGTCTAAAGATTGTCTGTGCCAAATTTCATCAAAATCGGTTAAGAGGTTTAGGCGGGAAAGCGTAACAGACAGACAGACAGACGGACAGACAGACCGACAGACAGACAGAGTTACTTTCGCATTTATAATATTAGTATGGATTATATTCTTTTCTTATTTATCTTCTTGTTTTGTGTCATATTTGTTCGCCTTACTGACTGATCGAACTTAATTGAAATTTTGTACCCATACTCTGGTAAACTGATTTCATTTTGAACATTTAACGTATTAGTGGCTTTCTAATCAAAGGGTGTTAGATATAATACATATTGGTTGTCAAATATTTATGCCTACGTTTATAAATTTATTTATAGGTAAATGAAAATTCGTGGTGGCCTAGTGGTTAAAACATCAGCCTGTCTAGTATGAGTGTGCGGGTTCGATTCCAGGTCAAGCAAGTACCAATATAACTTTTCTATGTCATATGTACTTTCTAAGCATATCCTGGACACTAATGTCTGATTTTAAGGTGAAGAAAAACATCTTGAGGAAACCTAGATTTTAAGTCTGAAATCGCCAACCCGCATTGATCAAGCGCGGCGATTACGGTCAATCCTTCTCTGTATGAGAGGAGACCTGTGTCCACCAATGGGACGATAAAAAGGTTGATGACGGCGAAATGAAAATTATATAGTCCTATTTTGCCTGTGTCCTATTTTGAAAGCCTATGTACCCCGTAATTGTCATATACATTAGTCCTTTAGTTATTACGCTTATTCTAGCATAAGTTTAGTGTATGTGACGAGGCTGTACTTTTGTTCAATAAATAAATAAAGCCTATATGTCTTTATTGTCACGCTGTAACCACCTGGGAGCCAGGCGAATAGATGAAAAGTCAAAACAAATAGCGAAAGAGAAGCCTGAGCGCGGGCAGGCGATGCGATGCGTTGTGACAAAGTGAATCGGGGTGACATGAAATTTCACGCGGACGAAGTCACAGGCAGAAGCTAGTGATATTATAATATATTATACATGTATGATGATATATGTAGAATGTTAAGTTGTTTTGCTATTGTGTGTTATATGAGGTTTTTGGATCAAGAATCTTTGAATTTTTTGATTGACCCACTTGACTGACATGTGTTCTATTTTTGACTGATTCTTCACGTCAGTGGTTCTTGAGTAAAAATATTGATTTTTATCTATGTTCGAGTCTGCTTTCAGCTATACCGGATGTAACTGAATACTAGTTATTTGCATTAGAGTGACTGAGTGCCTCTGTGATTTCAGTCGTGGCAGTCTTCGTGTCCGTGACATAGCAGGCAAACTGCAGGAGGGTCGCCTACGCTGGTACGATCCCGGCTTACGAAAACATGTTACGTGGGTAACAAATGTCTTGATATGGCGCCTGGAACAAGCGGGGTACACCAAAGAAGTGCTGGCTTGACGTTGTAAGAGATTACATGCGTGCCAACAATCTCACACCCTAAAGATGGTCAGTTTGTTTTGTCGTCCTTCGTGGCGCAGCGGTCAACACTCCTGCCTGCGACGTGGAGGCCCCGGGTTCGATCCCCGGCCAGGTCTTGATGGAAAACGATCTTTTCCTGATTGACCTGTGTCTTGGATGTTTATCTCTATATGTGTCTATTATAAATATAGTATCGTTGAGTTAGTACCTATCCCATAACACAAGTCTCGAGCTTACATTGGGGCTAGCTCAATCTGTGTGATTTGTACGTATACAATATGTAAAGAAAACCCTGTCCGACCCGTGAAGGTATTGTTAGGTATCGATAACTGATTCTACTAATGCCTACAAAACCTGGCTAAACTTAAAAAAAAATCCCCCCTAAAAAATAAATAACTTAAATAAAATAAATAGGTAATTTCATGGCAACACAGGCACAGTTCATAACCTCAGTTGACCTCATGCATGTAGGTATAGGTAATTTATTCACGTTTATCGAGTCTTGAAAGAAATAACGATACTTAGGCAGCTCGTGAAAAGAACTTTTTTTTTAAGTAGGAAGGTCGTCTGACTCTCCAAATGTATCATTTCATTCGATGAGCATAATGGCTGTGCGGAGATGTTGTTCCAATTTCGTTCACTAATAACGATACAGGCCCAGCTGGCACCGTCGCACGAGATTAGCACGGACATGCACATAAATAAAAATCAAGTGGTGTCAAATCCGCGCTGGCCACAGTTGGTCCACCCTTACCAATCCACTGCTCGCCGAACTGATAATGGAGGTTCTCACGTACAGGACAAAGATATGGTGACGCACCGTCATACTGGAACCACATTGACCACATTGACCACAATCACCTGATCACAAAACAGCAGTTGCTACACTTGCTACCTTCCATCAGCATGTTACATTACTCTACATTAGGAAACGACATGATCACACAATACACGAATAGTCTTCACTACAGCGATGTTTACGCACAACTGATAATTTAAAGTAAAAATTATTTTTATTTTTTAGAATTGTACCTACGGGGCTGACCTCGCGGCATCCTTTGAGTAAATAGGGATGTGTAAGTAATCAAAATACTGATTTTCGATGGAAACAATTTACTCGTCTATTTTTGTTATCGATTTAGTATTGTAGTTTCTCATTCTAGATTCAACATCGCATGGAATTATTTAGAACTTTTACAAAACTTAAATTACCTAGTTAGGTACACTGCTGTAAATGAAAATCATGCCAAATTTTTAATTTCAGTTTCTGTCTCAAAATCGATGATATTGACCGTTAAAATATTTGTAAAATTTTACTAAAATTGTGTTTCATAAGTCCTTCTCGTTTCTGTTTACTAATACTTGTGTTATAATAATGTTCATCATCATCTCAGCGTTTATCCCGGTTGCATCCGCGGCTTTCGCGTTGGAGCCCGGGGTCCGCTTGTTGTTATAATAATGTTATTAGTAATTAATCGATAAACAAACAAAAGTACTTTTACCATTGGGTAATCTGTGTTTTTAACAAATCATTCAACCAGATACAAGTTTCGATTAATAGCGATAAAAAAACGTTATTGCGCAAAAATTAGTGCATCACTAGTTATTTCTTTTACGTCGCCGACAAAGCTCACGGGCGACGCCGCCAAAGAAATAAATAATCTAACAAAACAATAAAAGGAAAGCCGACAATTATACCGCCTAAAATGGTGTTGTCATTTTTTTACAAACACCAAATTTTGGGGAAGTTAGCGTAAATTCGCGGGGAAAAAAGATAGTTTCAAAATTGATTAGTATTGTTACTATGATGATTATGCAAAATTTCAAATTTTATTTGGTCATGTGATTGCCTAACCTTTATTATCCTTATGGGTCGGACAGGGTTTTCTTAACATATTGTATATTTATCTATTATCTTCATTAATCGTCAATATAATAAAAATAATTAGCTTGTTTTGCTATAAGAAGTGGCATCGATGTTTCCATTTATTTATTATAAATACTATGTAATTAAAAGAATAATTACAAATAATAAAGATGAAACAAAAAGTGTCCAGTCCGATATGAAATTAAAATTTGAAGTTTATTGAAAGTGACTAAATGATTAATTAAAGCAGATGATCAAAACCAATGACCTATATATCATTTCTAAAACGTAATAATTTCTTTCTGATTATAAATAAATGAAGTCTGTATTCTCGCTGAAGCCGAATGCGAACGCCGCGCTTTATCAGCACTTGTAGCAGGCGCGCGCGCAGCTCTAGTCGACACAAGAGCATGATTTAGTCATTGTGTTCGTCACTGCGCCATTCATCATGCGACATTGTTTTGGCACACGCTCACCTCGATACCACATTAAAATTATACTAAAACAAATGGCGAATTAAAAAACATCTATTTTAACATATCAAGGATTTCGGGTTCCATCATACATTTTTTTAGTTAGATTGTGAAATTCCAAGGAACATTAAAAGGTCGAATGTTTCATCTACTTCCATTTCGATTTAGTCTGTCTTTTGTTTGAACTGTTTGGATTTGACTGTGGAGATGTACGTTGTACAGACGACAGCACATCCAGCTACTACAATCTGTCAGATTTCTGTATTAGATTTTCAACTTTATCTCTAAAGCATTAAGGCTCAAGGTTGATTGGGAATTTCTGACAGTTTCGGATAGCTTGACCTGCTGTCGTCCGTAAGTAATGATTTTCTGACCCTGATGCGGAGTTCCTTTTACACAAACCGAACTAAATTTAAATTCAATGCACTCACACACTTTCCTTCTATGTCGTTTAGAAAAGAAAAGAAGATTAGGATCAGTTTAGTCCTGATAGAAGTAAATTTTCGTTCTTTTGTAGCCATGTCTATATCGCCTCATAACTGCTTATGGACTACTAGCTTTCCGCCCGCGGCTTCTCCTGCGTAAATTTCGGTTATATCGCGCTTTTTAGATTTCCCTCGGGAACATCAAATTTTTCCGGGATAAAAGGTAGCCTATGTCCTTTCTCGGGGTCTAAAGATTGTGTGCTTTCCGCCCGCGTCTTCGTCCGCGTGGTGTTCGGTTATATCGCGCTTTTTAGATTTCCCTCGGGAATATCAAATTTTTCCGGGATAACAGGTAGCCTATGTTTTTCTCAGGGTCCAAAGATTGTCTGTGCCAAATTTCATCAAAATCGGTTGAGAGGTTTAGGCGGGAAAGCGTAACAGACAGACAGACAGACAGAGTTACTTTCGCATTTATAATATTAGTATGGATTATTACTTGAGGCTAAATTTTTAAATATTTGTCTTCTGTGTCTCATGTAATAAGACTATTTTAGTTCTGCTGGGGAGACTATTTAATGTAATTCCCTGATGAATGTATAGACGATCACTTGCCCAATTCCATTCAAACCATATCACTGACTCATTACAAATTCTGTCAATTTTAATAAATAACTATCCAAACCAAATCCCACATTGCCATAGATAATACCAGAACCATGGTACCACTTCTCGTCGCCTCCAGAGTGTGTACCTCAAAGCAAGATACACACTCCAGTCGCGGTTGGTGGCATGTTTTTTCTCGATACACAAAAATTTAGTCTTCCACGCTTCTAATATAATTGGTCGTTATATTGTAGGTACCGGTTTCTTCACCACAACAGATTACCCACTTAGGAACTCCGTTTCAAGCTGAGTGGTTATTTATCTGGCGCTAAACCAGTATGGTTAACCACCGCTGGTACTGACCAAGCTGACAAATGAAAATTTTTCGTTTGTACCAACTATTAAGTAGATGTTGTTTGATGTTGTTTGTGTTTTTGACGGAACGTTAAAGTAGTGTGGGTTTGCTGTGAGCTATACAAAACAGCCGACAATGTTTTTTTTATTGAGATTTTTGTCGCAGTAATTGATTAGCAAATTCGAGTATTTTAAAAGTTTCGCCCGTTTAACTAATTGACGTGATTATGTGTCTGAGTGTAATGTAAAGTTGCTTTGTTCTCGAAAATTAAATTCCTGATTTTCCTCGTATTTTCTATTTATAATATTCCTGACTTTTGCCTGCACCCCCGTACAATATCGTTTATTGAATTTCATTTTGATTAATAGACAGCGAATAAAGACTCAAGGGTTCATTAAGGGCGTCCAGCCCTTCGGACCCGACATACTGCGGTGTTAAAATAGAAGGTAAATGCCAGTAACTCGAAGCTTGATAGGTTACAGTTACGCTGATGATAAAAAGGGAAAATGTCATGTCTTCTATTTATCGTACGGTAGATTGTAATGTCATTATGGCAGAATCGTTTTTATTATTAAAAAGACGCTGTTTTTATTATTTTGATAAGATAATGCATCAATTACTAGCCCGGTTCACGAACATATGAAAGTCAGCCGCAAAAGAACTGACTGAAACAGCGGTATCTGTAAGGTTTGACAAAATAACAACATATGAATACTACACATCAATCTTTCACTCCGCTGTACGATCGGGAACCGTAAAAAATATAACCTTGAGCGATTGCGTTATCGGTTTTAACTGAAAACTTTGGACCGAGGATAGACCCTGAGTAATAAATCTGGCTTCCAAATATTTGAGACGCTTCGTGTTTATTTTTTTTTTTACGCCGGACGTATCGAACCTGCGCTATAGTATTTAAATGTATGGTCAAACAAAGGGGAACACAGCCCCACGGTGTGAAAGGGCTCCGATGTATCTACTACTATGCATAGTGCCTAATTGAAACACTGTTTACTACGCCCGGGACTGCTTGATACTTGTAAGGCTGATGCAGTACTAATTTTATTTTATTTTAATTAATTGAGCAAGCGTGGTGATTACGCTCAATACTTCTCTATATGAGAAGAGACCTGTGCCCAGCAGTGGGACGATAAAAAGGTTGATGATGATGATGATGATGCTGAATTGATAAAAAATTTATGATAATGAGCACCTCTGAGGCTCTGCAACTGCTTTACGCTAAGTGATAAGTTTCTTCGTCAAGAATTGTACCCATTGAAGTAGTAAAAATAGTTTGTTTTACAGACAATACGGTTATTTAAACAATGTAGTCACGCGGATACAATTCGTCAAGTTCAATTTTATGAAATACGTTTCTTTTAGATGAAGCCAGTACGCACAAAAGCAATAAAACTAAGCATTGTTTACGCTATTTCTAAGATGTCTGTGCCCACAAAAGATATTATTGTATAAAACCGCGGTATTCTAGCTTTTAACGTGAAATCATATCAAAGAGTTTTTATTTATATTTTAGAAACTTTTACTACGCAATATATATATTTCTTTTATTGTTTGGAATATTAAAATCTTTGTTTAGGCATTTGTTAAACTTTATGTAATAAAAACGTTTTGGCCCAGATATTTAACCTTTACCGAATATTTCTTGTAGATTAATTGCTTTATCTCATTCTCTATTCATATATATTCATTAAGTTTTATCACTTTATTGTTTACTTTTGTAGTTTAGTTAAACAGAATGACGTTATTCGCAGAACTATTTAATAGCAATATGTATGAAGATTTTATAATAACGCACGCCACTTAACATTAATTTATTGATATGTATTAAATGAAAACCCTAATCAAATTGAAGACGACAATTTCTTCGAGAAGTTTTAACAGTTATTTACTAAAAATTGGTCATCTTTACTAAACATGCCTTAAAAAATAGGCTAAATAAAACATTTTCTTTGAGGGCAAAGCAGAATGCCGGAACCTGTACCAAACGCTTATTAAAAATATATTTCCCTTAAATACTTAAACACTTTTTGACTAACTTTACCAAAATATGAATCATTATTAAATCCGCGTTTACGAAATGTTATAAAAAAGTTTCTAAAAAAGCATTTCCGGTAGTCAACAATTTGATTGATGCCATTGCCAGCACATAAAATAATCGATTCATTGTTAAAATCTATTTATGTCTTCGACAGAAGGACTTGTATCCATGGTCATGAAATAAACTATTTAAAAAAATCAGGTAATACAATATGTCGACCTTGAGAGCGCTTATCTTGCTCGAAATAAAGGCCGTTTTCGTTGTGCAACTGTATATCGTGATGTGCTGCTGACCGTACATCAATTTGGCTACTAAACTTAATTTCAGACTGACTAATCAATTTATTTGTTAATCGATTATTTTTAGGCAATATCGATTTTAGACATTTTGAATCGAGATAGCAACACTCCTAAACAACTGTCAAATTTCAACCCCCTCACAACACCTCGTTCTCATTCCTGTGCGTTCCTTTGCCGTCATTTTGGCATTAATGCAAATTAGTGTGATAGAGAGAGAGACACACAGTGCGTCTACCTTGTTTACGTTATTGAAAGACATGCAAACAACATGGCGGCAAAGGAACTATTTGATGAAACGTAGTATCGTCGCTTATGCATCGTTCGTGTTTGTGTAGTTATTTTGATGTGTTGCTGGTTGTTTTTGTCCGTTGAGTTGAGCTTTGTTCCTCTGGGTCGAATTTCCCTTATATATCACTAGCTGATCCGTGCGAAAAATTCGCACTATACTAATAATTTGAAAATAGTATTCCATGGTACCAGGGACGAATATCTGTCGATTGATGGGTCGGACGTTCAGATTGGTTCGATAGAAAGAGAGAAAAAGGGAGAAAACGGTTTCAGACCCTTGGAGAAATAATATATGGCGATAGTGAATGATATTTTACAATATTTTAAGCGGGTTTTTTAAAAATATAGCTATGAGGAAAAATCTCAGTACTGCGAATTCGAAAACAAAAACGCTTAATGCCAATGGTAATATTAAACAATAAGCTGGTTAAATATGTTTATTTCATCTAAAAGCAGTTGGTACAAACTTCCATACAAAAATCGGCATTCTCCTTTTTCAATAGTCAGATAACTGGTGGTTTGACAATTTTATTACAGAAGATTTCAAAGCACTTTTGAAAAATCAAATAAGTAAGTTGAAAATACCAAGACGACTCGTGCGCGCTGCACGGTTAGGGTTCCGACCGGCCAGTCTTAATGTTTGCTTATAATATTAAGTTAAATATTTCACATGCCCTTGTGAAACTGCTTTATGGATGAAGAATAATCACTTCCAAGTCATACTACGCCTTCAGCTTCAAGTTTTTTTATGACAATTAGTCGCGTTTTACTCGCTCTTATTGTTATGTAACCTTTGTGTTCAATGTCAATAACGCGCACGATGTGTGGCTGCGAGGTAGTCAGTTTTGTTCGGGTTTACTCGTTAAAAATATAGACTACCACGTTTTTGGTGGTAAACAGACTACCTTAGGTAGTGTAAAGAGATATGAGTTATGCTAACACGACGTCGTGGTTTTTATCACTGGTGGTCGATCGTGGCTACACGTGTGGACGGTAGAACGGTAGCGCTGTTCTCGACGGGCCGGATAAAGGACTTCTCCCTTTATCCGGCCAGTCGCACTCACAATTGAAGCTCGTTTAAGGCGATATCGTAAGGCGATAACCTACTTGGCGAAGATCCCACGATGACACGATGCGTTCTCCTCGTGCGATGAGTTCAAACATACAGATTTCTTCAGAGTGTCCTATTTGAACCGCGCAACTAATCGTGCGAGCACATGAAATGCTTAATAACTATCGTACGATGTGTTTGATTGTGCGATCATGTAATCAAAGCAACAGATTTTTTTTGAGTGTCCTAACTAATTGGTTACGCAATGCGTCGACGCGCGAGGGGCGCCAGCCATCGAGCGACGGCATCACACGATGGACATCGCGAGATCTATTAGGACACCCATTAGGTCATCGCACGACCACTTTAATCATGAGATCAAAACGCATCGGGCCATCATACGATCACTCCCAATTAGGACGCCGCCTCAGGGTAGACCGCGAAATGCAAAGTTTCTTGCCCCATCAGTTCTAAGTTGTATGTTGAACAAAATATGATTCACGACCGTAAAAAATGTGGCATAAATCGAATTATAATCATTACAATCAGTAATAAAACTTCATATGATTCATGTTACTCTGAGCCATTTCTTATTTTTCTTTCTTTCTTATATTTGACTTGACCTCAAAGATCATGAATTTTTGAAATATTCATTCAATAAGTTAATATGGGACTTAATAAGTACTAAATAATTAGCCTTTTATGTTCCCAATCCTGGGAAACAACCCTTCTCTTAATGAGTGGTCTCAGAATGTGGGCCCGTAATCTACCATCCGGGCCCATTGCGGGTTGGTAGATGTCACGTGTCTTGAAGCTTTGGTTTTGAGGCCAGTGGTGCTGAAATAATTTACACAAAGTAAAGCGTCTGATGGGGTTCGAATCTACGACCTACAACTTGTAAGTCAGCAAGTAAGCAGCTGATACCACTAGGAAACCTCTCCCGCTTTCGAAGGGCGTGTCAGACTTTTACTGACTGAAACCGGTCCTCGTTCTTTCATTGACACTGCGCCAAAGCCACGTTTGTCTTCAATCCGCAGCTCTGGTAAGCATCGGTCTTTGCGAACCCCGTAACGATGTGCTGATATCTCTTTGAGGATCGCGTGAAATACAACGCGCCGTATAACCTGTCCCCTTAACTTGGATATTGTATGGGTCGGCTTCCAAAAGTAATCTTAAATGCTACGGACAAATGAGGTGTTAATTTCTAGCGGATGCTGAAGGCATCGACGGTCATTTGTACTAGCTTATAAGTGGATACGTTTAATTAGAGTACACTGTAATTTTTCCGGCAACAGTAGTTAATTACGGGCTTGTACTACACACTTCATAGTTTTCATACTGTTATTGTTATGTCGCTAACCACTACAGTCTAAACAACTGATTTTAATTTGCTTATCGACTTTTTTATTGGTTTATTGCTGTGAGTACCTAATTTAAGCTTGAACATGTATGTAGCCTAGGTAATCGACATACTTAGAAGTGTGGTTTTCGTGGTAGTCTAGGTCAGCGTTTCCGATCAGATGGGTCGCAGCACCAGGCCGCCGAAAAAACGAACCGAGTCGCAGCAATACGCAGGCAATGCTGCGACTTTAGATAAGTACTAGGAGATGGTGGACGTTTTTCTTGACTCATGTGACAATGATGAACGCTCGAAGTACGGATTGTAGATATTCTATGGCGCACGCGGGGGTCGAGAGGAATGCGCTTTGCAGCCCTTTCTACACCCCTGCGTGTATTAATGTATTGTAATACATACATATTTGTATTTGTGGTGATGCAATATTTGTGTTTATTTTACCTAATACCGATTTTAATTGGGTCCAAAAACTTTAGTGGGTCACAAAAGAGGAGTATAAAATTTACCGGGTCACAGTAGAACAAAGTTTGGAAAACGCTGGTCTAGGTAATTATGTTACATAGGGCGTCATTTATTTATTATAATTGAACTCTCTCTCTTAGTGCTATAGCGTAGGTATGAGGTGTTTCTATTAACCCACAAATGTTTTAAAATAAATATTTTTACGACGACAGGGTTGGTGCAACTACGTACCCGTAGGTCATACAAAAATTTGTTCCGTACGGGGATCGAACCAGTGACACAGCGCAGGCTCAGTCCATAGCTGCGCTAACCGTGCAGACAAATTAATTATTTTTTTCATATTCATTACTCCCCAGTGTAACGGATGTGAAAAATCTACGTAATATTTACTAGTATACATTTCATGAAAAATATTTCATGTTATTTTAAAATCAATATTTATTTTAGTTAATTACACGAAAACAACCGGTTGCATTCCGGGAGTGCCGACAGAAATGTTTTATTTTTTTTCATTTTTTTTATCAGTTTGGAATGGTTTGGGAATAATTTCGAACGGATAGCTTTATTACTTTGTATACACGATTTGTTTATAAGTATGCAGACTATATGTCAATATGTCGTGGTGGCCTAGTGGTTAAAACAACAGCCTCTCAAGTATGAGTGCGCGGGTTCGATTCCAGGTCAGGCAAGTACCAATGTAACTTTTCTAAAGTTATATGTACCTTCTAATTACATCTTGGACACCATTGACTGAAGGTGAAGGAAAACATCTTGAGGAAACCTGGACTTAAGTTTGAAATCGCCAACCCGCGTTGAGCAAGCGTGGTGATTACGTTCAATCCTTCTCTGTATGAGAGGAGACCTGTGCCCAGCAGTGGGACGATGAACAGGTTGATGATGATGCGTACTATAGTACGGACGACAGCAGGTCAAGCTACCCGAAATGGCCAAATATTCCCAATCAATCTTTAACCTTAATCTTTTGGCGAGAAAGTTGAAAATCTAATAAAAAAAAATCTGACACCTGTACCAACACACGCACACAACATTCGGGCAATCGCCCTGTGCCGCTTAAATGAAATAGAAGGAGTAGGCATACATTTCCGTCACACAGTAGAAAGAGAGGGGTATTACTTTCTTTCCTACGCCGTCTCCTCTCCATCCGTCTAATGGTGGGGCTACATTAGCAGGCGAAGATTCGTATCGCGTTGGCGTGTAAAATATCCGTCGTCAAGATTCAGAAAGCAGCCTACGGCGAATATTAGTTATTTAGTTGTGCGGCCGAAACGATGGGAGAAGCAGTGTCTTTGCATTATATGTCAGTAAATTATTATTTATTACACGTGCACAAAACAAAAACAACGAAAAAAAATAGAAGTAGAACGTCAGTCCGGCTTCAAAGTTTGGACGACACTCTGAAGTTACGTAGGTGTGGCCATTTCAGCGAATATTGTCGCGAGTCGACAAATCCTTTGAAGCGCGCCAGTTTACCGACAGTGCTACATCGTCTGCGCACTAATACATTGCGTTGCAACGATGTACCCGGCCGCATACATCGCCGTAGCCCGAATATTCGCCGTAGCTCGCTTATGTAGCCCCGGCATTAGGAATATTCGATCTGGTCACTGTATTTCAATGAGCACTTGTAGTACTTAGTACTATGCAAGTATGAGTTTAGAGAAACTATTTTACTTTCCTTTATTGATACCCATTACGTCTGCGGAGTTTTGCTTGACAAAACCCTGCATAACAATAAGGAGAAAATAATTTCTTTATCATTAATGTAACACTCTCAATTTTCTTACTCATGAAACCCATGAAATTGAGCTGTAAAATGATTTATTATATAAAATTAATTTACAGTGAACTTCGTAAAAGAATAAACAGAAAAATATTAACACTTGAAACAATATGAAAGAGAATCCACTCGACGTTCGCCCACTCCCTACAGAAAAAAATATATAAATTCATCTCTTTGTTCATGTCGACGTACGGTCACCGAAATTAACAGATAAGTACACTTCGCCAATTTGCAGTCTTATAACGATTTTAAAGCACTATCATCGAATTTCCTCTGTAGTTTGAATATACGAACTAATTAGGTTGATTACCAGTTCGATAAATAATGAAACATTCCCCTTCTCTTTAGGTACAAACTTTATTGTAAGTTTAAAATGGATGCCAATAGTTCTTATTACTTAAATAATAAATTTTTGAAACAAGACCAGTGATCAAGACGTGATCAGTGACGAAGAGACAGAGTGACGCAGACCAGTGTGTGTTGTCAGTGATGACATACGGAACTAAAACGTGGTCACTCACAATGGGCCTCATACGAAGGCTCAGTCACATAAAGGGCGATGGAAAGAGCTATGCTCGGAGTTTCTCTGCGTGATCAGAAATGAGAAGAAACAAAGTCACCGACATAGCTCTTCGAGTCGCTAAACCTAAGTGGCAGTGGGCAGGGCACATTGCTCGTAGAACCGATGGCCGATGGGGCAACAAGGTTCTGGAGTGGCGGCCACGTACCGGAAGAGGCAGTGTAGGGAGGCCCCAAACAAGGTGAACCTATGACCTGGTGAGAAGATCGCGGGAAGCCGATGGATGCGGGCAGCACAAGACCGGTCATTGTGGAGGCCTTTGTCCAGCAATGGACCTCTATAGGTTGAAGAGGAAGAATTTATGAAGAAGTTACTACCTTGAAAAATGAATCCTCAGCGAAAAATATGATATTTATAAATAAACAATTCCGCCATAATGAATGAAACTTTGCTATACCTCCACAAAAACATGCTAGCAGCCTTCTTAAACACTTAACCACTTCTGGAAGCACGTTATGAAATATTAATAACAAAAATGTCGGCGAGCCCGCGTGCGGAGCCTCTATCACAATAACACTCAGCAAACTTTTTTCATTTTAATGTTGTTCAGGCAAAAGTTTAAATATAAAAATGTAATGTTACTGTACGCATTAGTGAGTCATTGAGCGGCGAGCGAGTGCGTGCCGCGCTCCACCCTCGCATCGCGAATGTACAAGCTAAAACAAATGGAAAATAAACTTTTCAAATAAAATAAAAATAACCCTCTTGGCGGCCGCGAGGGCGGGGGCCCTCTCCAATAAAAAATATAATAACTTTTCTTTTTATTCGACGTAATGGCAACGATTGTTCCATTCTAATATTGCTGCTGTCTCGTTTACTCCCAGATTATTATAATGGGGTGCCGCGACGCCGAACGCCGCGCGCTGCGATACGGTGCCACTTTACAACTCAAACAATCGAACTGCTAATGAACTTTTTAATATTTATAGTAACCACAGTGTGTAGTCGGGTTACAAAATGTTTCAATTTACCTTTTGACATATGAATAAAAAAAAAAACTCGTTAACGATGGAGTTTCTCGTTGAAAATTTATGTTAGATGGTGAGGGTAAGAAAAACTAACGACGGATTACCATTTTTTAGTTTTAGTTTATTGAAATTTAAGTTTAGCTAATGTTATTTTATTACTCATACACAATCAAAGTTAATCTCTTTTCCGATATTGCTTCTCTAATGCTTCATTATGTCGGACAAAAAGCTACTCACCAACGTATACACGGCAATGAATATCATTGAACTGTCAAAATAAAAGCTCCGACTGTTAGTTTGTTACGACCTCTGTCTTTGGCGCAGTGGCTGAGCGATCGGCTGCTGCGCTGCGTCTCGCGGGTTCGATCCTACACGGAACAAACATTTGTATGTCCTGTGAGTTTTAATGTTTATAAACGCATCCACGATACAGGAGGAATTCCTAGAGTCATCATCATCATCATCAGCCCCTACTCGTCCACTGCTGGACATAGGCCTCCTTCATGGCACGCCAACAAGCTCGATCCTGAGCAGTTCTCCGCCAGCCACTACCAGCCACCTTTTTGATGTCGTCGCTCCATCTAGCCCAAGGGCGTCCCACGCTACGTTTGCAGAGACTCGCACTCGAGGACTCGTTTACCCCAACGGTTGTCGGTCCTGCGGCATATGTGACCAGCCCATTGCCATTTCAGCTTGCAAATCCTCTCATTCCTAGAGTGAAGCAACATTTTTATATAAAAAAATAACAATATTATGAAAATAAATCTATGAATTTGAATAGAATATAATGTATTTATTCTTACAAAGTTGTTGGATATGTGTTTAGATCATTATGTTCTGCCGTTTCCAATAAACAAATATTGTTCATAAAATATTATCATTGTTAATATCGGAAACGAATCCTAATGTTTACCGTTTTTATTTAATATGGGTTATCTTCATAGAAGAAACAATTGACCTAATTTGGCCTTCTATGGCTTAAAAAAATTAACGTATTAAGTCAATATACGTTGAAACAGACACGCCATGGAATTATATGCAACGAAACGTGTAATGTAACATAACTACAAGGTGAATTTGTTGCAACGTGTTACTACGATGCAGGTTGCAGCCTCACGCAGCGTGTAGGTTGCACAGATGACAGATGGATGACCCCATGTCATTCCCTTATCGTCAATAATAACTATTACTATGCTCATATCTATGATGCTATATACATAAAAATGATATTATTTTTATTGAAACTAAATTCTGCCCGAAGCTCGTCCGAAACACAGGAGCTTGAACAAAAGTTCCAGCTAAGTCCCGTCAAAATCGTCAGAAGATAATATAGACACAGGCAGATGATTATTTTAAAAAGTCCCGTATGTATTTTCATAAATTTAGTAAAAAGCTAGAATTCATTTGGTATGGCGCGCCCCAAGGGTTCTGATCAGTGAGAATTCTAGGCATTAGAGAAAAAATATCAGTTGATAGTATTTCTAAAGCCGCCTTTGAACTTGCCATGCTTCCTGTGGAAGGTAGACTCAGGTGACATGTTTAAACGACCTAAACAGCAACATCCTTTCCAGTCCCTCCTAAAATGATTGAGAAATTAAAAACGTTCCACTTTTTGGTCCCGTTTGGATAACCTGTATTTACACGTATTGAGGGTTGCAGTTATGGCTTGCCATAGTGACAACCTGTAGTTATTTACACATTGTTGCAGAGGAAGTGCACAGGATCCTTGATTGACACACCTAAGTTTCTGACGTAAAAAAATAACATTCTATATCATTTAAACAACGTGGATTGTCGACCCCACACTATTGGCAAAACAAAAATCAACTTACGGCCTGCGTCATAAAGGCGCTGTTAGAGGTTTTTGGCGGAAAGCTAAGATGAGTGGCACGCTCATTTTTCATTGGACTTTTAAACTATTTATAGTGTCGTTTACTAAATAAAAACGTGTGATTTATGTAGTAAAAAGTGCATTCAGTGAATAATTCATAAAGAACAGTGAAATATTGTAGCATAGTGGCCACATCATGGCTTTGTACCAAATCTTGCTTCTAGTGTTCGGTTCGCGCGGCCGTCTTTTTCGACATGAATAATTCATTACGTGACATTGACTAAATGCACAAACCGTGCGAAGCCATAAGAGAAAGAAAGAATTTTGTGCCAACTTTGTGCCAATTTCAAGTAAAATAAAAATCTTCAAAAATTATATTTTTTTTACTCGAAATTGGCACAAAGTCATAACTAGTGCCACAATACAAAAAAAAGGCGCTGTTAATGCCCGATGCCTGCCCTGGAACTCCGGTTGAGTGTACCTGGCGACAGTTTTGTGACGATTTGGAGGTTGTCTGTTGTCTGTACTTAAAGTAATGAGACAGTTCAGGAAGGTGGTTAGCGTCTGAGGCGGGAGTTTTGTTAAAACGGTTTTTGTACCAACTTTTTGCGCCCGAGCAGGCGGCCGACACGGCTTTTTCTTTGAGTCTATGTCGTTTTGTTTATACGTAAAATATGAAAATGGGCTTAGTTTAAACATGCTAATGGTCCGGATTAAAATGTAATGTAGGCAATGTTTATTTTTGCACGATATAAGTATCCTTTTTTATACTATAAATTATAAATTAAGCTACTTCTCTTACAAATCCGGGATCTATTCCGGAAGCATGTTACTATACATATAATCTGGCGCGTCTAACCTTTCCCCAAATTCACTGGGGTCGACTAAAATCGAACCGGAAACAGTTGAATACCATTATGTTACATGGAGCAACTGCTTATCTGACCTCCATAACCCTCCCATCATCATCATCATCCTTTTTATCGTCCCCCTGCTGGGCACAGGCCTCCTCTCATACAGAGAAGGACTGAGCGTAATCACCACGCTTGCTCAATGCGGGTTGGCGATTCAGACGTTTAAGTGCAGGTTTCCTCAAGATGTTTTCCCTTCACCTTTTAATTAGTCATTGGTGTCGAAGATATACATAGAAAGTACATATTACTTCTGAAAAGTTATTGGTAATTGCCTGACCTGGAATCGAACCCGCACACTCATATTTGAAAGGTTGGTGATTTATCACATTACTTATTACCATAACCCCCCACTTACTGGACATGTTGTAAATCGAAGAACTACAACAATTAGATTGACTCTTAATAAACAGGCGCGCTTTACCTTCAACGATTGCATCACTGCTTACCATCAGGCGGGATGGCACTAGTTTATAATATGTAAAAAACAACTAAGTCTGTGTCTAGGCAAGTACGCTCCGTTAACTAGATGAGAACACCCGGAGATAATTAAATATGCCCTATGGATTCCCCCGGCCGGTGACATGCTCTATATTATTATTAATAATAGCCTCCAAGCGTTCGAAATGCAACTTTTTTGTTTACGATACATTGTAAAGTGAGCGATGTTGTACGGTGGTAGGCAACAACATCAGCCGCCGGCATAAGTTACCACCCACCAGACAAAGTCTTGCCGCCAAGCGATTCGTCGTGTTCCGGCATGATGTCTGGTGAAGCCGTACGGAGGACGGGTCTGAGCAGTTGTATTGCGATGTGTACCGGGTACGATGTGCCTAATGTTGTTGTGTCGGGATTTTGGTCGTGGAGGGTCTCCAAATCATCCTCTGGCGCAGCATCGTTGGTCGTGTTGTTGGGTTAAACATTGCAACACCTCGCTCAACTGCCGTCTTCCTTCCTATTCACTCAGTTTTTTTGAGTGAATAGGCTTAATAAGCTAGTGCGTTCTACCATCAACGATTGCATCACTGCTTGCCATCAGGCGGGATTGCAGTCAAGCACTAGTTTATAAGTAATAAAAAAAAAAAAGATGTTATGAATTCTTTAGATACACAAATAATAATATTGTATTTTGTTATAATGTTTTTCGTTCGCGCGATCATTAAGTCTAATAATTATAAGTTCTGTTACATCCATATTATCTTCAGTGTAGAGAATTATCATCTCTACTTCTTCGTGTTTACAGCCCAGTTTTGCATGGGCTGCAATCAGAAATTGACCTCTCGAGATTTTATAATAGATTATTAAATCAACATTATGTTCTTTCCTATTTTATGTTTTTCGTTTCTTGTTTCTACGAATGATGGCAGATGTATTTATACAAAAAGAAAATTATAATTATACACAGGGTGGTATACGTTGTGTTATACTATGTATAATGTAAGTAACTACTACGTAATTAGGGGAACTTAAATCATCTTTAATTACTTTAAATTAATTACGTTGCAAGATTTGCATTTTTATATCTAGGGTCGAAACAATATGTTATGTAATAATTATTTTCCTTGATTACCTACTCTCATTATTATAATAAGTAACATGAAATAAGAAAATAATTAAAAACTTATTAAAATTAATCATTATTAAAGTCGTGGTGGCCTAGTGGTTAAAACACCAGCCTCTCAAGCCTGAGAGTGCAGGTTCGATACCAGGTCAGGCAAGTACCAATGTAACTTTTCTTAAGTCATATGTACTTTCACTACTTTCTAAGTATATCTTCGACACCAATGACTGAAGGTGAAGGAAAACATCTTGAGGAAACCTGGAAACTTAATCTGAAATCGCCAACCCGCATTGAGCAAGCGTGGTGATTTCGCTCAATCCTTCTCTGTATGAGAGGAGATCTGTGCCCAGCAGTGGGACGATAAAAGGTCGATGATGATGATGAATGTCTTTAGTTTTTGGAAATATTATACAGGAGGTACGGTAAGTACCTCCTCTTGATCTTTTTCTTAGTTTCGAAAAAAAAAACATTTTAGTTTTGATAGTCCACTTCTTATAGTCGCGGTACGGTTCCACAAATCCTAGGTCGCTCAGTGAGCTATGGAACGGGCTATGCTTGGAGTCTCTCTTGAGATATCTAATCCGTAACGAGGTGATCCGGCAGAGAATCAAAGTTGTCGACATAGCTCCAGAATAAGCAAGCTGAAGTGGCAATGGGCCGGCCATATTAACCGTAGAACTGATGACCGTTGGAGTAGACGTGTTCTAGAGTGGAGACCGCGCATCGGTAAACGTACGCCCTGAGGCTAGGTGAAGCGACGAGCTTCGCAGGATCATCATCATCATCATTCATCATTTCAGCCGAAAGACGTCCACTGCTGGACATAGGCCTCCCCCAAGGTTCTCCACGACGACCGGTCCTGCGCCTCCCGCATCCAGCGGTTTCCCGCGACCTTCACCAGGTCGTCGGTCCACCTTGTTGGGGGCCTACCCACGCTATGTCTTCCGGTGCATGGTCCCCACTCGAGAACCCGTCGGCCCCGTCGGGCATCGGTCCTACGGGCAATGTGTCCAGCCCACTGCCACTTTAGTGTTGCAATTGCTTCGCAGGATGGCTGGTAGTAATTGGATGAGAGTTGCGAGAGAGAGAATTGAGTTGAATGGTGTGAAATTGGAGAGTCGGTGTTCTAATTGGGTGCATTTTGGAAAGTGTGCGAGGGAATTGCATGACTTGATTCCCCCGCCTCTGTTCCATCACATGTTTGTCGACCTCCGCGGCGCAGCGGTCAACACGCCTGCCTGCGACGACGTGGAGTCCCCGGGTTCGATCCCCGGCTAGGTCATGATGTAAAACCATCTTTTCTTGATTCGCCTGGGTCTTGGTTGTTTATCTATATATGTATCTATTAAAAAAAAATATAGTATCGTTGAGTTAGTATCCCATAACACAAGTCTCGAACTTACTTTGGGGCTAGCTCAATTTGTGTGATTTGTCCGTATATATTTATTTATCTATTTATTTTTTTTATCATCGGACCACCCGTCGTACGTCCAGTATCCACCCTACGTTGTTGACACCACTACAATTCCGGATGAAGCATTTCGCCCCGTCATTTATACCGCGTGCTTAGAGGGACTGGAACAATTTGCCAGCGGCGGTGTTTCCGCCTGACTACAATTTAAGTGTCTTCAAGGCTGGAGTGAATAGGCTCTTAATGAGCTAGCGCGCTTTACCATCAACAAGCGGGATGGCGGCCAAGCACTATTTTATAACTATTAAAAAAAACTAACTATTCATGGTGAAATTATCCTAAAAATGTAAATGTGGTCAGAATTTTGAGCATCCCATGTTGTCAGGAAAGATCCTGCTTATAATACCTAACAAAACCAAAGAACAGTCTAAATATAATAGCTTTTTTTGTTTAAAATAATATAGAGACAATATTTAGTTGGAGAATTTGAATGGACATCTTTGAAGTTGGGCCTTTTTTTTATTGGATCGTCACAGACCTTTTCCCCTTTGTTTTTATTGTAAACGACTGACTAGACATTATTTACTTTACGGCCTTTCTAAAATAAATCGTGGTGGAGTGAAGCCACTACGCTTGGACGACAACTGGTGCATTCTAAATATTTATTTGGCATACATTTCTCGTAATCGTGATGGCCTAGTGGTCAAAACACCAGTCACTCAAGTATGAGTGTGCGGGTTCGATTTCAGGTCAAGCAAGTACCAATGTAACTTTTCTAAAGTTATATGTACTTTCTAAGTATATTTTGGACAACAATGACTGATTACAAGGCGAAGGAAAACGTCTTGTTTTAACCTGGACTTTCAGTCTGAAATCGCTCACCCCGCATTGAGCAAGCGTGGTGATTTCGCTCGATCTTTCTCTGTAATGAGAGGAGACCTGTGCCCAGCAGTGGGACGATAAAAAGTTGATGATGAAATCTCGAGGCAAGCGTCGAATTTAGAATTTTGTTGTTTGTCAATCGATGTTTTGATGTCACATTTGAGACTTACCTATCTGCTATTTTTAATTACAGGAAATATTAAATACATTAGCATCGTAGTGGGTACGTAACGTGAGTAATTAATTTAATAAATGGCAATGGCCCGCCTATTACAACTCGAGAATAATACCCTACTGTCTCTCTTTTCAGTATTTCAGCGGTAATACGATATAATTTTATCCTATGAGTATATAAAAAACGCATTAATAATGTCTGGTTTTATCCCTTTATATAGCAATTAATGACATCGCATTCTTGGTACTCTTTTGCACATAACTTGCAAAATTAACTGCCGCGGCTGCCCTTGGGCTGACTTATGCAGTGTAGACGTTATAATTTTCTAATCAGGTTTTTCAAAAATATAGTGTACCTATAATAATGTTATAGCAATAATTTATATTATAAAGATACGCTGACGGTTTCAAATTAGAATCATAATATGTATTCTTATATGTTATTTGGCGAGCACAGTAATTGCTCGCGTGTGGATTGTAAGTTAAAATAGTATCTCCATATTATTCTTTATGAATGTTACACGTGTTATTATCGTAATAAATAATGATACACAAATGTACCTATAATTTACAGTTATACTAAATATGAGGGGTGATGTTTGGGTTTATATTGTTTTGTTGGCGCTCCTACTATTCTTGGTAAGAAGGCGGTAGATTACGCTTTGATTGTAAAAATTTGCATGATTTTCTTTAATATAGGTCTTACGTAAACTGGCTACAGATTTAAACACCGATTAGAGCGATGATATGGTTCATTTATATGCCTTAAGTTTTTGATAAAGTACTACGAGGACATGATTTTAGTGCATTGAACTAATTGTATTGTTAATAACAATACTATTAGGCTCAATATGGCTTTAGAGTCGTGACCAATCAAATCAAATCATTTATATCAAATAAACCAGTTACAGGCACTTTTGAATTGTCAGAAGGTCGGTCAGTCAATAAGATGAAGCTAGTCGCCCATTCCAAAGAGTAGGTACCTATGGAGAAGAACGGGCAAGAAACTCCAATGAATCCGCACTGGGCCCTCGTGGCGGATTACTCCACTTACAGAGTGTGGCTTGTGTCCCGGCAGTGGGTACAGACGACAGCACTTCAAGCTACAATCTGTCAGATTTCGTTATTAGATTTTCAACTTTATCTCTAAAGTATTAAGGCTCAAGGTTGATTGCGGTTGCGGTTGGTTGAGGTTGGTTGAGTTTGGGGTAGCTTGACCTGCTGTCGTCCGTAAATTTCTTTCTTTCTTTTTTTATAAAAACGTTGTCCCGCACGAGGAATTACTCGTGTATCGTGGGTGCGTTTACAAACATTTAAACTCACACAAAGAGCCAGACCCGGAACAGCTATATGTAGGCCATACATTTGCTCCGTGCGGGGATCTAACCCGCAACACGCAGCGCAGCAGTCGCTCGCTCAGCCACTGCGCTAACCGTGTCATTAAGGTTTGTTTGTTATTTACCTATGTTCTGAAAATATGTATGCTGTATATAAAGAGGATCCTATTCTGTTCTGTCTTCTTCTTCAGTCTATAGATATCCACTGCTGGACAAAGGCCTCCCCATAGGCTTTCCACGATGACCGGTCTTGTGCTGCCCGCATCCTTCGGCTTCCCGCAACCGTCACCAGGTCATCGGTCCACATTGTTGGGGGCCTCCCTACGCTGCGTCATCCGTCTTCTTCTTCTGTTCTGTTCTAGGCGTTGAAAATTATTTTTTCTTTCATTTAACCTGCTTGAATTATAAATTGTTACTTTACAAGACTTAGTAAATGTCTCGAAATTATGGGCAGCATAAGAACTTCATACTCTACGCCCACGTCGTACGGCGTTACGGCGGGATGTTATCGCGCATGGGGTTTTAGACGCTCGGTGTTGACCCGAGCATTGAGAATTGAACAGAGCGCATTGCAGCGCGTCAAAAAATCATTCTGCTGGATTTTCAACTTTATGTGTTGAACTTACAATTGAGAATTCAACAGAGCGCTTCAAAATAGCATACTTCAGTGCGTGTAACAAAGTCGCGACGGGAAATCGCACCCCGGGCTAAGCATGTTCTACAATGGAAACTCTAATTATCGTGTATCTAACCCCTAAATACTTTTAAAGCCAAAACCTTCATTACAAGTTTCCATATCAGTCTCATGTGTTATCTCGCGAGATAACAAATTGTGAGTACATCTGCATCCCTGCAATGTGTAGGCTTTTTGGCAACGATTGAAGCACTGAGTGCTAATGCTGTCTTTTAATCTTACAGCAAAGCTTTATGTGTTACTAGGTCATGTAGGAAACCTTATAACTAGAAAATTTATTCCGTAAGAGTTGGTACAAAACTTTGATAGATGTCGCCCTTATTCGTCATTACCATCGCCACCCCTTTTAAACCATTATCATCTTTCTTGCATTTCAATTATCGTAACATACTCGCTAATCAAAACTAATCAAAGAAATCAAAACGTAACCCTAAAATTCGATATGCAAATTCTGATAGCTTATTTTATTTTCTAACAGCGATCAATCGATTCATTTAACATCACAACATATAGTTTGCCAACCCTACCGAAGATAGCCAAAATGTTTGGACATGGTATTTACCCTTGTCGGCACTACGGAACCCCGTACCCAACGGACCGAGAGCCCACTACTATAATTATGTTCAATATAAGCAGTTCCGTATGTTATTAACATGTTTTTTTCGTTGATGAAATAAAATTATAATAACAATAAAAAATATTATTGTCATGTGAATTCGAGGATGGGTGGAGTTTTGATAATAAGTTGGAACTGTTTTTTAGTTAGAACTCCTTCGTTGTTTTTATGTTCTTTATCCCATGGTCGTATGTTATTTGGATAAGTTACTTGTGATTTCAAAAAGTCTCATTACCGGGCATAATATTAGGCTCGGTGCAACATAACCTTTAATTTTAAAAAGTTGATTGTAACTAAATATGTAATAAGTACTAAGCAACTGAGTTTTGGCGGGAAAGTCAAGCTGAGTGTCACGCTCATTTTTCGTTGGACTTTTAAAATTATTTAGTTTTGTTTACTAAATAAAAGTGCGTGATTTATGTAGTAAAAAGTGCATTCAATAAATAATTTATAAAGAACAGTGAAATAATGCAGCTTAGTGTCCACATCCTGACTTTGCCTCAAACCTCCCTCGTAAGACGGTTCACGCGGCTGTCTTTGAATCATTCATTACGTGACATAGGCTAAATTCACAAACCGTGCGAAGCCATAAAATAAAGAAAGATGAAGAAGAAGACTAAGCAGCTGTCATATATTAATTATCTTAGAGGAAAGTTTCTTTAAGGTGTAAACAAGTGTACATACTATATAAATGTACATACACTGGAGTAAAAACAACAAAGGTAGCCTATAACTTGAACTCCATTGTAAAGTATCAAGAAACAATTTAGAAAATAATTGTCAACTAAGTTGGTGTTCAGAGGTGTTATATCGATTATTTTCCGTTTGAAATAAACAAAGGTTTGTCATGTTTTCCACTGTCTTCAAACCAAAGCCTGCAGGAATCGCGCAGTCTATTAGGCTACACTATTCGTATGTCGTCAATTTTCTAGATTATACACTACAGCCTGCTTTGTGCTAGAAATCGTCCATTGACTTATAATATCGTGCAAAGGCTTATTTACTGCGAAGGAAATAATTAGCGGTAATTGAGTTCGTTTTATTAATTTTGTTCACATTCGCCCCCGCAATCGCTCCCACATTGAATATTCTTTGACACGATATACATTGAAGTTACTATTACTAATTTAAAGTGCCGAGTTGATTGCAGTAAGGCAAGGAGTGTTGTCGATAATTATTTTTGTCCCTGCACACATTTGAAAATCCACAAAGCACAGGGGATTATTTTTAAGGTGGCGTGCCACGGGATTCTATCTGCTTACGACAAATTAAAAGCACTAATCTCACTCCAAAATGTGGTTGGTGACTTAACAATTTTAGTGTTAAGGAAATTTTTAATTAAAATTAAAAACTCATTTAAAGTAGGTACTTCCTACGTGACCTAGTGTATAAAGATAAATATGTACTGTTATGTTACTTGTTGCCCGATGCCCGATGGGGCCGATGGGTTCTTGAGTGGCGACCACGCACCGGAAGACGTAGCGTGGGTAGGCCCCCGACAAGGTGGACCGACGACCTGGTGAAGGTCGCGGGAAACCGCTGGATGCGGGAGGCGCAGGACCGGTCGTCGTGGAGAACCTTGGGGGAGGCAGTGGACGTCTTTTAGCTGAAATGATAATGATGTTACTTTATGAATAGTATAGAATAAATTACAGACTTAAGACTGATTTACACGGTACAATTTAATTGCGTATGGCATACAATAAAATTGATGTAACAATAAAAGTTGCATTGTCTAAACATCATTTAGACGATGCAAGTCATTTGTTGAATCAATTTTATTGTATGCCATACGCAATTAAATTGTACCGTGTAAATCAGTGTTTCAATATAGATATAAAGAAGACTTTCATATGTTCTATTTGGACGGTTGCATTGCATAAGCCATGTCCACCAATGTCGATGTCTTTGTTGCTATAAGCCTAAAATGTTCCCTATGCTGGCCATCATTTCTTCGTGAAGGTGTGCGTTGACAAACACCAAAATATGTCTTATTGTGTGAGTGTGTGTTGTGATTGGTCCTGACACTAAACAATGGACAAAATTATCAACATTGTGTATAAGATTTCAAGATTGAGTACGAGGCTTTTAACTTTATTGTATTATATATTTTTTGTTCATCATCATCCCAGCGTTAATCCCAGTCGCATCCGAAGCCTTTTTAGCTTTGGAGTTTGGGGTCCGCTTTACCAGTCCAACTGCTGATATGGCTAAACTTCGATATTTTCCGTGAAGCGACTGCCGTCTGACCACAACCCGAAGGCGACATCGAAGCATTGCAGTTAGACCAATTATTGGATTTTTGAGGGCTCCAACAACCCGTAGCGACTGCCACTAGATGTTCTAACTTATACTATAATATAGGCTATAATATAATATATATATATAGGCTTAACGTGCTTTCCAAGGCACGACCAGACCAGTGCAAATATTCATGCATACAAATACTTGCAGTGTGCGGGGATCGAACCCGCGCCGCCTTGCGCAGCGGCCGCGTCCACTACCGCTACGCCACGGAGGCTGTCAATAAAAAAAAGGCTGTATTTTATGTCCTTTATTATTAGATATTATTTGTGATCTGCGTTTTGTTTGCGGGAAATACACCATTTTCTTTCTTCTTCTACTTGGCATATGCGAGAAATACCACAACACGGTACAAGTTTCTGCCTTTATACAAGTCTTCAGTATTCTAAGAATAAAACGCGTGTACAACAGACAGGATAGATAAGTACTGGATTGTGGAATAACAATAAGCAGGTATCTTATCTTATGGATCGGCCGACCTACTTGTGGGGCGCAGGCCTTACCAGTGTGTTATGTATTTAAATGTGGCAATTTGTACCGTTTTTATAGCGTAGTAAGTAATTGATGTTTAAAAAAGTCTAAATAATATGTAGAACAGTTAGAATATACTTCAAAATATACAACATTGGATAAACTTCGCATAGACCTGGACGGGTCTGAGCAGTTATGTTGCGATGTATGCCGGTACGATGCGCCAAATGTTGTTGTGTCGGGAGTTTGGTCGTGGAGGGTCTCCAGATCAATCCTCTGGCGCAGCATCGTTGGTCGTGTTGTTGGATTAAACATTGCATTACCTCGCTCAGCTGCCGTCTTCCTTCCTATTCATTCAGTTTTTTTGGGTGAATAGGCTAGTGCGCTTTACCATCAAAGATTGCATCACTGCTTACCATCCGGCGGGATTGCAGTCAAGCACTAGTTTATAATTACATATTAAAAAAAAGACCTGTACTAAATCAATTCAAGAACTATTAAAATAAAATAGGCTAACCTAACCAAAAACATTTCAAATTATAATATGGTTTGATAAATCCTTCCGCATCGCAGTTAAAGAGCTCAAACCAAAGTCAATTGATCGACTTGTCTGTTTCAATTAGAAGTATTATTCGTCCCATTTGACTTAAGTGTGCCTCCTCGTCGCTGCGCAGAAAGCTGTATTGTAGATACAGTCGCTATACTCCAACCGCGAGAAAACAAGTATACACATACCTACCATATAAATTATGCTAACAAAGCTAGGGAACTAAGGGAACAAAAGTGCAGTAAGGAAATCGCGGGGAGCCCACGCTCTATGGATAGTCGCGAAAAATTGGGCAGGGATTATACGGAAAGTTATGTACGTTAGAATAGATACCGCAGGGACAACTCGGGGGCCGGCATTGCACTAAACATGCATGTCATCTGTTTATTCCATAAAAAATGACTATGATAATCTATGACAATCCAAACCAAATCCATGAAAATGAAACAAACAAACTCTTCAGCTTTATATGTGAGTATAGATATACTCACATATAAAGCTGAAGAGTTTGTTTGTTTGAGCGCGCTAATGTCAGGAAATACTGAACCCATTTGAAAAATTCCTTTTTACGTTGGAAAGCTCATTAATCCAGGAAGGCTTTAGGCTATATAACATCACGCTGTGACCAATAGGAGCGGCGCATGCCATGTTAAAATTATTAACTCAACGCTAGTAAAGAATAGTTTAAAAGTGATCTGTTACTTCGTCGATGCTTAGCAGCGCTGTTGACAGCTGACTGCACCTGTTTGCACAGGGAGTTTTTGTAACAGAATCGGACCGTGGTAATTAATTACCACGTAGTGTCATGGGCGTAGCTTGGGAAGAGGGGGACAGCTGCATCCCCTGGAAATCTCGCAGAACATGAACTATGAACTTCCCAAATTACTAAACAAAGTATAAACGAGGTCTTAAATAAATAAACTACACAATAGACATTGACAAAATGTACGGTGTAATTGCCAAAAAAACCACGTGCGACTAAAGCGCTCAATGATTGAGCTCTAAAAATTTGATTTGATAAGCTCGGTACGCCCATGCGTAGTGCAATGATTGTGTTATTTACTTACCATATTCTAGAAAAAACAAAGCCCGAAAAATATACTTACATCGTTATGTCTTGTTCACACCTTGTTAGTGTTTTTATCGTCATGTAGATTTAGTTTTATTCTTTTTAAGCATCCAATTTGCCAACTTCCTCAGGATCCTAACATAGGAAAATGATAACTTTGGAAACGGAATTTGAAAAGCAACTAAAGTACAGCAGTTGTTTTTACAAGAGCGTTGTGAATTTGCTTTAAAAATCCGATTTGTTACGGGAAAATATCGGCGAGTTAGGGGAAAATAAACATAAGCTTTTTTTTTACAAATGCCTTGATAACTGGGCACATGTTTTTCAGACCAATAATCCGATGACTGTAATAAGCGACTTTAGGAAAAACGCCTTGATTTTCTATCGACATTTCTATTTCTAGTGTATCGTGTTATCGGACATGGTCTATGCACATGTATAAACTTAGACATGTATACACAGGTACACAGTTATGTAGGTATATTAAGAAAGTAAGTTGCTAATTAAGTGAGAAGTGCATCTAGCTTGATAGAACACCAGTTTGTAAACATAAGGCAAGTTTTTATCATCAGCCGTACATATAAATATAGCTTTTAAATGAATGAGATAAAGTTGGAATTTAATTACAACGTTAAAATTATTCGTTAAATTGTTTATGGGTATGCATGTATTTTAGTTTTCTGTGTCTTTGAAGTTAAACCTGTTGACTTTCTGTCTGGTTAGGGACAACTTATAAATGTCATAAATATGGAAAGCATGTTTGTTTATTTAAACATTTATCCTTGAAGAAACTTGTGGAAAGTTTTTATTGAACGCGATTCTTGTTGGCGTCAAAATATTGGCATTGTCATAGAAAATGAACTAAATTTCGACACCGAATTTTGATAGAGAGGGTTGTTTGGCCCATTTAGGAAAACTACGCGGATGGCAAGAAATCGATTGATGAATACTGAAGTCGATTAAGTACCGAATTGCACATCACTTATACGCGATACGAAGAATGCGTCGCGCCTCGCGCGTCGTATTCTTCTGGATCACTTTCTTTATACATCGCTTTTGTCATTTCTTTAGTTGGCTGCAGTCACCATATTCACTAATGCCCTGTTTATCAAGTAAAATAGAGGCGACATGTTTATTAATAAATCTGTTCCGCGTTTTTGTTTTATCAGATTGATTTTCGAGAATATCCTTTCACAAGCAGCATTCGACTTGTTTTTGAACCATTACCTCTTAGGTATTAATTTTTAACCATAATTTAGTTTTTACATGTTGGCATTAGAATTTCCTTCTAGAAACATAAATTATTTTTTATTTGACATTATATTTTTGTTCTAGATACATTCAACATTATTTTCTCTTGATATTTCTTTTTAGGATTTATATTATTTTATTATTATTGTGTATTGTTCCTAACAACAAATTGCTCTGTTCTCTGGTTGTAACTGACGATTCGAAAGTGCTTGTATCTAAGCCTACTTGAATAAAGTATTATTTGAATTGGATACTGCATCCTACTCTTTTTGTGGGCTATAGCGGCTAGCGGCTATACTATATTGTTAATACTGCCAAAAGTGCCAAATCCTGCCAGATTTCTAAAACGTCAAACAAAAGTGCCAGAGAGTAAAATAAAGGGCTAAACCTGCCAAAAAGGCAGGATCCTGCCACATTTGGTCACACTGGCCCAAAGCCTTCCTGGATTAATGGACTATTCAACGCAAAAAGAATTTTTCAAATCGGACCAGTAGTTCCTGAGATTAGCTTGTTCAAACAAACAAACTCTTCAGCTTTATACAACGTGTAACAAAAATGGTATATACATACCAAGGGCATGGCATCTTTAGATGATATCAAACGATATCGGAAGGGTTTCAACTCAAAATAAAATACTCAAAAAATTGGTACCAAATTTTCGGTTTCGTGTGTTTCTTAAAATAAAATCATGATAAACGTGGCAGCACACTACATACGTTAACAACTACCTACTCGTTACCCGTCACGTTACTTGCCAAAATCCGATAAATGTCTTCAATATCTCTGTGCGACTAGTATGATAGTAGCCTATCACAGGCGGTGTTTTTCCTCATAACTTCCTAACATAAAGAGATAGGATTAAAAAACCCTTCCAATATCGTTTGATATCATGTATATACCCTTTATGTTACACGTTGTATATTAGTATAGATATAGATAAGTTTTTTTTTTTTTTAATGTTTTTCGGTATTATCCCATGGAATATCGAGATAAACAGTATCCTTTGTGTCTTTCTTGTGTTAATTTCTGTGACAAATTTCGTCCAAATCCGTTCAGTACTTTGGGCATTAAAGAGTAAAACACATAGATCCAATCTTTAACGCTAATAATTTCAGTAGGATGAGACTCAGAAATAACATAGCTTTCTATTACTGAAACAATTTCCGGTCCAGGTATTACTCATACAACTTTAAATATTTTATAATTTTAACCTAGTGCTTGACCGCAATCCCGCCTGCTGGTAAGCAGTGATACAATCATTGATGATAAAGCGCGCTAGTTTATTAACAGCCTATTCACTCAAAAAAACTGAATTAACAAGAAGGAAGACGGCAGTTGAGCGAGGTAATGCAATGTTAAACCCAACAGCACGACCAACGATACTGCACCAGAGGGAGATTGATCTGGTCCCTCCACGACCAAACTCCCGACACAACAGCATTTGGCGCATCGTACCCGGCACACATCGCAACACAACTGCTCAGACCCGTCCGACCTCTCCATAACTTAATATAGATGTAGCTAGACGATTTTAAATAACCCTATAGTTATCTGCAGTTGAAGCTGTGCACGCTTCCCACGATGGAGCTATATTTTTTATTCCGCGCCAGTGAACTACCTACAATGTTTCTAACGTGGTCCTGTTAATAACATTTACTTCATTCGTTTTAGTGAGCGACATGGTACGATGGCCCTCCGTGCCGTCATAGAGTAAACAAGTTCACCATTAGGTATATTTGTTGTTATACCAATTAAATGAGTCATGAGGCTATAAACGTGGTGGAGCCGCGGAGGTACCGGTGACAGCCATCTCAGTGTGTAATGAACTGTTGCGATTTTTTAGGTCAGAACCATCTAGATAGTATTGTTTAATAAGTATTCTGGTTCGAGATTAGTTGTCCCTACTTAATCGTTATTCAAAAAGGTACTTATAATTTTGGTAAGAGTAAATTTGTTAATTAGTATGTACAAGACAATACGATATTAAATTACATTTCATATAGTAGTACCTATCTTCCTCAAAAGTCCAACAATTGGTCTAACTGCAATGCTTCGATGTCGCCTTCGGGTTGTGGAGGTCAGACGGCAGTCGCTTCACGGAAAATGTCGAAGTTTAGCCATATCAGCAGTTGGACTGGTAAAGCGGATCCCAGACTCCAAAGCTGAAAAGGCTTCGGACGCGACTGGGATGATGATGATATGTAGTACCTATCTTATGGCGTTCCTCATATAACTAACTAGCGACCCGCCTGCCATCGGCATTGCGTCCGCATCGCACGGGTGCAATACTGATACTAAATACACTACAGAAACACTGTGAACGTTGTATCAAAACAGCGGCCCGCCGCGTACTGCCGTAAACGCGACGCCCCACAATTTTTAATCTGTAATATCTTCGAAAATATTCATTTAAATCATATGCTGTAAAAATTCATTGCAGGTGTATTTATACATTCTATGTATAAATATATATATATATATATATTTAAATAGTATGCGTGACTGTAAAAATGCGCGAAGCAACTTCAGAGCGGACTAGATGTTTGGCGCGATCCCTAATCTAAACAACATAACACAACATACACAAACACATAACATAACATGTAACATAGGGAAAGAGAAAATGACTTTGTTTTATAATATGTAGTGATAATTTGTCACTAATGCTATTTAAATATCAATAAAACCCACTACTATCTACTTAGTTTGTTTGAAAAAAGAAACTACATACATTTATTTCGATGACAGAATTTCTTTGCTTAAATTCTGCTTTGAATATGCTATGTATTACTGTCCAATTAAGGTACTCCCATATATAATTTAGACGTGAATACTAACATGACCAATAAATATAGTACGTAAAACGTCAAACGTTGACTAATTTAGCAGGACTGAACTAATATTTTCCTTCTGTGTTTATCATAAAGAAAACTAAATTTAAATTTAGTGCATGTTTTCTTTTAAAACATGCACTAAATTTAAATTTAGTTTTGTTTCTGAGCAAAGAAATCGGTGCCATCAATTAGAACATTATCTAAAAGATCAAATCGGTTACTTTGTGCAAACGTATACGTATAGGAGTAAAAGCAAGGCACATTATCATATTATTATTGTATCTCATTTTTTAATATTGCAATCAATGCGCACGCTTTAAATAATGTCCATAGGCAATTACCGTCGCGGCCCCAACGAGTCCCATCTATTTAATTATTTAGTCGTTGTTATTATTATACATGAATCAATTTATTCGTGCGCTGCGCGCGAGCGACTGCATATTTTTCAATTACGTCAATTTAAAATAATACATAATTCGCTATTGTGAGTCAGTCTCGCATTGTGCCCAACGAATGTAGATACAAGTACGAATTGTGCTGATTTCATGTATAAATGTACACTGTCCGTGTTTGTGCCGTGTGTCGAAATGTCACGCGTGTCTGGTACACAGGTTTTGGAGTAGGATTGTGGTGTTCTCATTAATCTGGTTCGGGTTTTTGGATTCTCGTGGGGCTGAGTTTAAAGTTCGGTGGGAGATAATCTGAGTAACAAATAGTGGGCTTCAAAATTTAGTTGTCATTTTTCCACTTTAGCTTTGAAAAACTAAGTTTAAATGTTTGAACTGCTATAACGTTTTTATTGATTCATTCCACTACCTTAGGCTTATATTAAAATTACACAGGTTTTGGAGTAGGATGGAGGTGTTCCCATTAATCTGGTTCGGGTTTTCGGATTTTCGTGGGACTGAGTTTAAAGTTCGTTGGGAGTTAACCTTAGTAACAAATAGTGGGCTTCAAAATTTAGTTGTCATTTTTTCACTTTAGCATTGAAAAACTAAGTTTAAATGTTTGAACTGCTATAACGTTTTTATTGACTCATTCAACTACCTTAGGCTTATATTAAAATTAAAACATTATCAATTAATGCTTTAGAAATAGGTACCAGATTAGTATTATAAAATTCTTAGTTATTTATTCTTATCATGCTGAAGTGGAATAATGTCAACTAAGCCTCTGGTACGGTCCTGTCTATGGATCTCTGAAGTTACCAACATCACACTTTACAATAATATCACCAAAGAAACTTACTAAACTCAATAGTAATATATTATGTACTTTCACAACTATCTCATTCTTTCAATGCAATGCAAATGGCGGCAGCTGCACTCTTTAAATCAATTTGACTAACATTGTCTAAGACGCAGCCATCGAGAGGATACACAGCTAAGCAAAATGGAATGCTCATACATTTCCTCTATCATCGAATTACCGAGTAAAGGAAATAAACGTCTGTAATTAGATGAACCCCGGCGTCGCATGCGTCGCTGCTTCCGATTGGTTCCTGTCGCGCGTTGCGCTCGCTTATGAGTAGTTATGAGTTTCATGCATGAGGAATGACGCCTCCATTCGCTTGCTATTCCGTGGTCATTTATTAATGATATATGGATCAGTTATAAAATACCAAAATCATGACTTTCTTTTGTCCGCCAAAAGAAAGTCATGATTTTGGTATTTTTTGAAAGACTGAATTTGAGGTGAGCGTGGTTGAGACATTAAGAGGACTTGCCCAGCTGCAAGTCCTCTCGATCTGTCCGGTGGTTTCCTCAAAAGACATCTCAGAGGTCAATCTACTTGGTATTCATATGATTTGACCTAGACTATGTCTGGACTATAAAAGGGACCATGACCACTGAGTTTGTTTCGGACTTTCTTGTCAGATAGGAAACGCTGATCTCATTTAGTTTTTAAAATATAGTTGACGTGTAAAACTGTTCATGCAAACCTACTTGGAGAAAAAAAAAAACATTATCATGACTGGTCGAAATGACGATGCTTGGGAGAGGCTTATGCTCAACAGTGGACCCCTTTGGCTGGATAAATTAACTAACTTTTCTAAATATTTTAATTAAATAACTAAGTCACCATTCCTTGACCTAAGAATACATTCACTGCTGTCGATTTAAATACTCTCATTTTTCTCGCGAATGTTGTTCCGCTTCTGATTTACTAGTTTGGACAAACATCCTGCAGCAGATTTTTTTACCAAGCTATACTTAGCCCGCTTGATGGATTACAGCTGTCTTCCTCTCGCAGAGTGGAGGCTGGGAATATTATAGGCCAATTAAGCTTATTCTAAGTAAAGGATCATTTACAATATTAAAAAACTGCTAAGACTAAAGATGAAAAACAAACCTATTATTCGTAACCCACATGCTTTAACATATTTCTACAATAATATTAAACTTACTTCCTTAAATATGCACATAAAACAATGCAAATTAAAATTCTACGCTTCGCTAAGTTGCCCACAAAAAGCCAAAGTTCTCCAAACTCCATTGATGAAAGAAAGAATATTAAGTAATCGATTGCATTACCATGTCTAAAGCCCGCACATAGCACACCCGTCCTCATATAAACTAAGTAGTCAATTTTGAATAAATATACATCACTATACATAGTATTAAATACAATGTCTGCCCAGTACATCCCCCGGTTCTGTATTTAGTTTATACGGAGCATTTAAGTTTAATTACACAATTTATATTCAACTTGCAATGAAGTCTGCCGTTTTATTATTTATTGAGCGTATTAAAATAGAGAATGCTCTGTTCCAGTTATGTTTAAAAGGTCTAAATTGTCAGTAAATATGGCGTCGATTTTTTGATGTTTTGATTGTAAAAGGTGTGATAAAGGGGTGATTGTAAAGTGTGTAGGTATAAGGTACTTAGCTTTTTAGAGAGTTTTGATTCATGGTATTTAGCTTTTTAGAGAGTTTTGATTTTATTACCAGTTACGCCGACGTTGTTTTTTTTGTGTTAAACACAGCAACAACGTCAAAAGAAGAGGTTAGGCGAAAAATGCGTCACATTCACGCAAAGAATGAAAGAAAGAATAAAAACGGTTATTTGCGGTATAAATAACGCAAAAATTTACAAAAACACAAAAAATAAGAAATAGTTGAGGGAATAAGCATGACATCCACGAAAACGGCAAAATGCTACAACCCTATGCGCGACAGAGCTCAAGCGATGCTAAACTTGTCTACCTATCTAATTAAAGCTGGTAAACAAATTAACCAAACACTATTTCATAATACGAAACTACTGTTTGACTTTCGTTTATATCCTGATCTAAATAAAGGTTTGTCTAATTCAGAACGTATTAAGTTTGTCGTTATGTAGCATCAAGATTTCATGGCCGTCTAGCAAGCCCTTCGTGCCTGACCACATGTCCTGCTCTAGTGTGTGGCAGGACACATGGTCTAAGATATGTCTGAGCTATGCGATCACTTATTCATACGTGGCAGCGCACCGGACAGCTTCACTCAAATCTGCATAGCTCATTCCTCAATAAGCCATTTTAGAGTACCCTACCTTGTTTGATTTCGTAAGAATTGTCTAGAATTTCAATGACTGGGTACTACTAGGCTGAGCGTTTTGGAAAATAGTGATATACAATTTACAATTTTCCGAAATATTTACAGTTATTTTCTACCTTTTTTTATTATTATTTATTCATCCTTCTTCACCCTTTATTCTAACCCCCTTATTCATAAACGTTGCTTAAAGTTAACTAGTGATCAGTGATTCTTTAACCATACATTTTTGATCTTTTAACGTCACATCTTGAGGAAACTTGAGGTGACTTTAAGTCTGAAATCGCCAACCCCCATTGAGCAAGCGTGGTGATTACGCTCAATCCTTCTCTGTATGAGAGGAGACCTGTGCCCAGCAGTGGGACGATAAAAAGTTTGATGATGATGATTTCACGCAAAGACTAAAGAACAGATTTGCATGAAATGTTGGCACACAAATATTTATAACCAGCACCCTAATTACGTAATGCGCTATTATTATTATTATTAGTTGGAATCATTTCAACGCAAATTGTCAATCCATTGCTTCATATGTTCGTGAACGTGTTTGCTAAAAAACGTAAATAACGCAATGAATTTTGCTGAACTGTCAAAATGAAACCCATTGCTACTGCCAGTGTATTACGTAATTACCCTACAGGATTAACTTACAGGGTAAATTTTATACCTATATTCCCAAGGGTTAGAAAATTATACTGGTAAAACTACGGGCCGCAGCCGTAAATAATAAACATCGAAAGAAACGCTCAAACCGGGCGCCGACACCTCTCGATTTTTTTTTTTTTACTATTTTTCGCCTGTCATAAAAGTAGGCATAGGTCGGAGCCTAGCTTACCGTGTTGCTTCGTTAGACTAGAACGGGATGTCAGACAAACGTCAACTGTGCTTTGAGAGGCGTACATACATATTTTGAGTTGCTTTTGCAAGAGCTGGATGAAGACCGCGTTCCAAATAGTGAATTTAAATTTAAAAAATGCGTTAAGCTTGGATTGCTGTAAATAATAGATGGGATTGGATACAGCTTTTATAAAAGCATTTAAAAGTAAAATAGTAAAATTGTAGACTGGAATTGGTTAAAATCATAGATAAATTGATAAAAGTGACCAAAATTAGCAATTTCACCCTGTTAAAATGTTCCGGATGGAGGGGAGCGACTTAGAACTATTGTAGGTCGTGGGTTTGGACCCAGACAGAAGCTAACAGTGAATATAAATATATACGAACAAATCACACAGATTGAGCTAGCCCCAAAGTAAGTTCGAGACTTGTATTATGGATACTAACTCAACGATACTATAATAGATACATATATAGATAAACATCCAAGACCCAGGCCAATGAAGAAAAGATCGTTTTCCATCATGACCTAGCCGGGGATCGAACCCGGGGCCTCCACGTCGCAGACAGGCCACGGAGGACGACAACATGACAATTTTTTTTTTTTTGGAGAAATCCCGCCGCACATTTCCCAACCCACTGCAACTCCTGAAAGCCAGAATCAACAGTAGAGACCGCTGGAAAAACGCCGAGCAATGAAGCTCGACGAGTCCCGGAGAAACGATTTAAATGTCTTGGGTCCCGCAACGAAATTAATCAGAAAAGAATAGCGGAGGAGTAAGAAAAAATATCTTTTTTTTGGCCTAGTTCTGTTCTGTCTCCTGACAGAACAGAACTAGGCCAATCGGCACAAAGGGACATTATTGCAACTGGGAGAAGCCCAGATTGCCAAGCACCATGGAATAAAATTTGATTAAGTTAATGGGTTCTAAGTAGGTATGTGCTGTTACAATTTATTCCAATAATAGGTATGGCAAAAGCGCCTGAACGCACGGAAATTGGTTCTAGTTTCTACAAGGACCGTATAATAAACGTCTCCGGATGTAACTTGTACACTACCCAACGTAATATTGCGTTCATTCTGCCAAAGAATACACTCCCACAAGATGTGATGTGCGGACTGTTCAAATTCTGAAATTAATAATATGACAATATTATTAATATGCGGATATTTTCGGATTTGACAGGATTTCGCTAAATATCAATATTTTAAATGAGACTGTCTACCTGGCTCTCATAACCCCATATCTCATAACTTAAAAAAAAAACAAATAATCATTTGAATTGAGTGTTCTCTCTTTGTAGAATTCTCTAAAACAATGCACTATTTAGGTAGCACATTTTGGTTCATTCAAATCTCATAAAATGCCAAACTTTTTAGTACCAGAGAAGTCAACAAAGCAAATACAAAGTGGGCAAATTTTTTTTTAATCCTGCCAATTCAGCATAAATGTTTTGTTAAAAGTATGTCGTCAAAACCTCTTTGTTTACAAGTTTATTAACTTCACTGCTATATTCCAAAATTGAGCTGAAATTATGCGGAAGAAGAATACAAAATATTAACCCATTTTTTGGCTTCTTTGGTGATGTTAACTTCCTGTTTTGCCTTTATTTACTTACCACCAATTTGTTTTCGAGAAAAATAACAAAGCCATTGGGAAATGTTACTTTATTTTAATTATTTTGCCTTTTTTAATATAAAGTAACGTGTATTATATAAAGGTAACCTGAATCTTTATCCCAGAGGACCACTCCCTAAGCATGGAGTCAGTAGTTTGGGCAGAAGCCAACACCATAACACTTACGGACAGAAGACTAACCTTGAACATCACTCTTATTGCAATTCAACTGAATAATTTTGAAGCTTATTACTAATCCATTGCTTTATATGTTCGAAAATGTATTTGCTCAGCAACGTAAATAACGCAATGAACGTTGTTGTACTGTCATTATGCCATTGCTAAGACGTATTTTACCACTGGCCTAGTGCAGTACGAAGTTTGAATTGCTAACGAGGCCAGTTTATACTGGTTTGTTACCAATCTGCAGCTCACCGTTCAACAAATAAGTACATTAGTGTCTATTGGTACATAAGAACAATGCATGCCAGAATAAATGGCCCATCTAAACAAATAATAGACACGAATCAAATTGCTCCAGGAATTGATCAATGTATTTTATTTGTAAAATTGATCCTGTTGAACTTATCAATAACGCAATTTATTTAGCAACATTGTCATGCCAATAGAGTGTGGTTTAGAACTGCATGGTAATTGCGTAATATACCTACTATCAGTAGCAATAGGTTTCATTTTGATAATTCATTGCGTTTTTTACGTTGTTGAGCTGACACACTTTAGAACATATGGAGTAATGGATTAGCAATATGCTCCAAAATGATTCCATTTGATAGTTAGTGTGTTACGCAATGAGGGCCGTTATTCGTAATAAATTAAATATTTTTCTCGATAAAGGACATCAGTTAAAAGTCGAAACATTTTATTTATTTTATTATTTATGTACACACAATAAAATACATAAAGTTTCTTCCAGTAGACCTGCGAAAGGAGAAGTAAAACAGAAATATAGACAATAGTGTGTAAGAACAAGGGAGAAATAAAATATGACTATGATAAGTATAAAAGTAATAATAAAGAAAACCCCGTCTGACCCATAAGGATAATAAAGGTTAGGTGGTAAACACATGAACAAATAAAATTTGAAATTTTTCTTAATCATCATAGTAACAATACGTAGTAATGAATTTTGAAATAGTCTATTTTTTTCTGTGAATTAATTCCAACTTCCCCAAAATTTGGTAATTATTTAAAAAGTCACAACTCGATTTTCGACGGTATTATTATGAGCGATGCGACCGCGTGCCGCGTGCCCTGCCCCCCTTCGCCCGCACATGTATTAAGTTACCTCCTTGTGTGAAATAATATTTATTTTTTTTGAGAGGATCTCTTTTTAAAGTTTAGGGCGGCTTTGTAGGCTTTAGTAGAATCTGTTATCGATACCTAACAATACCTTCACGGATCGGACAGGGGTTTCTTTACATATTGTATAATATCCGACTCCACCATCCCGATACCGGGTTGTTAGACTTTCGAGCTTTTGACCACCCTTCTTCACCTTCTTCTTCAGCCTAAAGAGGTCCAATGCTTGACAAAGGCTTCCCCCAAGGTTTTCATTACATTTGAGGGGTTGCCATAATTTATTTATGTCATTATTTATTCCAAATGTTAGTCTGAATAATAAAACCGAGCCTATGGTATCGCCATCATCCATTTATATCAATTGCATCGTCACCACTTAATTTTTAATCATACGACCAGACGAGTCATCGTTAGGTAGGTAGGTACGGTCAGCATTCAAAACAAATGCTTGTTGTTAAGAGTGTTAACAAATAAGGAATGAAGGCTGCAGTTATAATAAAATATATCCCATTAAGTATCTAATTGTGAATTATATTGCTGGCTGTACAAGAGCACAGTTATTTTTCTTTGCATCATTATCTTACAAAACATTTTTGTGTGCATATAAGTTTATGCTTTTTGCTCACATTTCATTAAAACGTTGTTTTCGTTTGCACGCCTCGACTATAAAATATTTTCTCTATTATCTACATTATAATCAGTGTATTCAATGCACCGATTCAGTTGTGTAGTTTTTTCGTCATAATTAAATTGCAACAATGCACATACAACTTTTTGCAATCCAGTGAAGGTAACACTTAGTGATGCTAAATATAATAATTAACTACAGTTACCATGAGACCTGTGTTTGATAAAATTTTATTTAGAAACAGTAAATTATTTCTAAGATTACGTTCGTCATCGAACAAATAAACTCAAAATTATTTCTAAGATTACGTTCGTCATCGAACAAATAAACTCAACATTATTTCTAAGATTACGTTCGTCATCGAACAAATAAACTCAACATTATTTCTAAGATTACGTTCGTCATCGAACAAATAAACTCAACATTATTTCTAAGATTACGTTCGTCATCGAACAAATAAACTCAACATTATTTCTAAGATTACGTTCGTCATCGAACAAATAAACTCAACATTATTTCTAAGATTACGTTCGTCATCGAACAAATAAACTCAAAATTAGTTTTCGTGTTAATTTTATGGCGTTATTACGAAGCTTGATAGCACCCGTCATTTGCTTACACAAAGGTTACTCTCTTACTTGGAGCAATCTTAAATCGTTAAGCCTTTGGTCCCGGTTGCCATACGAACATTTAATGACAGTCGTTACGGATTGTTGGAGCCCTCAAAAGTCCAACAATTGGTCTAACTGCAATGCTTCGATGTCGCCTTCGGGTTGTGGAGGTCAGACGGCAGTCGCTTCACGGAAAATATCGAAGTTTAGCCAAAATCAGCAATTAGACTGGTAAAGCGGACCCCAGACTCCAAAGCTGAAAAAGCTTTGCAATGCATGTCCTTTTCTTCTTCTGCCTGGCCTTAATCCCATTTATTTGGGTTCGGCCCTTCTGTTCAATCTTCGCCAAGACGGTCTGTCCCGGGCCGTCTGACATGTTAATTGCGTCCCTTTTAGGTCTCTGTCAATAACGGACATCCATGTAAGGCGGGATCTTCCGCATCTTCTGGGCTGGGTACCAATATCAAGTACTTTTCTTGTCATGTGGTCCGATGGTCGCCGCATGACATGACCGTACCACCTTAGGCGGTTCTCCAAAACCTTCTCCTGTATAGGTATTACTTTAAAGCTGCCGCGGATGTGACTGGGATTAACGCTGAGATGATGTTGGAACTGCCAGGTCCCCCATTGCTATGATAGCGTTATGTAATGGGACTTCCTATCATATGTCAGTTAGCAAGTACATTTTGCATCACCACAGTCGTGCGCAAGAGCCGTGAAGAATCCTATTAATTCTGCTTTTTATCAATGCAGCGTGCGAGGCGCGGCTGTTGTGCCTCTCAGCTGTTCTAGCGTGAGCAAACATTTTTTTAAAAATTAAATTAATCTAATATCATCTAATTATGTTAGTAGTTATAATGAGAGTGCATCTCGACGCCTATAATAAACGCAATCCAGTAATAAACATAGATCAATCGTCGCTCTTATCATTTCATTTGAAAAATAAGTTTTTACTAAGAAAACCAATGACTCTAACGCTGAATACGAAATTACATAGCATTTTTTTTTTCTAAATCGTAATTTTACTAAAGTGTAAATAAATTACTTTGTAATATGTGTTTTTTCTTTACCGCAGTGTGAGATCGTGTGCACTGGCTAGCAAAGAAACTGGATACATTAAATTATGTATTGCACCTCGATGTATGCAATCATATAAATTGCTACACAGTGTATTTGAAATTTATTTTCGTAGAATACAAAATATTGTAACGGTAATTACTATGTATTACCGAGACGTTGTTTATTTATTTAATCATGTAAAAATGTTAGGTTTGCATATGAACTAACTGAACTTATTTAATTGGATAATGGACGGGGTAAACGATTTCTAGATACTGTTTTTAAAACAAAAATTTCTTTAGCTTCGGTAGTGTTGATACTGTATAAAACTTGAACCATGTATAAAAAATAACCACGAAAAATAAATCATTATAGGAACCGTACCTAACCTACCACGTACGAACTTACCCGAAATTGTCAAAAATTTCCATTTAACCTTGAGCCTTAATTCTTTAAAGATAAAGTTGAAAATATAAAAAATAAATTTGACAGATTGTAGTAACTTGATGTGCTCTCGTCTATACATATAAATGTTGTCTAAATCACCTTTAATTTAATTGACTTTATTTCTTTATAAATTCTTTGAAATTATAAAAAAAATCTTAACACTTAATCTTAACAATAGGACAATAAAACTGTTTTTAACAATTAACAACTTCCCCTTAATATAGGTATGACAAGGAATTCCACAATTAACTTACAATCAGTATAATTATGTAAACTTGAAATCGTTATTTAAATCTCGCCAGCATTGTATACTTATTTTTTTTTTATAAAAACTCGTGTACTTTCGTCGATAGCGGTGCTTGCAAAAAAATAAATCATGAAACAATTTATTTATTTAAAAAATATGTTTAGAATAAAATTCATAAAATAGTTTTTTTATAGGTTTCTATATTGGAAAACATAGTAATATATTTAGGTATGTAATTTGCGTTTATAAAATAAAATAATATTTTATTGTTTTTTTTCGTTTGAGTTTTCATTATTATATGTACTTACGTATAATATTTTTTTTTGTTACGTAAGCTGTATTTACTCACTATTAACTTGTTCTTGAAGATATCTTTTGCAACTATGTAGAATGTAAATTACTGCGTAATAATGAGTTACTCCAAGCTTGTAATGCGTTTTTAGTTACTTTTTTTCTATATTTACCACCAGCTACTGTATTATAACATCTCTTGTTTTCTTTTTCTTAAAGGTAACATCATATCCGAAGGTAAGGTTACAACAAACTACAGGATAATTAACAATACCTACGTATCTTAGAAACAACAAATATGACATTTTATTACTTTAATAATATTTTAATTATGTATGACAATGAACTTATTTTTTAAATGTAAAATACGCAATTTTACATTTAAGAAATAAGTTGAGGTAGAGTTTTTATTTAATCTTATCTTAATTATCATCTGCTAAGCAATCTTTTCCCAACAATGTTGGGTTCCAGACTAAAAGGCAGTTGAACACCAGTATTTCTCGTGGAGCCGCTTCCTACCTGTCCTCTGCAGTCCAGTACTGGGTAACATTGGTAAGCCTGGTTGTATGACTTACGAGCTTCGGCAACCAGTAACAACTACCAAAAATTTACTAATGAGAGCCGGGATCAAAAGCACCCATCTTCGGACCACCCGCGGCAAGTGGAGCTTAACCTGATTGATCGTCCCGTTCTGTTTGTTTTTGCTTAGTCACAAGACCTTCAAAATAGTTGAAATTTAATGTTGTTTTGTTGACTGTAGTAATACATTTACTTGAATGTCTGAACTCAGAGGTGATGACGTAGAAACCGTGGCCCTGGCGCACAGGCAAGAGAAAGAAACACGGATGGGTTTAGTCAGTAAAAGTCTGACACGCCCTTCCGCTCCACTCAGAGGGGGAGAGGTCATTTGATGATTGTCCATGCCAAACGAAAAAGAGGTGATGACGTGCATGCTGGTGTGGCCGACTGTACTTACAACTTATATGCTCATACGAACAACAATGGATAATTAATATAGTTTCTTAAAAGTTACGCATCAACGGGCCCTAAGCAAGAAACAAGCTGTGGTTAACGTAAATAATATATTGTAGGGCTGCCTCCGTTGAGTTGTTTATCTATAATACTTTGGTATAACTTCCTTCATACTTAATCAATATACATACCCACCTAAATGGAAGGCAATATTTTAACGCTAGTCTGGATCGCTACACCAGAAAATATAAAATTAATCACATTTAGTCGTCCTACGTGGCGCAGCGGTCAACACGCTTGTCTGCGACGTGGAGGCCCCGGGTTCCATCCCCGACCAGGTTATGATGGAAAACGATCTTTTCCTGATTGGCCTGGATCTTGGATGTTTATCTATATATGTATCTATTATAAAATATAGTATCGTTGAGTTAGTATCCCATAATACAAGTCTCGAACTTACTTTGGGGCTAGCTCAATCTGTGTGATTTGTCCGTATAGATTTATTTATTTCAGTGGTTTATTATCTGTACAAATAAATAATTATCGAAACTATTAAAGTTTATGATGTTTCATTTTTTTTTTGTATATAGAAATTTTAAATCAACTTTGTGAAGAGAGAAATAAACGATAAATTATTAATTAATGTAGGTACTATATAATTGCCGTGTCAAAATAACGGTTTACTTTTTCTGTTTGTTCTAATATCTGAAACGGCTGGAGTGATTTTGATGAAATTTAGTATAGAGATTGTACAGAATAATTTCGGGTAAAAATGTAACGATTATTGATTCTTAAAAAGAAAAAAATCTTTAACAAGAATGGCGAAATGGATGTTTAATACATGAACTTCTTTCTCTGTGCCCTAACCCTTGAGAGGTTCTTAGCGCGATGTTATATAATATTATTACCATTTTATTTTTAAAATACCTATATATATGTACCTAGCTCTCTTCAGGACAGTTTGTATCTTTTCATCTAATTAATATTTCGATTGTATGCAAATGAATCCGTTTTAATATTTACATAATTATTATCCTATCAGAATTAGGACTGATCTCAGTAACAAAAGCTTGAATAACATTAATATAATTATCATTATTTTAATTATATAAGTAAAATAACTAATTGTTAATATTTTATAACTGTTTTATAAGCCTATGTTGTCTCATGCTAATTCCCTCCCACTTTCTACTTTTTCCGGTCTACTGAGATTGCAGGCCAATCTTTTTAGAAGAAGACCTGCTTATCCCGCCATCTCTTTCTAAGCCTAATATACCATTTTAATTAAATCCAAGTCTGCGAGGCTGAAGTGGGATTTGGCGGGTTACGCTTTAAGGCTGCCTCCAGATTGGCCACGCCACAATAGCGGTGGTCAGTCCCCTCTTTGAGGAGTGGCTAGAGAGGTGCCAAGGCGCCCTCACCTTATGCCTGACGCAGGTCCTTACCGGACACGGTTGTTTCGGGAGGTTCCAGTTCCGGATAAGGTGGGAGGAAACACCAGGGTGTCCCCATTGTGTGGATCGCCCTGAGTATACGGTGGAGCATACGGTGGAGGTCTGCCCGGCTTGGATAGAGCATCGCCTTGTCCTCGTAGCGGCGACGATCTCTCGCGGTCGACTCTGGTCCAGGCCATGGTCCGGAACGAGAGTGCATGGCAGGCAAAGGAGTAATTTGTTGTTTGGTCATTTGATGATTTCCCACCCAAAAGGCTGCCTCCAGATAAATGGACTAAAATCATCACACAAACATCTTCAGGTGATTGACCTAAAGATGTTTGTCGTCACCGCCGGAGGCCTAGGAAACTTTGGCATGACGATTTAGGGTCATTAGCATTACTGACGGATTTATCAGAGAAGGCACAAGAAAGAGGGAATAATATGAGGGAGGTTTTTCACCCAAAAGTCAATATAGGCTAAAAGGAAAAAGAAGTTCACAACAGGGCTCATTTATTCCACCTAGAACGGTAAACACCTAGTACAATATACAAAAGAGCTTGTGACAGAATTTTATATTCAACTTTAAAAATAACACATAAACGTCTTTTGATTACAAAATTATAAGGACACTTTAGTATTACTAGTGAAAGAAACTCAAGATAATAACCGGTTATATTAAACTATATAAAACGTTCATACAAAAACTGGCAACACTGTATGCTTGACATTTTAAATTGACTCTAGACTTGCCACCGCTACTATTGTGCGCACGCAACCAGTACTTATTATATAATTACAATAGTATTACAATAACATTATACTATTCTGAATACGGGGATTATCTCTTTCTAGAATTATTTAGAAGAATATCGGGACTAAACTCTCTGTAGAATCACCTAAAAGGTCACTTGTATTGCCGGCTTCGCTTACAAACTGTCACCCTCTTTGACCCCTTGAAGAGCTGAATTTTGAAACGTCTGATAATCGTTTAACATCTCCTTAACGTTAAAAATCTTCTTAAGTTTCAATCTTCAGTTGCTTAGAAGGCAGTGCGTAGTCTGCTAGATTTCTTGTGACAGCATCTTTGTATTGGATTGGAACCCGATCTATCCAAGCCACCCTGGCTTGGATAGATCGGGTTCGGAAGGCTGGAACATAGACCTCTCTGTGAGAAAGTTTGGGCCGTAGCTCATTCTTCATAATACTTTTCTTCATTGTTTTTGCGTAATGAAATAAAGTTATATTATAGTGAGATTCTTTACCCCTGGGCACCATAGCTATCTGTTCATATGTATTCTAGATCAATCAATGCCTTTCAAAACACGTGGCATAGTCCATCAGAATGGATTGCAGCCGATGTCATAGCAATAAAGTAATTGATAATGTCACACTACATTGTAACTTGACACTTTTATAAAGAGGGTGCTCAGTGTGTCACGTGAATTCCTTACTTAGCTCTTCTTGACTTCTTGAAAAAGGGATAACACACGGGCATGGCATTATAGGAATGAAACATTTTAATACATACATAGATATATATACATTTTTTCTGAATACGTTTCGTGGCCTTTTATATGAATCACTTTTTTTTTACACACAGGATAATTTTGATACCGATATTCCCGTCTCGGCCAACGTAGCGTAGGACGCCCTTGGGCTAGATGGAGCGACGACATCAAAAAGGTCGCTAGTAGTGGCTGGTGGAGAACTGCTCAGGATCGAGCTTGTTGGCGTGCCATAGAAGAGGCCTATGTCCAGCAGTGGACGAGTAGGGGCTGATGATGATGATGATAATGATTCCCACTAGATCGAAACCTACGCGGCTGAAACCATGGGTGTCGGCTAGTATATCAATAAATGCAAGTACAATGACTCGCCTGATTCTTGCACAACCCTGAATAGTCTAAAGAAAATGCAGCTCATATTTTAAGATATTCAACGTTATTTCATGATTTATTAATTTTATCTAGAAAATGAAACTCAGATATTATCTCTATATGAAAAAGAGTTATGCTCTGAGTTTCTCTGCGCGATCGAATCAGAAATGAGGAGATCCGCAGAAGAACCAAAATCACTGACATACGAGTCGCTAAAATCGTAGAGTGTAATCAAGGCAGTGCACATTGCTGGGAGAACCGATGGCCGATAGGGCAGTAAGGTTCTGGAGTGACCGTCACGTACCGGAAGAAGCAGCGTAGGGGGGCTCCCAAGAAGGTGGACCGATGACGCCGAAAGCCGGTGGATGCGGACAGCACAAGACCGGTCATTAGTAGTGAACCTCGAAACATCGTAGAAGAAGAAGAATTGTCTGTCTGCCTTTTCCAACCATCTTAGTGTCAGTTTCCAGTCTAACTGAAAATTGCTGATGACCAGTAAGTTTACATGGAGTGAATGTATATATGTCTTCCACAGCGAAGCTACTGTGTTGATAATGACTGCTCTGGTCTTCTTCGACCACCCTTATGTTGTTAACACTACTATGATCCGGACGAAGTGTTTCGCCTCGTCTTTTATACCGCGTATATCGCGGAACTGCATCAATTTGCCAGTTGCGGTACCCTTATGTTGTTAACACTACTATGATCCGGACGAAGTGTTTCGCCTCGTCTTTTATACCGCGTATATCGCGGAACTGCATCAATTTGCCAGTTGCGGTACCCTTATGTTGTTAACACTACTATGATCCGGACGAAGTGTTTCGCCTCGTCTTTTATACCGCGTATATCGCGGAACTGCATCAATTTGCCAGTTGCGGTACCCTTATGTTGTTAACACCACTACGATCCGGACGAAGTGTTTCGCCTCGTCTTTTATACCGCCTACATCAAAGGACTGCAACAATTTGCCAGCAGCTGTACCCTTATGTTGTTAACACCACTACGATCCGGACGAAGTGTTTACCTCGTCTCTTATACCGCGTACATCGAGGGACTGCAACAATTTGCCAGCAGCGGGGTTTGTTGGCGATTACATAATAATCTTAAATACCCAAACACTTGGTGATAACCGTGCCACAATTTTCAGTAGTAAATTAAAGTAAAAGTAAAAAAGAAATACTTAATTCTATTTTTGTCTCTGTAAACTAATCAATCGTATACTTTCCAATAAAAAAACATGTGCAAGATAAACACAAGTAACTATTACATATTAATAATAATTCACATTTGTTATGGCTGCGTCTGCGGCCGGCCTTTACTTTCTGTCTGCCATTGAGATGACTCGCATAGTAGGTAGTTCATTTGTCAACTAACATGAAGGATTTATGAGACAATCCTTGTAATTTCGAATTGTTAAGTACTTTTTGCTATATGTAATAATATTTTTAAATGTCTGATTGAGACTTTGAACATGGCGGACAACGGGGACTTAGATAGGTCACTTTTTTAAATTAAGAACCATTTTTCCAATGACAGATAATATTTACTCGTGGAATGAATTTGAACAGCTGTCAAATTTACAAAATTGCCCTTGAATAGACTTATGATTGACTGAAAATCAGGTTTTCAGGTTTTCAGTTTCAGGTGGATAATTATAAACTAGTACGTGACCGCAACCCCGCTGGTGGTAAGCAATGATGCAATTGTTGCACTCTAGCCTTGAAGACACTTAAATTTTAGTCAGACGGAAACACCACTGCTGGCAAATTGTTCCAGTCCCTCGATGTACGCAGTATAAAAGACGAGGCATAACCTATCAACATCGCGTGTAATGCTATCAACAACGTACTCGCCGTACGATGGGTCGTCCGATGATGGAACGGAGATGGGGGAACAGAACAATTATAGGCTGGCTACTCTTCGCCTGTTCACCAGGCTTTGGAGACCGTTTTGAACTAAAGCTGGGTCGCGAATTAGCCTCTTTGCTCGCCTCTCTACTGAATCCAAAGTTGCCAGGTGGCATTTTGCAGCACCAGCTCAAATGTGGCTGCAGTACTCCACACACGTGCGGGAATGCCAAGTTTCCTATCAGCCACCTTGGCTTTGGACTCTTAGCCTTTAGTCACATAATTTTTGTCCTGGGAATTAATATTGCGGTTGGAAAGCTTTGGTATATAATGATAAGCTGTCGTTTATATTTATTCTTCCGATTTTTTAAAACGTTTCCTCCAGCAAGGAATTGGTTTTGTATCGTGGGTGCGTTTAAAACATTTAGACTCACATACACAAACAGCCAGACCTGAACCAACTACCTGCAGGCCATACAAATATTTGTTCCGTGCGCTGAATCCCAACACGCAGCGCCGATGTCACTAGTTTAGCCACTGCGCCAACTTTGTCGTCAAAAGTTAATGAAATGTTATCTGACTGTTACAAACTCAGTCCGTTGTAGGTACAACGATTAAGGGCTTTGTCCAGCAAACTGGCATTTCGGGAAAAATTATTCATCATTAATTTTTGCTTATGCTAAACCCGAAACAGGTGTCCTGTATATTATAAGTAAAGAATCTATGTACAAAATTTCAAAAAGATATACCTAATGATAAACCACAAAGTTTTGAGCTTGCTATTCTGCTTAGTTGTCCCAACAAAATTGTGGTAAAAGCTCCGCTTGGGCGGGCGAGCGCGGTGCGTTGACCTCTGGCGTCAGCTGTGGCGCGCGCGCAAGTACTATGATCTCTCTATGATAACCGCTCGGTAACCTCACTGTAACAATTTCTAAATGTATTTGGGAAAAAATATAAGATGGTGTATAAATTATTGGGTTCGATTCAGTTGCTTATTCTGAACAAAATATGTTCAGGTTTCGCTAAAACAAAAAATAACGTTGTAGATATTAAAAATAATGCTAAGTATTAAATATAATGTATTATCATTCGCACTACTCCCCTGCTCTTATCCCTGTGTAGGTGTGTTCGGTGCAACATTTAATTTTCTTCCAATTATTCTTCTTAATTTTTTTAACCCAACAACACGACCAACGATGCTGTGCCATGGGGAGATTGGTCTGGAGGCCCTCCAAGACCAAACTCCCGACACAACAACATTTGGCGCTTCGTTCCCGGCACACATTGCAACACTACTGCTCAGACCCGCACCCTAATTACGTAACATACTATTACCACAGAATAAAAATCATACAGTAGGTCGACGCCTTTGATCTCGTGTAAAATGCCGACATCGTATGGACAGTAACGCATCGGCCAGGGTTGTCAAACATAAACAATATTTATGAAATTATTTATTTATTGCAGACAAACATCGATAGCTGTATTTTAATTAATTAATTTGCTAGTTTTACTAAGGGAGCAACTCGAGACAGTTAAGTTATTTAGATGGCATTTTCGTAACCAGCACCCCAATCGACCTCGGAATTTACACCCTTATCATATTAATATACATTCAAATTGGCGTCCGCCATCTTGGATTTCAGAAAGGATAGCTTTTTCGTAACAAGCACCACAATTATATTTTTACTTAATTCACACCCATATTAAATTATAAAAAAATTACGTCCGCCATTTTGGATGTCAAAAAGGATGGCTTCTGCGTTACAAGCACCCCAATTATACTCAAAATTGACACTCATATCAAATTATAAAACAAAAAAATAAAAAAATAAACACGCGTTAGCCCTTAATGATAGATACCGAGCTACGAACAAACTTTTGTTCGCAGCTCGGGTGCCGCTTACCCGCGTCTCATCCCTCACACCCCGCACGATTGCTCTGTCTAGAAGTCTTCGTTGGACGACTATATGATTTTTAGACTGTGCTATTACTATCGATTAGAATCATTAGGAAGCATATTGCTAATCCATTGCTGCATATGTTCGAAAAACGTGTCTTATCAACAGCGTATACGAGTATAACGCAATGGATGTTGTTAAACTGTCAAAATAAAACCCATCGCTACTGACAGTGCGTTACGCAATTACCCTACTGTCCTCCGTATGGTGTTTTAGTAATAGGGTCCCGTATTTATTTACCCTTTGTACACGGAACCCTAAAAATATCGTATTCTATATATCAACTAGCTGCGCCGCTCGGTTTCACCCGCGTAGGTTTCGATATGTTTATATATATGCTCCACTCCTATTGGTCACACCGTGGTTGTATATTATTAATAGCCTAAAGCCTTCCTGGATTAATGGGCTATCTAATGCAAAAATAATGTTTCAAATCGGACTAGTAGTTCCTGAGCTAAGCGCGTTCAAACAAACACTTCAGCTTTATACTATATTAGTATATAGATTAGACGTCATCTTGCTTGTCCCAACCTAATCATAATGATCATCCACTATGGATATAAAATACTATCATACTATTTATATTTTTTATACTATCATCACAATTTTTCTTGGTCTTTCCCTATTTATAATAAGCCATTGACATTCTAACAAAAAAAATCTCATTACGACAATTTCTATAGGATGCATCTTGGGGAGTGTGCGAGGGAATTGCGTGATTTAATTCCCCCATCTCCGTTCCACCATCAGGCGACCCGTCGTACGGCGAGTTTCCAGTGTCCACCCTTACGTTGTTAACACTACTACGATCCGGACGAAGCGTTTCGCCTCCTCCTTTATATCGCGTACATCAAGGGACTGGAACAACTTGCCGGTGGCGGTGTTTACGTCGGACTACAATTTGAGTGTCTTCAAGGCTACAGTGAATAGGCTCTTAATAAACTAGCGCGCTTTACCATCAACGATCGCATCACTGCTTACCATCAGGCGGGATTGCGGCCAAGCACTGGTTTATAATACATAAAAAACCACATTTTTCAAATTAATTACCTAAAATCAAATCAAACAAAAATAAAAAATCGAATCGCAGTTAAAATTAAACCACACGAAATTAAACAAATCTTCCCATAGTTTTTGTCACCGCCACACAATACCGCATCTTTGGAATTGCGGTGTACCATCGACACTTAATACTCAGTGGACTCCATTTTGTGGCGAAGGTCGATTTCATTTATGATCCCTGTATTAGAACGTTATTGCCCTATATATTAATAAACACCAGTACAATGACTCGTCTGATCCCTGCACAATAACAGCTCTGAATAGTCTTTAAGAAATGCAGCTCATATTTTAAGATTCACATCGTTAAATTATATTTATCTTATCTACAAAATTAAATGCAGATTCAGATGTCGTCTGCCCGTATTTTTCCAACTATAGCAGCTAAGTCATCATCATCATCAGCCCCTACTCGTCCACTGCTCGACATAGGCGTCCTTCATGGCACGCCAACAAGCTCGATCCTGAGCAGTTCTCTGCCAGACACTACCAGCCACCTTTTTGATGTCGTCGCTCCATCTCGCCCAAGGGCGTCCCACGCTACGTTTGCCGAGACGCGGTCTCCACTCGACGACTCGTTTACCCCAACGGTTGTCGGTCCTGCGGCATATGTGACCAGCCCATTGCCACTTCAGCTTGCTAATCTCTCTGTCTAGACTTTGGTCCTCTGTACCAGCATAACTGTGCCTATTTTAAGTGGAACGATGGCCACCTGACATCCACAGTCCAGTTACTGGCTAATACGATAGCCTTTGGCAAAATTGGTGTTAGAAGATTGAGTCTGCGACTCACGAAGATCCATGAATGGATCGCAGCCCGCAGGACAAAATTCAACCCAGACAAGACGATAAACAGTTTCTAGTTCTACGTTAAAATGCAGAGTAAAGCTATAATAATATCTTTTTTTACCCCAACTTGTAATTTGATTTATGCAAATAATTTGTTGAGCGCCGCCAAATACGGAGTTTTACTCCGCAAACTTACAATTATTTGTCTTACCGTTCAATCAGTTGTGAGTCATAAGTGCGTCTGTGTGCGTGAGCATATCAACGTGTGCGCACTATTAGACGTTTCATATTGTGAGGTCGTTGACTCCACTGTACATTGTAATTGTAATTTATAATATATTTAAATGTTCCAACCTTTGATAGATGACTGCGGGATTCTGTAATGCAATGTTCGCAGCTGAACTTGTAGAGGTTACGAGAGCGGTCATGCCAATATAATAATGGATTTACCTACGTCTGAGGTTGTTTATTTTAGTGTTTTTGGAATTGCAGTGTGAATCAACGTGTATAACTTAAAATTTTACTGACAAACTAACAGTTTTTTTTAGTAAGTGCATATGGAAATATAAGTAAAAGTGCATTAAACCATAATTAAAAAAATGTTTTAGTAATATTGTATTTGATTTGTTTTGATTTATCTTCGAAACGGCTGCACCGATTTTGACGGGATTCTCGCTGGCAGATAGGTGATGTTAAATAGGGTGGTAACTGGTTACTTCTACTAGGTTGTTTGGTTTTGGTAAGTCGTGGGTTCGAATCAAATCAGGCACTTTACTTTGTGTTAATTATTTCATCAGCACTGCTCTCAAAACGGTGAAGGAAAACACCGTGAGGAAACCGGCAGGTTCTAGAGGAAAAAGTTCAAAGACTTGTGACATACACCAACTCGCACTGGGCCCGCGTAGTAGATTACGGCCCATTCCCTCTTACCTAGAGAAGGCCTATGTCCAAAGAGTGGTCACATAATTATACAGGCTCATTTTGTTAAGTAATCTTTAAAGACGTAATTTTTTTCAGAAGCCCAAATATTGCTTCGGTAAAAGTCCTCCAATACAGTTCCACCTTTACGACTAATCTATATCTATACTAATATATAAAGCTGAAGAGTTTGTTTGTTTGTTTGTTTGTGCGCGCTAATCTCAGGAACTACTGGTCCGATTTGAAAAATTCTTTTTGCGTTGGATAGCCTATTAATCCAGGAAGGCTTTATGTTATATAACATCCCGCTATGACCAATAGGAGCAGAGCAGAAACAAAAAATGTTGCGAAAACGGGAGCGAACGCGGACGTACATACCTATTCCTCCCATTATTTTAACAGGCGCTTATTTTATATGTCAACTGAGCTCTTTCGGTTAGAAGCTTACGCGTGTGAAACCGTGGGGCACAGCTAGTTTTAAATAATTGCTTTCTTCTTCAAACAACTTGTGTTACAATACGCACACCTGCAATGTAATGTAACCATGTTTAAAATTACGATAATTACAATTTAATAGCGCTCAATATTGTTGTAGGTAAGCCGTTTATAACTTTACAAGCTGTTGCCCGCGGTTTTACTTGGGTACTGTAGTTACTACTAGTAGTCCGATACATTGTATAGTTTAATTAGACTATAACATTCCCATTTCTGCGATACAGTCTTCCTCTCATCGAGATGGTGCGGTCTTTTTTTTCTTCATTTGCCTGTGCGCCGGGGCCACGGTTTTTTTTTTTTAACCAACCCGCAACCGTGGCCCAGGAGGCATCGGTCTTCGTGGACCCTGTCACGATGTGCTGACATCTCTTTGAGGCGCGTATGGAGTGTGGAACACAACACGCTGTCGACCCCGGCCTGCCCTCTAATCGGCGAACACATTTTTGTCAAATGATTGCGACTAGTTGGTATCAGTTGGGATCGTTCGGACCGCCCATTGGTCCGTTTGGTCCAAACGATCCCAACTAGTCGCAATCATTTGAGTAAAATATGTTCGCCGATTTGCGGGCTGGTCCTTACCTGGCGGCGAGCTGCCCTTGGTTCGCCGCCTGCAAGCCCGCGTCTACAGTGGCTGGGAGTACGATGGTGTATCCCGATCAGGGCGTCTCGTGCGGCGGCTAGAGGCGTGAGGGCTCTGGGATTCCCGGTTCCACGCGCTCCGCCGTAATCAACGCAGGCGCAATGCGGGTTGTTAGGTCTCACTCTCAGATGTTTTTGAATTTTTGGTTCTAGGCCGTTTGTAACCGTGTAAATATTAGTTGTAGGATGTAGAGCGAATACAGTATTCGCCGTTCAGTTAATCAAAGTGTGATCTTAATCCATGCTTAATATTATAAATGCGAAAGTACCTCTGTCTGTCTGTCTGTTACGCTTTCCCACTTAAACCTCTCAACCGATTTTGATGTAATTTGGCACAGACAATCCTAAGACCCTGAGAAAGAACATAGGCTACCTTTTATCCCGGAAAAAATTGATGTTCCCGAGAGAAATCTAAAAAGCGCGATATAACCGAACTCTACGCGGGCGAAGCCGCGGGCGGAAAGCTAGTGTATTATAAATCTTATATTTAATTTATATTCAATATAAGTTTTATAATACATTTATTTTTTATATTTTGACTCATATTTTCTTTGTCTCGTCATGTTTGGGTACCCGCTGATCGGTTTACTTCAAGACGCAAGCTACCTTGACAATCGTGATGAATCATTAGACCAGGTAGAGTCGCATGCATCGTGATTTAGGGACGTTTTGGGGACTGTCTAATGTTTTGAAAATTTTGTCATTTTACATTTCTCAGCCTAATCTCAATTATTGACTTTGATTTAAGTCGTAGTTGCCTAGTGGTTGAAACACTAGCCTCTCAAGTATGAGTGCGCGGGTTCGAATCCAGGTCAGACAAGTACTAATGTAACTTTTCTAAAGTTATATGTACTTTCTAAGTATATCTTGGACACCAATGACTGAAGGTGAAGAAAAACATCTTGAGGAAACCTGGACTTTAAAGTCTGAAATCGCCAACCCGCATTGAGCAAGCGTGGTGATTACGCTCAATCCTTCTCTGTATGAGAGGAGACCTGTGCCCAAAAGTGGGACGATAAACAAAAAAAAAGAGTTAATGATGATGTAGGTAACAATTTACAAATTTAAATAAAATATGAGTACATAATAAAATTTCTATATTAGCTATTGTTTTCTAAAAGTCCGCCTTTTAATATTAATAATTTCCCGAAGATTACTGCAGTGATTGTGCATATATGTAATTTACAAATCAACCTTACATCTGCATACGGCAAGGCTCATAAACCTACTTACACAAATATTTACAATAATACATATGTAATAATATTATTATTTATCATTGTTGCTGAAACACAATAGATCGTATCATTTGAATAATTCTGTCTGATACAAGTATACGTAGCGCGCCGTTCACTGTACGTACAGTCGCGAACAGAAATCCTTAATTAGTTTACTAGTGCAATTATTATTCCGTTCAAGTTATAAAAATTGTACACGCGTAATTGTAATTGCACATTATTTTTCTTTTGCTTATCTGTGGTATGACACTTCTTTAAAATCTGTTGGCTCGAAACTTTGCCACTTCCCAGGTGGCAGTCCAGAGGTCACATTGGCTGCATATTTTGGGGTACAAAGGTCAGGATAGAAGGTGGAGGGTTGCTTATGACTCTTCTCTATTTCAATGGGCTGTATGTGAAGACTACCTACTACCTTCTGAGGTTCGACTTACACCTTCCCACTTGGTTCGGAGATAGACCACGTAAACCACTTAGACCACGCAAAGATTGATTACAACTAACATGAAGATATTCTTTTGGTGGTAAATGGTGAGGAAGTAAAGAGGAGCCATAGTTTGCAACGAACATCGATGATGTTATCTGCTATTTAAAGAAATCGTGCCTTCTTTTAAGGAGTCGCGTTGGTAGTGCCAAATAAAAGGTAATCTAGTAAACACCACTAAAAATTCATCACTTCAGACAATTCTCTGTTCAGAGCACAATAAATATGAAAGAGACATTTTGTTCTCACAATATTTACATTTCACATAATAATTATTTTTTATGACAATATAATAACGTGTCACGTGAATTGGCAATCACATGTGTCATAATACAATTTAATAAAAGAAATAGGCCATAACACTAAATCAAATGTTACAACATGATCACACCGATCTCGCGAACTAAATTATTTAGTTGGAAAACGATTGCACGTGTGTGTGTGTGGAAATAAACATCCAATTAGCATTGTGCGAAAAAAGCGGGGAATTATGTCATCGGGATAATAAATTAATCTTTCTGACTCGATCTTGACCTCTTTGAGAGCTATTTTTAAGACGCAATGACTGACAATCAAATTAATTTAACTTCTCTTTTATATCTTTGCACCTACCATGTTTTGTCTCTGCATCACCTTAAGGTAGACTGGTAGAAAATGCCTAAGGCATTATGTCCGCCATTGTGCAATTTTTTTTTATTGTGCATGAAGTTTTAATAAATAAATAAATAAATAATTTAATATTCTTCTTAATATAATACTTCTTACTCACAGTAGAGCTAAATTTTGATTAACAGGGAAGATGTGAACAAACTATGATATTCCTATAATGCCCCCCATCTAGGAAAAAGACCTCCTCTCAGTAGGACGGAGTAGGCCGTAGTCTACAACTCGAACCACCCACATGCATTACAGTGCACCATTCGGAATCATTCAGTAAAATATATATTTACACAATCTTTTTTTTTATTATTAATTATAAGCGCGCTAGTTTATTAAGAGCCTATTCACTCAATCCTTGAAGACACTCAAATTGTAGTCGGACAGAAACACCGCCGCTGGCCAATTGTTCCAGTCCTTCGATGTACGCGGTATAAAAAAAAGCGAACCGCTTCGTCCGGATCGTAGTGGTGTTAACAACGTAAGGATGGGAACTCGCCGTATGACGGGTCGTCCGGTGGTGGAACGGAGATGGGGGAACCAAATCATGCAATTCCCTTGCACACTCACCGAAATGCATCCTATAAAACACCGAAAGGCTGGCTACCCTACGCCTGTGCTCCAGGCTTTGGAGACAGATCAATGATAATGTATTCAGTCTATAATGTCCCCCACATCTAGGACACAACCCCCCTCTCAGTAGGACGGAGTAGGCCGTAGTCTACCACTCGAACCACCTACATGCAGCACAGTGCACCATTCAATATCATTCAGTAAAATATATTTTTACTCTTCCGACAACAATACATTAAAAAGTGCATTGTTTTTTTTACTATAGGAATTAAGACACAAAAAGGGATAAAAGAAAATCATTTTAAACAAAAATAAATCTGATAATCTTGTTAAAATTGAATGCAAACAACGAGTAGACGTAATAGAAGATAAGAATCTGCTATATCAATTTCAAAACTGTTTTCATTACAGCTTTTTCCCCGAACAAGCACTTTTCGCGTCGACCGTACACAGACGGCAGTTACCACTTAAACTTTATGGTATCGTAATTTTGCCAAAATGTGTTCTAATTCTATTGTATTACGGCTGTTTTTGTATTACACTGATCACTTTCACTGTCTCGTAGATAATATTCAACGGCCCACAACCACTTTTAGGACTATTTACGCGCATTAGATTGATTGTGGATTGTGTTTTAGCCATTTCGCATTATAACAGATAAATAACGCCGACTGCTATAGGTACAACTTCATTAGTTACCCGACCTTGAATGTTTTCGAGTTATTTCCGCGACTGTACACACTTAGACGAAGTCCGCACTGTTTTATTTGCCCAGTGGCCGGTACAGTCGCTGACGGACTTTCCAACGACCATTTTGTTTTACAAATTAGGAATGTAATTTGAAAATCCATTATGCGTTGTTAAGAAGGTAATAAACCGCTGCATTATACATTGCGTGTGTCTTCGGAGCACACTCGTATCTCAAAATAGTGTTGAAAGGAGAAGTGTTCGGAGGACTAACACGTCGTACACACAAACAGTACACTAAAAAAAGTTATTTCAAATAAACACGAACCCTTCGCTTGCGTATGTACAGTTGGAGTTGATATTAATTTATTTGATGTAATGTGCGGTGGGCGCCGGGCGCATGCGCTGGCCGCCGCACCGCGAACATTCTGGACGCCAGTTTTTATGTGTTTATATATTCTAATTTTATTGTTTTCTTTATTTGCGTCCCACTTTTGTTTGGTTCGGAGCACGGCATTGTTCCCCGTCGTAAACGCCGATTTAGATGATAAAATGAAAATGTTGTATGGAATTTTTATTTGGTATGCGTAATTTCTTTGTCTGTCCGTCTGTACTGTTTTACTGTAACACATTTAATTTTATTGTAGTTATGTCATTAAAATTAACTAAATATTACGAAACTAGTACCACATGTTTCTGTGTCGACATATTTGTTATTTCTTAATGTTTCTAATAATGTAGTATTGTTATTAAGTCGTAATGTGTTGTTTAGATTGTTGTGATTGTAAAGAATACCATTGACGCAACGTTTCCATACAAAATGTCATTCAATTAGACGTAAAAATTTAAACACGCCACATAATGTGTTTAGTGTCTGCTCGCTCAACTTGTGAAAACAATTATAGTTTACAGCTAATTCCAACATATATTATAATTGAACAAAACGGCCGTCGTTAATTTTATTGTTTTAAATCACAAAGTAAGTTATTCTATAATTAAATTTTAAATAAGACACGGGTTCTGAGTTATAAGTGGCGCAATGAGAACTCTCGTATCGGGCTTCGAGACCAAACCTGTTTTTATCGCGAATTAATATTAATAATGAATACTTGAAACGGGCGCGATTGTGAGTTGTATAGTTGTAATTAAGTGCGATTATAGCGGCACCGGCAATTACTGACAATGTCTGCGGCTTGCACCGGCATTATACTGGCGTTCGGCGATGCTCGGGGCCCGTCGGGAGTACTCGGCTTTGTTCGAAGGCGTTGAGTATTTTTAAATTAGGAATGTTTGATCGAAATATTAGTCTGTTGTGTAGCAATAATTTAAAATGTTTGGTTTATATGCGCGACTGTACCTTTCTACTGTAACGCTGGTGATTTTTTGTTGGACTTTTTGTCAACATTCTTAATTTCTGCAAGTGACTATAGATTATCTGCGTGCACGCGCTGTACACACACAGGCAAGTGAACAATAAATAAAGAGAGAATTCTCATAATGGCCGAGTAACTTTTGCATTTGGCTGTAGTTCAATATATTAGAATTAAATAAGATAAATTACTGCCTAGGTATTACTAGGTCATCTGAGACCGCACTGTGGTGCAGATAAATGCTATTCACCACAGGGGTTTATTCTTAACTCCCTTGGGAATCACTTGTTTATTCTTTCACTTTCTACAGATCGATAACAAAGTAGGAGGGTCATAATGTATGACATTATTATGAAGTACTAGCTGCGTCCCTCGGTTTATCCCGTGTAAGTTTCGATCCTGCATTAATATCGGGATAAAAATTCTTGGTTATAGACCTTGTGTGTGCCAAATTTCATCCAAAAGCGTTCAGTAGTTTTTGTGTAAAGGAGTATCCTACATCTATCCATTCAACTCTCGCATTTATAATATTAAAAGGATTAGTTTTTTTGAGGTCATCATCATCATCATCAGCCTCTACTCGTCCACGCACGCCAACAAGCTCGATCCTGAACAGTGCACCGCCAGCCACTACCAGCCACCTTTTTGATGTCGTCGCTCCATCTCGCCCAAGGGCGTCCTACGCTACGTTTGCCGAGACGCGGTCTCCACTCGAGGACTTGTTTACTCCAACGGTTGTCGGCTCAGCGGCATATTATGACCAGCCCATTGCCACTTCAGCTTGCTAATCCTCTCAGCTATGTCGGTGACTTTGGTCCTCTGTCGGATCACCTCATTTCTGCGGTCTTATTTTTGCGGTATTTGTTATTAATATTTTATCTGGCGTTTAAAATAAAATAATAAACAAAACCTTTTGTTTTCTACCTTTAATTTCATAAAAACTGTTCGGAATGACTTTTTTATTTTATTCTCGGATCAAACTTATGGAAGTCTTAAAGGCTCTGTCGGAAGTAGGTATTATCATAATGACTTGACGGTTCATCGCGGTAGGAAGCTTTGGAATATAATGCTAAGTCATCACATCGATCAATATTCGAGGTTAAGCAGTTCCCGTTTGCGGCGGATGGGTCGTTAAAAATAGGGGCGAAAGCTCCGAATTAACGCGCGTTCGGAGCTTTTTCAAGCGATTGTTTTAAAACTTAAACACGGAATGGTAATATTTTAAAGCTTTTAGTACTGAACATCATATTCTGTTTGTTTTTCTATGTTATCATTTGGTATTTTAGTTAGAAAACTTGTTGTTAATGAGGTTGGAAATTAGAGATGTAGGTAAGTTTTGATGGACTGTCTAATTTCATAGCGATACCTATATTTGTTTTTTAGATTCGATGTTGCTACTAATTTTATTAGTTCGATCCTATTAATTTTTTTTTTTGTTTAAGGTACGTTATCGTCCACTAACAATTTATTATTCATGTATCGTGGGTGCGTTTAGACAAACAGCCAGTAGCAATAATTTTTCCAGCGCAGCAGTCGATCGCTCTACCACTACACCAAGCGTGTCGTTAAGCATTTTGGATCTTTTTTAAATTTAATAGCTTTCACTATCGTCATCATACTTATTAAAAATATTTGTGACAATATTGCATATTTTGTTAGTGATTAGGTACAGGTACAAATAAACTGAATTATGTGATAAACTGGCGGATTGGACACAGATGACAAACTCGTAATTAATCAGAAATTTACTCTAAATCAGTGTTTTTCAACCATTTTCATGGCACGACCCTCTTAGTGTCAAAAAATATTTCGCGACCCCCTTCCCTGCTGCTTTTAACTTGAATTTCTGTCTGTCACTTGAGTATCTGTAGGTTAAACAGAAAAACAAAATACACACAATCAACCACAGAAACTTTGAAGTGTTTTATTCCATTTGGAACCTTCTATAATTTAAAAAAAATATGGCGACCCCCTCAATTAGACTTGGCGACCCCCTAGGGGTTCGGGATCTACACGTTGAAAAACACTGCTCTAAATCTACTAATTCAGCACATTAATATTTAAGAAATTCTTTCAATAATTGATCTGCCTACTGTGAAAGAAATCGCATGACTAGTTCAGTAAATACTGACAATTATAAGAGAAATTAAGGATGTACTTACACCAATATTTTCCGAATTATAATAATTCATTATTCAGTTCTTCAGGTAGACACAAATGCATTTTGCGCTTGCGAAAGCGCCATTTTGTTAGTTAAATCGTACTAATTAAATGAGGCTACAGTGACAATTATATGAGTCATTAATAATTTAATAAGACTGCTAATAATAGCGCCGTCATATTTTGCATATTCGAAGCTCAAGCTTATAACGTATTCTGTTTGTTACGGTGTATGTCGAATCTACGGGCGTACCGGACACCCACTCAAATCTGTACTGGGCCTGTAGCCAATGTAACATCGCTTCGTAGCGAAGCGAAATCGAATACCAAACCAACCAATAACGAAAATAATTGACCACGCGACGCGATGAATCACGTGGTCAATCGTTCCCGCCATTGGTTGGTTTGGTATTCGATTTCGCTTCGCTACCAAGCGATGTTGCATTGGCTACAGGCCCTCTTCTCTCATCGAAATAACCTCGTAGTATCTTATAAATAATTTTTTGTTAATGCGAAACGCGAAACACGTGACCAGTAAATAATCTATATACAAAACTTCAAAAAGATATCATGAAAAACCACAAAGTTATGAGCTTGTTATGAAGTTGTTTCTTGGTTGTCCCAACAAAAATGTGGTCAACGCTCCGCTCGGGCGGGCGAGCGGTGCGTTGACCTGTGGCGTCAGGTGTTGCGCTTACTATGATCTAACGTAAGCTGCGTGGCGCCCTTGGTAACCACAATGCAACAATTTATAAATGTATTTAGGAAAAATATAACATGGTCTAAAAATGATTGGAATCGATTCAGTTGCTTATTCAGAACAAACTGTATTCAGGTTTCGTATAAACAAAAGAATAATGTTGTATATCTTGAGTATTTTATTTTTTTTTTTAATTTAAAATTTTCACTAACTGGTCTCTCGTCTATCTGGTCTATCCCAATCTGTCAAAAATACACCAGTTTCCCTGAATGTTTGATAATTGTTTGACATTTTAACTGTCGTTTTCGTAATTTTTATTGCTGTTATGGTATTCTACAGAATGTCAAAATTACGGGATACAGTCCCCTATTACGCCTGTTTGTCACACTTCCTAATGCTGAGAAGAAGAAGTGTTTATACCTATATGGTCCTCATATGGTCTGACCACGTTTACATCTGAACTTTTTGTGGTTCCGGTAAAGTTAGAAATTATGATTTATGACTTTGTTACGGTATTTCTTCAGAGTAATCGGATAGGAAACATCAAGCTTATTTTGTTAAGAAACGTAACGTAAAAAGTTACGTTATGTTTAAAAAGAAAAGACTTTCAAGTCAAAGGACTTTTAAAAGTGTTTCTTTTTTTGGACAATTCATACAAATAATATACAGTATGTTAACTAACAGAGGGCGTTCCCGTTAACCCGAAATAGTATAGCATACATACATGCTAAAAAAAATATTTCCATTCGAAAACAAAATGTTTTAAAATTTTTTCCAATATGAAAATATTCAATAAAAATTTTTAATTGACATGTAAAAGAAACACACTGTACACGCGAACATGAAAGACGGCAACGTCGCAATTTATTTATACACTAGCTTTCCGCCCGCGGCTTCGCCCGCGTGGAGTTCGGTTATATCGCGCTTTTTAGATTTCCCTCAGGAACATCAAATTTTTCCGGGACAAAAGGTAGCCTATGTTCTTTCTCAGGGTCTAAAGATTGTCTGTGCCAAATTTCATCAAAATCGGTTAAGAGGTTTAGGCGGGAAAGCGTAACAGACAGACAGACAGACAGACAGACAGAGTTACTTTCGCATTTATAATATTAGTATGGATGACGACTACTATTTTGATTTAAAACAGGAGGTTTCAAATTTATTTCCAATTAGATTTTTTTTTTTTCGGATTTTTTATGCTTATTTTTCTATGCTGATATTTTTATTTTAATCTATTAATGATATATATTAACGAGTTTAAGGGAACGCCCTCTGTTATTTAACATACTTTAAATTTATTTATAACTAGCAGCCGCCAGCGACTTAGTTCGCGTGGAATTAATTATGCTCCGCTCCTATTGGTCGCAGCGTGATGTTATATAGCCTAAAGCCTTCCTGGATTAATGGGCTATCCAACGCAAAAAGATTTTTTCAAATCGGACCAGTAGTTTCCGAGCTTAGCGCGAACAAACAAACATACAAACAAACTCTTCAGCTTTATATGTTAGTATAGGTTTATCATTTAACCTAAAAGATAAGTAGGTTTGTCTGGCCACTTTTATACTTAACAAATTGACTGTCAACTTGTATTGTACAGACGACAGCACATCAACTGTCACACAACAATCCGATTTTCAACTTTGTCTCTAGAGCATTATGGCTCAAGGATGATTGGGAATATCTGACAGTTTAGGGTAGCTTGACCTACTGTCGTCCGTACGTCGATTCTTATGACAGCTGTCATTCTTGGCGTAGTATGTTAATGTGTAAAACATTTAATTTCCCTGACTGCGCGTCATGAATGTCGAACTTACAATTACAAGGAGTATGAAGACATCCCGATCGATTTTGTAAAAAAACTCACTTTGAGAAGTTAGGTCGAGTGACCTGTTAATGGCGTCAATCCCTAGCATTAGATCGGATGACAGCTGTCAGTGAGCTAATATTCTAACTAAGCTGTCGTCGCTTGTCCATTGGTCCCAGAATGTATCTGTCAAAACTATTAAGTTGTAAATGAACATTAGGCCTTTTTGACTACTCCGCTTAAATTACGCGACCGTACGGATCGATGCGAACAACATTTTACGTTCTATTTCCGAAGAAACGCGAAACCGACACGAGCATCAGCCATAATAAATTTCTTGTCTTATAAAAATAAAACTTTTCTTTTTGCTGGCGCGGGGCGGCGTCACAGTGTGCGATGGATCAGTGTGTCAACGCTTCCGCATGCGATTATTTACTCTTATGAATTACTATGATTAATATTTGACCAATGTATTGTTCTTAATTCCAGACATAACTTTTATCAAGCAAAACAACGGTTGACTTAATCATTGTATTCCGTTTGAGTTTGAAATGAAGTTCATTAGTTCCACAGCTGGTTTTATAAAGATCAAACATAATAGCAATTGAATTCTAAACATACATTTTACAAATACCGTGGCACACGTGCCCTCTTTAACAGTTTATTAGGAAATTTCGCTTTACGGAGTCGTTAAATATGAACGTTGTATTAGACGGTTTTTGATTTTCCTGTTTTACTTGAGTAGTTGTGCTACTGTTACGGCGGGGCTGTGGCGGGGTGCAGCGGGGGAGTACGGAGGTTTGGGGGGTGCGCCCTGGGCCCGGTAAAGTTGTGAATTGGCCGCGCACACAGGCTCACGGCACATTATCGTGATTCATATCGTTTATAATTTTATATTATGTTAAAGCGGGCGGCGGGGACCGGGGAATATTAAAAATACAAGACCCCCGCGCAAGTACTTTTCGCCCGGCACCGTCTGCATGGTAACCAGCATTGTTTGTATTCAAACTATTGATCCGTTTTTATGTTTGTGGACGTCTCAAGTTTTACAAGTAATTTGGGTAAGCTTGCGAATTTGTTATTGATTGAAGATTTGTGCGGCGTAGTGAATGTATGGTTACTTGGTTAGCGTTGTCTTAATGGTGGTGAAAAAGTAATCTTTGGTAGGAAGCCATTCAGTTAATTAAAACCTTAAAAAAAAACTGATTTCGACATTTTTTGCTAATTTTTAATTTCGATTGAATGCATTAACAATATCGGGTGAAATAGAAATGTTGCACGTATCGTCATAAATAGGTATGATATAAACAAACCTAAAAATATCAAAATAATTCAATACGCTGGTAACTTAAATGTGAACTCATTAAACCGATCGATTAAAAGTCTCGCAGAACAATCGCACGCTTGCAGCCGCCCTTACGACTTCATCAGCTGTGCCCGTTTTTCGCCCTTCCCCATATAAAATATTTAAACGTTCATTTTATTTATACTTGGGCGTGACATCCGGTACTTGGCAATCGTCCTTTAACTCGCGAACTCGGCAACATACTTGCGAGTTGCTTAGCCCAAATAAGGACATCTCTTATCTAATTAAATAGCGTTATTTACAATAAAAATATTCATATTCTTGCACGCCTAGCGCGTTAAACGCGTTTTTATGTAGTCATAAACAATGTCTTAATAGCATCCTTTATGTTTATACTTTATTGTGTATTGAAAAGCTATAGTTACCACGTTTATTTTTATTTAGAAATTAAATTGAGAATTTTTTTTATGCATATAAAGAGTGACGGTGCAAGACCACCATGTATATGATATTAATGAAAAATGTCAAAAGCTTATTTAAGCGAAAGTATTTCTTAGTAACTAATTAGTTTTCATTGCCGTATTAGTTCTTACAAGTCGTCAGTGAGTCGCCATTTGTTTCAATTAATAGTTCTAGATGATCTATAACGCTCACAGTCCCTGCGACTCAGTAAATATCCTACAGTGAAAACTTAGGTAACATGAGGTTGATTTTCGTCGCCCATACCCCAATGTTTGGAGACTAAAATCTTCAACCAGTGCGTCCTACCCGTCATGACTTACGGAGCCGAGACGTGGACACTAACGGTCAGACTAGTCCATAAGTTTAAAGCCGCTCAGCGAGCTATGGAGCGGGCTATGTTGGGCGTCTCTCTGAAGGACCGCATCAGAAATGGGGTGATCCGACAGAGGACCAGAGTCACCGACATAGCTGAGAGGATTAGCAAGCTGAAGTGGCAATTGGCTGGTCACATATGCCGCAGGACCGACAATCGTTGGGTAAACGAGTCCTCGAGTGGAAACCGCGTATCGGCAAACGTAGCGTAGGACGCCCTTGGGCGAGATGGAGCGACGACATCAAAAAGGTGGCTGGTAGTGGCTGGCGGAGAACAGCTCAGGATCGTGCTTGTTGATTGTTGGCATGCCACGAAGGAGGCCTATGTCCAGTAGTGGACCAGTAGAGGCTGATAATGATGATGAGGTTGAGATTGGTTTTCATTCCAACTAATTCTAGGGATTTACACGATTAACAGTTTACTCCAAAGTCCAAGCGGTAAAATTTATATATAATTAATCTATCGACGGAGCTGATGTAAAGGTAGACGATACTAGACTGTAACTCAGTTATAACCATGGTTATAGCTTCCTAAACAGTCCAGACACATCTTTGAAAACGTTAAATTAAATAATATAATAGCCTGATAATACATTTTAAAAGATAGAAACCAATGTGAACGCTGTCCCTGTACCGGGAAGCATCGCTAATAAACAACAAGCAGCTATTAAACGGTCCGTCGAAGCGAGAAACACGATATATAACCATATATTTATATGCAATACAATTTCATTATTAGATGCCTATTTGTGACTCGTTATTTCTATTGTCGCTTTTTCTATTTATTATCCAACACAATGTGTGATTATAATGTGGCTTATAACAAATGAGGTATGTGGGAGTTGGATTGTTACACACGGGTGGACGCGCGGCTGCTACGAAATTTTCGTATGTCATTAGTGTCACAATCGGCCGTGTGGTGTGTAACTTGTTTTTTGTTCCCCGAACGCTTTTTTCGCGAATACTTTTATTTTAATTAATTTATTGTACTAAATAAATGACGAATCGCTCTTTAATGTCATTAGACACCTAGGAGCGAATTTTCGTGAAAACAATTCTGTTTGTTTTAACCATTTTAATTTAATTCGAGGCTCACTCTTGTAATTAATGGCGTCGTTTTTAAAATAATTGCACGTTTTTATTTGTAATGAGTGAAGGAACACGAATAATTCTGTCATAATTTTGTGTTATAACAAAACTTAATAACAATTTTATGCTAAACTGGTTCGCTTATTAAAACTGAGCGGATGTGTAACAGTAGATTAAATGTAACAAATTATATAAGATATCGTGTAATTATTAAAATTGCATAAAATAAATTAGATTAAACAGTCTATAGTGGCATTGATATATTTTATAGACACAATGGCATTAGCTTACTTCCTAAAGTATTCTATTATTTATTGTGAATCTGAAGAATATTGTGAGGTGTTTTATTTATTTTTATTTCCCTGTTCTTTTAGTTTTTGTCGTGGTCTGGCAGTTTTTTTTTTCTTTTCTTATGAGTGAATACTACTTCAACTCTTCAATGGCCCCTGTGGTTAGATACCAAAATTTTGCCAACGACACGTGTAACAAATTATAGAAATTCTTTAAAAAAATTATTTCACAATAATGACGGATATCGCCAATGACAGTTGAAAAAACGGCCGCGTTAGCCGACTACGAGGAGATTTGATGCAAAGCCATGATGTGGCCACTATGCTGCGATATTTCAATGTTCTTTATGATTATTCACTGAATGCACTTTTTACTAGATAAATCAGGCGCTTTTATTTAGTAAACGACGGATATCGCCAATGACAGTTGAAAAAACGGCCGCGTTAGCCGACTACGAGGAGATTTGATGCAAAGCCATGATGTGGCCACTATGCTGCGATATTTCAATGTTCTTTATGATTATTCACTGAATGCACTTTTTACTAGATAAATCAGGCGCTTTTATTTAGTAAACGACACTATAAATAATTTAAAAGTTCAATGAAAAATAAGCGTGACATTCATCTTAGCTATCCTGTCAAAAAACGTCTGGCAGTTTGAGTAATTTATGTGGTCTACCCAAATGTCCTGTCTATGGTATTGTTCGTCGAATCGTTGAACTTCTTAAGTTTTGAGTTGAGCTGCACAATTTCTGGCATATGCTTGCTGACTGGACCGGTCCACTCAACCTACTATCTCAAACATAGATTCTACATGGTCTTGATATGATCTGATCAAGATTATCTCTGGGCTTTAATAGAAATTGTGGCCTCTGAGTTTCTTTCGGTCTTTCTTCTCAGAGTAGTCAGACAGGAAACCCCGAACTCTATACAAAGTGGTGATGACAATACGACAATAAATTAATCCTCGTGTACCTCAATATATTCTCAGTCTGCCCATAAAAAATCATATATACATATCCATTAGTTTAGTCACAGGAAATTATTTTTGATTTTTCACATTTTCTACATGATGTACCTACATGTTGAAAAGGAAGCGTTTACAGGCTGATGACCGCCGCATCCAGCGGTAGGTGCTAAACTTTAATAATAAAAACGCGAATAGTAAGTCGATAGTTGTAGGATGTTTTATTCCGTTTACAATTTTATGCGATTTATTTTCATCGAAATTTTCGTTTTTTTTTTTCTAGGTTTTATTCTATGGCTTAGGATTATTCCTATGAACCAGCATTGTCCGTGTTTTCATTTATCGTCGTATTATCAGCACCACTCTGTATACGACTTCATTTTTTTTATACGAAACCTGAATATAGTTTGTTCAGAATAAACAACTGAATGTATTGTAGTAATTTTTACACCATGTTATATTTTTTCCCCAAATAGGTACATTTAGAAATTATTGCAGTGTGGTTACTGAGCGCGCCACGCTGCTTACGGTAGATCATAGTAATGCAGACGCCCGCGCAACAGCTGACGCCAGAGGTCAACGCACCCATCGCCCTCCCGAGCGGAGCATTGGCCATATTTTTGTTGGGACAGCCAAGTAGCATAACAAGCTCATAACTTTATGGTTTCTCATGATACTTATCTTTTTGAAATTAAGTACCTACATAGATTCTTTATTTAAAAATACTGAACACGTGCTTCGTGTTTCGCATAAACAAAAATAATGTTGTATAGTTAAAATAATATTTGACTTGTAAAATTGTTTGCACATACCAACTTACAGAAAATAAATCATTTGTTCATGTATTCGGCCATATCATCGGCTGCCGGCAGAAGTCACCACCCACCAGACAAAGTCTTGCCGCCAAGCGATTCGTCGTGTTCCGGCATAATGTCTGGTGAAGCCGTACGGAGGACGGGTCTGAGCAGTTGTGTTGCGATGTGTTTCGGGTACGATGCGCCAAATGTTGTTGTGTCGGTAGTTTGGTCGTGGAGAGTCTCCAGATCAATCTCCCTCTGGGGCAGCATCGTTGGTCGTGTTGGTCTTGGGTTTAACATTGCATCACCTCGCTCAACTGTCGTCATCCTTCCTATTCCTAATTTTTGAAGTGATTAGGCTTAATAAACTAGTGTGCTATACCATCAACGATTGCATCACTGCTTACCATCAGGCGGGATTGCAGTCAAGCACTAGTTTATAACTATAAAAAAAAAATATTCACTTACTATACCTATTAACCATTCATGAAACAAATTGCTATCTCTGCTTGATCACGAAACATCCAATGACAGCAACATGATTCTAGTTTTCAATTATGATTGATCAAAAGTTTCACTGGCGCTTGCGACAACTTTTGAACCAATCGGAAAACTAGTCTTCATTTTAATTTCTTAGAGGCAATATTGAAAATATTTTTCGCTCGACTTGACTGAGCAGCCTAACGACATGATATCAACGATGTCGATTTACATTGCTGAATGATTCTATTATACTTTGCTTTCTAAATTAATATAAACTAGTGCTTGACTGCAATCCCGCCTGATAATAAGCAGTGATGCAATCGTTGATGGTAAAGCGCACTAGTTTATTAAGCCTAATCACTTAAAAAAATAGGAATAGGAAGGATGACGACAGTTGAGCGAGGTGCTGCAATGTTAAACCCAACAACACGACGAACGATGCTACGCCAGAGGGAGATTGACCTGGAGACTCTCTACGACCAAACCTCCGACACAACAACATTTGGCGCATCGTACCCGGCACACATCGCAACACAACTGCTCAGAACCGTCCTCCGTACGGCTTCACCAGACATCATGCCGAAACACGACGAATCGCTTGGCGGCAAGACTTTGTCTGGTGGGTGGTAACTTCTGCCGGCAGCCGATGTTATGGCCTACCACCGAGAAAAAGCTAGTACTTTGGTATATTGGTTTCATGAAAGTAGTACTTATCACTCGGCGATCTTCCCCGTTCCCTCACCCCCTTACTGCTACGAATAGTGTAACTGCCTCTTCAAAAAGCTATTCAATAAAAAGTTTGTGAGAACTTAAAATCTTACAGTGTGACTTGGTCGTGTCGGTAATGGAATCCAACCAACACAGTCATACAGATCTAACTAGCACTTTCACCCAACAAAGATTCAATCTTATTCCAATTCCTTAAAGATCAGTATCAACTGCACACAACTACGCTTCGAACTATTGAACACTGAATTTGCTCGTATCAATGTAAGATCGCAAATTTGTTTATTATTATTACTAATTTCATTCTTATTGTTCAGCGTTAGGATTCAATTTCGTTCGTGTCACCAGTTTGCGAATAAATCCCTATCGTCATTTATAACAGAGCTAAGAAAATCGAGTGTTTTAATAAAAGGTTATGTACATACAATTCGATTAATTAAAGTTATGTTTAGTGTCTGGAGCGAGTTGTTGATTTGAATAAATCTATGTTCGAACTTGTCCTCTAGATATTAATTTCTTGTTGTTTGTTTCTCTTGTTGGATTGTATTAACTACTGCAAAGAATTAATGATTCTTCCCTATCGTTTATCTTGTTAAAGGTTGCTTGCATTTCTCTTTGAGTCTCATTCAGTATGCTGGGTTTAATTGAGGATTTCATTGTCTATGCAATTTTGAGTGAGAGCGTAGAATAGGTACTGCCGTTAGTTTCCTATGGTCTTGAATTGGTGCTGTAATTGTACACAATTTCCGAGTATGACGGCGGTTGAGCTTTCAGTGACATCCTTTGGCTTATTGACAGCGTATGCAATTTCAATTTCTGGGAGTAAACCTGTCGGCAACGATGCGAGTATTCAGTCTTTGAGTTCGTACGTTGACGTCTAACCTAAACTATGATTGTCCCTATCGTCCAGTTTAAAGCCTAGCTAACGACTATCAACGGGTGTGCTTAGATGCTCATACACGCAAAAGCTTTGTGTATGGAATGCACTTCTAAACATATCACTCACTTTGAATGCCTGAACCGTGTTTCCAGTGTTATTAGTTGCTGTTATCTCGCCACCTCCTGGATCCTTTATCATCGACTTGTATGGAAAGTAAAAATCACAGTTAAAACGTATTACGTTCTTTTTTTTTGCAGTTTGCTGGTGGTCAGTATGTTGATCTAAATTTATGATTCGCTATCACAATTCGTACTCGTAGCAGAGTTATCTCTCACCAAAAAGACATTTGTTCCCAAAAAAAGAGAATACACACCGTATAGTGACAAACTTCAAAGATGGCGCTAAACGTTCTAAATTGAAAACATTCACACAAGTGTCATGTTCGTTAAAAAGTTTACCTTATTATATATACCTACAATATGTAAAACAAAACCTTGTCCGATCCGTAAAGGTATTGTTAGGTATCGATAACTGATTCTACTAATGCCTACAAAGCCGGGCTAAACTTCAAAAAATCCCTCTATAAAAATAAATATTACAATAAAAAAAATATTAAAAAAATATAAAATAAATTAATACATGTGCGGTAGGCAATACATGCGCGGGCAAAAGGGGGCATTGCACGCGGCACGCGGTCGCATCGCTATTCGCTCATAAAAATACCGTCAAAAATGGTACCTATTGTCACTTATTTAAAAAATACCAAATTTTGGGGAAGTTGGAATTGATTCGCGGAAAAAAAGGTTATTTCAAAATTCACTAGTATTGTTACTATGATGATTATGCCAAATTTCATATTTTATTTGGTCATGTGTTTACCTAACTTTTATTATCCTTATGTCGGACGGGGTTTTCTTTACATATTGAATAATTGTACCTACATGTACGCTATTAAGTATGCTCAAGTCCTTTTAAAATCCTATATGCCTTTGAAACGTTAAAACTGTACTTCCGCCCTATGCAATCGACATTTGATTGACTGGTTATGATTGCAATGATAGGGATAAAAAGTCTACTTCAATATCCGCTCGCGAAAAACTCACTAGTGTGGAGTTTTCGGAAACTTAATTACAAATCTCCAATCATCAAGGCTAGGGACTTATACCTACCTGAAAAGTCTGTATGCCAATCCGCTTCATTGATTGCCTCTTAAAACTTTAGGTGATACACGAATTAGACTTTCATTTCCCTGCAAAGGTTAGGTTTGGATTTTTTTCTTAAAGTAGGGTCTTGATTTCCTACTCGTCCTCGTGTGTTGATGGTATTTATGGTGTAAAAATAACCTTTTTCTTAGCGTTTGAAAAGCAAGAGATTGTCTATTAGAGCTTGCTTGCTATCTACAACAATAGCTTGAAAATTTAAAAGAGTGTCCATGGAGTTTCTTTCCCGTTCTTCTCCATAGGTACCTACTCTTTGGAATGGGCGACTAGCTTCATCTTATTGACTGACCGACCTTCTGACAATTCAAAAGTGCCTGTAACTGGTTTATTTGAAATAAATGCTTTGATTTTGATTTTGATCTCCAGTTGAATGGCATCTTTCAGTAAATATGACTGACTCTCCACCAGTAGTATCGGACAGTGACCAAGATTTGATTCGGGTGATCATGATTTTAATAATACACTTCCTTTCCTCTTTGGGTAAACAATTCCAGCACCACTGCTCTCAAAATGGTGAAGGAAACAATTGTGACAAAACTGGCATATCCCAGAACCTAAAATTAAAAGACATCATATAACAATTACCAACCAGAATTGGGTCCGTGCGGAAGATCACAGCCTACCTCTTGAATAGCTGTTCGAACATTATATGCTGATTATGATAGACCTCCTGATAATCAGCAAATTTATTAGTTAGATAAAGTTAAATGATATTTAAATTTAATTTCTAGTAGCGTAGATAATTTACAGTTATTATATATTGAGATTTTTTTTAAATAACTGGCAAAATATTCAGCACAGGTACAGAATTCATATCATTTTGCACAATGGTTAAAATGGGTACTGGTATACATAGATTGGTGTAGACAGGTTTCACAGAGCATGGATACGCTTCAGCGGCCACTGATATATGCCACATTTTTAACACTCTCTCAACACTCTCAACACGTCCCTTCATCGTTTACTCCATGGTTTACTCGCACTACTAAGCAAAATGCAACGATTTAACTGCGGCGTTTGATACCTTACTTCTTCTTCTCAGCTAAAGAACTGGAAAGTAGTTAAGGGTCAGCGTTTTGAGGGTTCTGTAATAATCATGAACAAAAAATGTTCTTTCGGAATAGCGTGAGTGATTGAACAGTTTGTGTAAAGTCTCGTTAAAGTGATTCGGGATTTCGAGTTTCAGTCTACCTGATCTATCTAAATAAAAAGTCAGAGAATCAAATCATTCTTTCTTAATGCATCTTTCTTTCTTCTTTCATTCTTTTTTAATGAATCGATTCTCAGATTAGCTAGACTTTTTATTTTGATAAAAACTGACAGCTTTGATGGCGTTGCTCAATGTGTTTTATTATTTCCTTCGAATTTTGTTAGTTCTGCCGTCTCTAGAAGTTGATGCATTCTGTGTAGTGTGGTAAATCCCACATACAAAGACCTTTACTTAAATCGATAGCTATTGTTAGTGTAAAATCTGATCCAGATCTACAACTTGTGTCTATACTGGAACTGAATACATTGTCGGTAAGGTTCTGACCTTAACCACAAAGTATTCAGTTCCAGTATAAGTCAACGTGCAGTTTATATTTGGATAGTCTTACTACGAATATAAAACTGCACGTTGAGAGTAGGAGCGATGTCTCACGGGACAAAATCTAGTGTATTATTTAAAACTGCATACTGGTTGACTGTACACGGAAACTAAGTAATATAAGTGTTTACTTTACTTTGCTTTAGTATGTGAATATGTATGTTTTACATAATCCCACTCCTGGGAGACAGGCCTCCTCTCGGTGAGGGGGAGTGGGCCGTAATCTACCACGCGGGCCCAGTGCGGGTTGGTAGATGTCACATGGCTTCGAAATTTGCTCTCTAGCACATGCCAGTTTCCGTTTCAAAAGTGTGAAGAACCACTTCTTTGAAGAACAGTGGTGATGAAATTATTTATAAGTACAAAGCGCCTGACGGGGTTCAAACCTAGGACCTACAACTTCTATGTCGAAGCCGATACCATTAGGCCATCACTGTTCTCTTTTTTCAACTTTGCGCAGAGGCGATATCCCTGAAGGCGGGAGCGCTGAGAGGACCATGGAGGGTAATCCGAGGTGCGATTATCTATTACTGGTTGAAAACTTTACCAACAACTCGCCGTGTGGACGTGAAATATACGTATACATTTTGATATAAATATACTTAATTTTTCCCATAACAAACAACATCATTGCGGTATTTAAGTTTTGAAGCAGACGAATTTTTCTAACATATGAAACATACAAAAAAAATGGATTAGCAATATTCTTCTAAATTCATTTGATTGGTAGTTTTCTTTGTAATAAGATTAATTGTATCTTTATTCCAATTTTGGATTTCAAGTTAACGTTTCATCATCATCAACAACCTTCTTTTTTTTATCGTCTCACTGCTGGGCACAGGTCTCCTCTCATACAGACAAGGATTGAGCGTAATCACCACGCCTGCTCAATGCGGGTTGGCGATTTCAGACTTAAAGTCCAGGTTTCCTCAAGATGTTTTCCTTCACCTTCAGTCATTGGTGTCCAAGATATACTTAGAAAGTACATATAACTTTAGAAAAGTTACATTGGTACTTGCCTGACCTGGAATCGAACCCGCACACTCATACTTGAGAGGCTGGTGTTTCAACCACTAGGCCACCACGACCACGAGTTAACGTTTATGTCAGTTCATTTGTTCGGGATGAAGTAGTACCCTTTTTTTTGTTTGGGATGGGAAATTATCAAATGACCTCTCTCGCTCTGGGCGGAGCGGAAGGGCGTGTCAGACTTTTACTGACTAAAACCCACCCGTGTTGCTTTCCTGTGCGCTTTGATGGAGTACCAGTAAGCAGTTTTTCTGAGACGAATATCAGCACTGCAGGACCACGGTATTTTTTCAAGCACCAAGGTGTAACCAGAAAAATTAAATGTCTAATTTTTTTTTTTTTACAAATTACTTGACCGCAATCCTGCCTGATGGTATTATTTATCGCACTAAAGAGCCTATTCGGCCGTAGTCCGACGGATTGTTCCAGTCCCTCGATGTACGCCGAAACGCTCGTCCGGATCGTAGCGTGTTAACAAAAACGTCTAATACTCAACGTAAGTAATTATTTATCTAAGGTTAAACCCGCTCAAGCGTATGTTGTTGTATATTATTTGTTCGCATGTGGATCGTTAAAAATTTATTTACGATTTTACAAAACAGGCTTCTATATTAAAGTTACATTAGTACCCCATTTAAGCCGTGATAAGTTTTCCCCGTTTACAATCGGTATGTAATTGGTTATATGCATTACAAAGATTCAATCAATTTATTTATTTTTTAGTTAGAAAATCATTAACAATTCACCATTGCACTTGTTACTCGTATTACAAACTGATTAGGCTTTTACAGAAATTAGAAAATTTGATATAATCAAGGAATTATAATGTATTCACTACATTATTTTTTAAACTAAATTTATGGTTATCCTTGCATGAAATACAGTATAAAAACAGTAGTAGTAGTCAGCGTTGCATAGCAGTGGCCTACGCTACGAATCGTAGTTGTGGTGTAGCAGTGGACCAAGTCTTAGTAATTGCGGCGTAGCAGTGGCCTACATGTGGGTGTTATGGCATAGCAGTGATCTACGCGTCGTAGCTGTGGGGTAGCAGTCACCTACCTATCATAGTTGTAGTATAGCAGTGGCCTGACTCTTAAGTCCGTATTACAGAACGTCACTCAAACTCAAGCTCTACTTAAGTCTCGTTTCAAGCCTTTTGATTGGTTGAAACTAGTTTCAAGTAATGCTTAAGCAGAGATCAATGCTTGAGTTTCCTTCTGGAATACGCACCTTAGAAATTGCGGCGTAGCATTGGTCTACCCTACGCGACTTATTTGTGGTATAACAGTCGCCTACGCATCGTAGTTGTGGCGTATCAGTGTCTCGGCGCTTAGTAATTGTGGCGTAGTAGTGGCCCACGCTTCGCCTCGCTTCTTTATAATTGTACCTTAGCAGAGGTCCACACGTTGCAGCAGTGGCTAAGGCGTCCTGTAACTGTGGCGTAGCGTTAGTACGCGTCGCATTGTTATGTAGCAGTTGCAACGACGTTTCGTAGCTGTGACGTAGCAACTGTATAGGCGTTGGTATCTGCGTTGTAGCAGCTGCTTACTTCTTTATAAAATAAGTCCGCAAAGTGTGTTGGACATTGACATTTTGTGTCCTGTCATAATTAAAATCTTTAATTTGCACACAAAGTTACCCTCCTTGGTATTTACATCCTTGAACTTTATTTATTCATAAAAACATCGAAATTCTTAACAAAACGCAAAAATATCTAATCAGAGAACACACTTCGGGACCATCTTGGCTTAAAATATTAATATCCAAGGTAAAAATGCATTATATAAATTCCTATATTTATAAAACTTATAAAATATTGATAAGCGAATGCACTTTGGATTCAATATTTAAGTGACAGACATAAAAACCAAACAATTTGCTGGATTTTTAACAATATTATGATACGGTATTATTTAATAAGTAACATAATGAAAATAATAGTTACATAATATATATTATGAAATAGCAATAATACTAAATTTAATAATACAGCCATCATAGTTATTCAAGGAAAAACAACATTAATAAATAAACAGGTATTAAAAAATCTAAAGTTTTAAAACGAAAGCATAAATTATATATAAGCGAAATGTTAGTGTCTTATTCATCATCTCCTGATTATTATTCTAACAATTATATAAACTGTAACTTATTGTCACAAAAGCAACTAAATCATTTCCTAAAACAGTTGTTTTTGCTTCTTTTGCTCACACAGGGCCCACAATGACTTGAATTATACAATACTAGCTTCCCGTCCGCGGCTTCGCCCGCGCGGAGTTCGGTTATATCGCGCATTTTAGATTTCCCTCGGAAATTTCATTTTTTTTTTCAATAAAGGGTAGCCTATGTCCTTTCTCAGGGTCAAAAGATTGTCTGTGCCAAATTTCATCAAAATCGGTTCAGAGGTTTAAGCGGGAAAGCGTAACAGACAGACAGAGTTACTTTCGCATTTATAATATTAGTATGGATGTAAAGAAAACCTCGTTCGACCGATAAGGATAATAAAGGTTAGCTCAAGGTCATGTGATTAGACCAAATAAAATTTGAAACTTACATAATCTCAATAAGAACAATACTAATGAATTTTGAAATTTTTTTTTTTCGCGAACTAACTCCAAATTAAATGCAATGTAAATTTTTAAAAAGTGACAACATTATTTTCTATGGTATTATTGGTAGGTACCTTGTATGAATGAATGGACAATACTGGCGGCATTTTGTTTGACTGCGTGCCCTGCCCCCCGTCGCCCACGCAGTATTGTCATGTAAGTTACCTCCTTTTGCGAAATAATATTTATTTTTAGGGGGTATTTTTTTAAGTTTAGCCCGGCTTTGTAGGCATTAGTAGAACTGTAGAAAAGTACACATGATAAATCCAAGATAAAATAAACACTGCGTTAACTAGTTCATATGTCGGAAAACCTCTTGATGACGCTGACACGATTGGAAATTGGGAGTAATTGACCTGGACGTGACAGATATAGGACTGATGCTTGATGTATGTCCGGCTGAAGGATTTTTCGGCGGATTCATAATTGGAAATCTGTCAGGAGTCTATAGGTACATAGGTATTAACTGCGTAACATCCCAACTGATTAACAAACTGTCATTCATAATCTGAATTAATAGTCTTCTTATAAAAAGCCAGCTAAACAGACTGAAACTACCTAGAAAATTCATTGCCTGGTTAAATCAGATCTTGATGTAGACATCTTTAATTTTTTTAGCGAAGTCAGATGTATTATTGTAGCTCCTGACTTTATAAATTTCAAAAAGAGCTTCTTCTTAAATTGTAATGGACTTTAAAGATGTGGACTGTTTACTTATGTCTAATACTGCACAACTTACAAAGGCACTAGGCAGGATATTTTTGCCGCATGTCAGTTACGCTGTGGGACTGAATAGCAGAGAATTGGTGCCTTGAGACGATGAGGCGAGGTAGCGGCAGACCACGTATGAAATGACGGGAGGGCTGTGTAAGTTCCGTCGTAACTGGATCTGAGGATTATTGAAAGGTGGAAGGAGTGGTGGGAGGCGTTTTCCCAGGAGAGGGACAGCATACTCTAGATGCGGTCCTCGCGTGGGAAAATCGCAAAAGCCCCTTTCACGGTTTAAATGAAATGAGCCACTAACCGACAACTGCCCCAGTATACAAACTATGTAAGTGCAGTCAAGGACATCTCCCGCAGCGTAATTGCGTCACTATCAGATGCAGTGGGTTCCATTTTGACGATTCAATAACATTGATTGCGTTATTTGCGGTACACATTTTTCGTTCATATGGAGCAATGGACTTCAAAATGATTGCAAATGATAGTTATAGTGTGAATCGCAATTAGAGCACTGGTTGGTATAGGGCTATTGCAGGATATTTATTATAATATAGATAGGCTCCGCTAAACATTTGCACTTAGAATTTCGCTCACAACCCTAGATAAAACAAGCGTGAAGGTCAATAATTACTACAGCACCATTCAATTCATAACAAAAAGCCAGATCAGCTAAAAACTTGTATATTTTTGCATCAACATCAATTGCCTTATAACTGGGCCGGTTGCACACACAGGCAATATTACTCACTGAATTTAAAAATTCATATAATAATTATTAATAAAAAAGGCAACAGCCAAGTGTCGCGGTGAGTTCTTTTTTTCATATTGCAACATTGTTGCAACAAATTATAAAGGCTAGTCTGAACTTGTTTACAATAAACGATTGTCGTTCCGCCACCGTTACGAATAGGCTTATTTAATTGTTTATAATTGTATTTTTTTTTCTGCGTAGCTAGTTTTCCATGATGGAGGTATTTTAATAAATCGTTAAACATATTAGCGTTTATGCGGGTTACTTATTATGTTGGTTAATTTATTACCGAGTGCAAATTAACGTTTTGTATCGGTCGGTATCTTTTTCATGCACCTTTTTTCTATTCGTCTCTTACCTCTACTAAAAAAACTGTTGATAAAAGCATAGAAAAATACGCAAAGAACTGTGTAATCAATATAAAACTTATGATAACTTCGAACAAATTCACAGCCATTCAACAGAATTGCTACCACTTTATCTAAAACATCGCCCCATCCCTAACTTCAACAGCTAACACGAAAGTTTTATCCGCCGAAATCACGCAAAGTCAAACTCTCAAAAACAGCTTGTCATCACATTAGTCGAATAGTTAAGTCGTATCGTATCGCGTACCGCGGCGTAGTCCGCGTACCCTTCTTACGAGCCCCGCGGCAGGGGTCGTTGCCCCCCAGAATGGTACGACGTCGCCACTAATTAAAGTATATTTTATTGTTCCCCTAACTATTACTATCAATACAGACATGGCGGGCTGACACGAATGCGGGCAAATAATAATTATAATTACATTTTATTTTTATTCCTATGACGTTAAGTTAACTACGAGGCTTTATTGTGAGGTGTGCAACTGTTTGTTGTTTTTTGCTCTCGTTGTGCATCTTGCGATATTTTTTCGTATGTATGTGTGTGTGGACAGTTTTAGTTATACATACCTATGTGGGTTATCATTATTGAGATCCGTTAGGGCCCTCAGTCGATCGACTGGCAAAGTGTGAGACTGTTGAAAATTTCATTTAGTGTGGTATTTCTCTTAACCAATCCTGATTTATTTAAAATACAATAAAATATGGACTGGATTCTGAATGTTTTAAATTGTCTACGAGAATTGGCATTCTGATGTTTCTGAGGCCACTCGTATTGTATTTATTGGTACTGAAAATGAAATGTTGCCTGGATATGACTAATTGCTTCTTTTAACGCTAGGGCTGCTGGATTTGTTAGGCCTTTATCCTCTCCTTTCCCAATTTGTTAGGCTAAAATTCCAGTACAAGAAGTTCATCTTAATCAACTACGCTTATCACAGGCCACTCGTGCACTCCCAGGCTACGTCACAACACGCTGCCCTCCACCGTCCACATCAAGTTGGACTCAGCTAACTTCTTTAGGTCATCGTTGATGCATTTAGCTGATAGGCGCCCTCATTACGCTTTCCGGTACGCAGTCTTCACTCCAGGACTTGTCTGCTTCACCGCTCCTTCGACACATGACCCAGCCCACTGCCGTTTTAGTTTGATTACTTTGCAAGGTATATATGTCGAAAGCACCCGTTCTTTTCCGGATAAATGTATCTTTATTTGCTAAAACTCTAACAATAAATGAGTAGTCTGTGCGAATATTTGTCACAGAAACATATTGTTATATTATACGTATCTACGCCATAAGTCGTTTCGTATCCGTTCTTGCATCATTCATTCGCGTTCTTACTTCCATTCACTGCTAAACAATAGACTAATTAACGTTATATCCAACCTACCTCATTGTTATTTATATTATTATATATGTACATTATAATTATTATTGTTTTCCATCCGTGCGGTCTGTTGTTGCGAATTTGCAATGTGTTTTATTTATTATAAACAACGTGTATTGTAAATAGAACATCTTGATGTCTGAAGTAATGTATTGATAATCTGGATTGAGATACCCATTATAATTTTCTATTGTCTCTCTACTTGTCATCAAATTCGGCTGTGGTTCCTTGCCGGACACCAGCTCCTTAATGCATACTTTCAATCCCATTTGACACATTTTGAAAGATGTGGCTTATCCATTACTTCATATGCTTAGTAGATTTGTCTTCTCAACAATATAAATATCGCAATGCATGTTGTTGTAATGTCAAAATTAGCTATTACCTACTTTAATGTTTTATGCAGTTACTCCACAGATAATACGGGCATGTTTAAGGATAGCGCTGTAGAAATATCGTCATACGTCCAGAACCTAGTATTTTTTTTTAATAATTGTAAACTAGCGCTTGACTGCAATCCCGCCTGATGGTAAGCAGTGATGCAATCGTTGATAGTAAAGCGCGCTAGTTTAATAAGCCCATACACTTAAAAAAACCTTAGTGAATAGGAAGGAAGTCGGCAGTTGAACGAGGTGATGCAATGTTAGACCCAATAACACGACCAACGATGCTGCGCCAGAGGGAGATTGATGTGGTGACCCTCCACGACCAAACTCCCGGCATAACAACATTTGACGCATCGTACCCGGCACACGTCGCAACATAACTGCTCAGACTCGTCCTCCGTACGGCTTCACCAGACATCATGCCGGAACACGACGAATCGCTAGAAGATAGATTTTTCGTTGTTATACTTACATAAAATTTGTCTTTATCTTGTCCATTAGCTAAGCTAACTGAAAATATCTGGCTACTTACCATAGTATTACTAGTCCCCAATACAATAAAGGATGATGCCAACAATATTGATACAAAGATTGCTTTGTCATCTCTAGTGGAATCTTCGAGATTTTAGGTCTAGTGCACAAGACTCACGCTTCGCTTAAAACGCTTAGAACTAAAGGAATTGTTCCGAGGCGTTCTGACGACGAGTGTTCCATTCAAGAAAAGCAAACTCGTGTAAGGTAGATAAGCAAGATAGTGTAGAGTTGTAGACTGTTAGGACTTTGTACTGATTTGAGCACGTGTGTTCTGTAACATACTCACTGAGTATGTTACTTATGCGTTACACTACCAATTTAAATAATTTTGACGGATATAGCTAATACATTGTATCATTTGTTCGAAACTCGTGACTACTCGATAACGTAAATAACGCAATGAATTTTGTTATATTGTCAAAATGAAAACTGGTAGTGTGTGATACAATTACTCTGCAGTTTTGATATATTGTGGGTTGCTATAGTTATGTAACGTCTTCGAAGTTTTGGTTCTAGAACATTTTTTTTTTTATAATTATAAACTAGTGCTTGACTGCAATCACGCCTGATGATAAGCAGTGATGCAATCGTTGATGGTAAAGCGCACTAGTTTATTAAGCCTATTCACTTAAAAAACTTAGGTCGTGCCTCGGAAATCACGTTAAACCGTTGCCCTACGAACATCTAGTGGCAGTCGTTACGGGTTGTTGGAGCCCTCAAAAGTCCTACAATTTGTCTAAATGCAATGCTTCGATGTCGCCTTCGGGTTGTGGAGGTCAGACGGCAGTCGCTTCATAGAAAATGTCGAAGTTTAGCATATCAGCAGTTGGACTGGTAAGACGAACCCCAGACTCCAAAGCTGAAAAGGCTTCGGATGCGACTGGGATTAACGCTGGGATGATGATGATGACTTAAAAAACTTAGGAATAGGAAGGATGACGGCAGTTGAGCGAGGTGATGCAATGTTAAACCCATTTTTTTCCGGGTGGAAAATCCTCATGGATGTCCGCCGCCCTGGGGGGCGACGAAGTCTGTCAGACTCTTACTGACTAAAAACCACCCGGTTGTTCCGTCTCACACCTACACCGGGGGCTGCGAGAACTAATACTGCTTCCGCAACCCCCGATTGGTGCTGGCCCACCACCGTAGGCCTCCTCGGGTCAAGGGGGGGAGTGAGGTGTAGGACTCCCTCCGTGACGTCTAAGAGTAGCGCGCGTGGAACACTTCGCGCCGCCACCTCGGGTCCTGATGTTTGGGGGGCGACAGATGTCCCCGAGTCTATCGCCCCTGAACCCATTTAGGGGGGCTGGAAGAGGGCGTTATCCGCCCTCCGACGACGCCCGGTACGCCTGCTGCGGGTCGGGTGAGAGGACGAGATCTCCCTCTCCCTTTCCGCAGCCTCCTTCCGCAAGACAACTGTTTCGCAGAAGGAAACCACCGCATCCCAGGACTCTTCGCTGCCGACCATCGACTTGATTACGGCCGGCAGCGACAAGTCACTGCCTACTTCAGAGATGAGGCCAACACGACCAACGATGCTGCGCCAGAGGGAGATTTATCTCTGGAGACTCCACCACCAAACTCCCGACACAACAACATTTGGCGATCGTACCCGGCATACATCGCAACACAACTGCTCAGACCCGTCCTCCGTACGGCTTCACCAGACATCATGCCGGAACACGAAGAATCGCTTGGCGGCAAGAGCTTCTTTGGTGGGTGGTAACTTCTGCCGGCAGCCGATGTTATGGCCTACCACCTAACGTGCCGGTTTTTTACAATGGCCACACTGGGCCACCATTGCTCTCTTTGTACGTATGATGGCCTTATTATACTGTTCAATACAGTTTGATATACAGCTCCGCCCCTCCTATCCTTATGACAACTCTGTAATACGACATTAAAATATCTATTTTCATACAAATAACATCAAATATGGCTTGACAGATGGTATAATTCAGTGCGACGCGACGTGTAGGTACCTACGTATTCTTATTTATAGTGCCTCCTGTCAACCAACGTTCATTCGGAGAAAAAAAAAATATTAAAATATATTGCGTTGAACTTCCTTTGCGTTTTGCACGAAAAAAAAAACGAAGAAATGTTATACACATAACTCTCTCATTTTCTTGGAAGTTGATTTACAATTGCTTTGTTGAATTTGTTTATTTCTGTTAACAAAATTAAAACTGTTTCGTACGTTTTAGCGGTTTAATGATGTTACTAAGAATGAGTGATACAGAACACGCGTCCGAACGTGTTTATTTATATTCCTAAATTCTTTGTCATATCGATGGTATGTATAAAATGAATCTGCTTTACCTACTCGACTTTTATCTACCCTTTTTAGGGTTCCGTACCTTAAACGTAAAACGGAACCCTATTCATGAGTCTTCGCTGTCGTTGGCATGTGAAGATGACCCATCCGCGTACCTACCAACTGCGGCTTGAAGTAGCTTAACTTGATAGAATATTATTTTTGTTTATTATTAATATTAGTGAAAGCTCTAGAACCACATCCACCTTCCTTCGTTCCCTCATCCATCCACATCGTAATATTTTTTGTCTTTCCGTATTCCCGATAGTACCTACTAGGGTTACAAAGCTGTAAAGCATTCGTTTCATTTTCATATAAAATAAAGCCATACAAGGACAAACATTTAATTCGCCAAAGGCCAGTGAAAGCGGAGTCGCAGCTCAAATTCGCTTCTCAGAATACGAAATTAAAATATTTCTTTGGGATGCGCTTCGTATATAGCGATGTGTACCCTATGACAGACAGACAGACAAGACAGCGGCCGGCTGGAACGATATATTATACGAATATTAAAAATATTATTTAAATGAACCGATTTTTCGTTTTGGCCAGCGATTTTGCACAGCATTCGTTATATTACAGATAACATAGTTTATCATCTATATTATTTGTAATATTAACATTATTATCCACATCTATTTTTAATAATTTCTAAATAGTTTTATAGTCGTCCTCCATGGCGCAGCGGTCAACACGCCTGCCTGCGACGTGGAGGCCCCGGGTTCGACCCCGGTCAGGTCATGATGGAAAATGATCTTTTTCTGATTGGCCTGAGTCTTGGATGTTTATCTATATATGTATCTATTAAAATATAGTATCGTTGAGTTAGTACCCCATAACACAAGTCTCGACCTTACTTTGGGGGCTAGCTTTATCTGTGTGATTTGTCCGTATATATATACAATATGTAAAGAAAACCCTGTCCGACCCATAAGGATAATAAAGGTTAGGTAAACACATGACCAAATACATATAATATAAAATTTTACGTAATTATCATAGTAACAATACTAATGAATTTTAAAATAATCTGTTTTCCCGCGAATTAATTCCAACTTCTCCGAACATTTGGTAATTTTTAAAAAAGTGACAACACCATTTTGACGGTACGCTTATGCGATTCGACCACGCGTCGCGTGCCCTGCCCCCCGTCGCCCGCGGAAAGGTGTCCTACCGCACATGTATTAAGTTACTTCTTCTTGCAAAATAATATTTATCTTTTTAGGCGATTTTTTTTTAACTTTTGTCCGGCTGTGTCGCCATTATTAGAATCAGTTATCGATTCCTAACAATACCTTCACGGATCGGACAGGGTTTTCTTTACATATTGTTTATTTATTTATTTATAGTAATTAATGACCAATTACACCAATGACACACATTCAGTTCATATTCCTCACGCAATTGACGCAAAAGTTATAGCAACATAACTATTGATATTACATGTATAACTGTAAGGATACCTACATACGTGCGTCTAGTCGCGTGTCCATACGTGCGTCTAGTCGCGTGTCAGATGTGTCTGTCCAGTCGTGCGACCAGTCCCGGGTCGCGGAGACAGCCGAAACACCAGCTGTGGTGCAACAATAAAGTTGAAATAAAACTTTTGCCGGCTTCCGCCTCTGGGGTCGGCGGCGTAAACGTGCATTTTTATGAATACTTAAACTAATAATTAACGCCACACTTAGTCGCGCTTAGAACACTGTTTACGACTAAATTTTCTTCGAATCCATTGTTATGTTATATCTAAAAAGCGTTGCGGTCCATTTTCTGAGCGGCTCATTATTCCGTATCAGACGCGTGCCAGTTGTACGCGCCATTTTTTTGAATGGCAACATTTTATTCGTGTTTTTTTTTTTACTAATTATTATAATGAATGGGTTTGTTGTACGCTGGCATAGTGCATTGTGCGTTGATCCGCAAAGCTATAGTCATTTAAAATAAGGTTGCTTTATTCGAATGCATTATCTGAGTTATCTGCATACAATGATGGTGGATTTTGAGATAGCTCGTACAACTGAACTGTTATGTTCTGGCAGAACTCACACTCAAATATAATGTTATAAACCAATTAGGTACAGGCATTTTTGATTTGGAAAACCTAGCCGTCTACCAAATTACGTTGTAGCCCTTCTCTGAAAGGGGAACCGATCCAAGTTCAAGAAAAGGGAAAATATTATCAGCCTATGAATTACTAACCAGTCTATTGAAGCCGTACGGAGGACGGCTCTGAGCAGTTGTGTGCCGGGTACGATGCGCCAAATGTCGTTGTGTCGGGAGTTTGGTCGTGGAAGGTCTCCAGATCAATCTCCCGCTGGCGCAGCATCGTTGGTTGTGTTGTTGGGTTTAAAATTGCATCACCTCGCTCTTATGCCGTCTTCCTTCCTTTTCTCTCAGTTTTTTTGAGTGAATAGTCTCTTAATATACTAGCGCGATTTTCCATCAACGATTGCATCACTGCTTACCATTAGGCGGGATTGCAGTCAAGCACTAGTTTATAATTATCATTATTATAAATATGAAGTCTTGCTCAATTGCTTTACCGTTCCTACCTAAATTCAGCTAAACACAGATTTTATTGAACATGAAACCAGTCCTATTCCTAACTATAATATAACTGAAAAACAGAAACAAAAAGAGGGAACATGCTCTTCACAAACCATTGCAATTTACCATTAACGATTGTATCACTGCTTACCATGAGGCGGGATAGCGGTCTAGTGCGTTTATAATAGTAAAAAAAGCAATAATCCTATTTCAAGGGTCCATGTAGCCCGGTATCTACAAAAGCCAAATTAAAACAACGCGTCATAGTGACGTCATACGGATTCAAGCAGAGTTTACTATGCAACTGACATACATACCTACTACTTCCTGACATCAACCGTTGGGCAAGTGCCCGCCAGACACAACGCTCGTCCGCTCGGAAGATCCTCCATTTTCTATGGAGTTATGAGTGAACTTTACTCTCTGATCCTCATGCCTCTAAAGCTCCCACATTCATCATCATAATCAGTCTATAACATTTCCAATAGGGATGTTTCCTGGGTAAGAAAAAATTGATTCTATTTAGTCCGTCATTCAGATTATAGAAAAATATTGGATACGTATATTTTGTTTTATCAAATCAATAAAAATTTACAAATATAAAAGGCATCAAAGATCGGGAGTGGTGGCTGGTGACGTCACTGCTCTCTAAAAAGTGTAGCGTGCAGTGACGTCACACGAGTTTTCAACGCACTGTGACGTCTTCATTTTTTGTTTATATGAAAAAGGAAAAAATACGTGTCTAGTATTTCTTGGAAATCTGACTGACGGACTAATTACTTAGTTTTTTTTAGTCAAATACCGTATTCTCACAGGCGTGCCTAGTGCGGATCAATAGATTTCATATGTTTTAGAAATTTTAGTTCTATGATAGGTACAGACGACAGCACATAAAGCTACTATAATCTGTCAGATTTCCTTATTAGATTTTCAACTTTATCTCTTAAACTTATTAAGGCTCAAGGTTGATTGGAAATATCTGACAGTTTGGGGTAGCTTGACCTCCTTTCGTCCGTACTTCGGTTTTTTTACGCAGGTCCTTTCACTGCTTATAGAGCGTCTTGATAAGTCAAATAAATAACTCAAAGTATAGCGTATGACAGGGTTCGAACCTGCCCTCGTCAAGTTAAGCCAAGCTCAAGCCCTTCGTGGTTTTCTTGTATGCGAATATGTACAGGAGGAGCACTAATATGTATATATCTACCTAATGGATGAACGTGAAGACACATCGTCTTACAATTATGGTGTTCCGTTATTAATGTACAAGGGCGACATCTGTCGTCCAAGCGATGTGTTCATTTGACATTTATAGACAGGGCTGTCGAAAACAATAATTTACAAAAAATTAGAAAGTCATTTGAGAAAAAAATCAAATTCTTTGGAGTCCAATTTACTGTCTTCAATTATCAACATAAATGTCAGAAAAATCTTTTAAAATACGTACCTACCTATAAAGTATTAAAAAGAAAAAAGACATTTGATGAACAGAAACAAATTTGTTAGCTATATAATTCAACTCGATAGTTTAAGTAACAGATAAAAAACCAAGAAGCCGAAAATAATCTCCGACAGCCCTACAGCACAACTACAGGTGCATTTAATACAATGAAGACAAATAAAAGAAACGAGTGTGAATTAAATTAATAACATAGAGAGGTGGGAGGGGGTGGCAGGGGCCAGTCAATGTGGGGGGGAGGGGGACTCGATTGTATGACCATTCATTCTTGATCAGTTTTATAGTCAATTTGTTGGTTATTTATTTTAATTAATAACTCTACAAGACTGCTGTTTAATGATACTTGCGCTTTGTGTATTGCTATCAGTGTTGGCTTCGATTCGCAGGAATATTTATTTCGGTTTTTGATAGAGATAGGCTATTAAAATTGTATAATTGGAAAAATGTTTAGTTTTAAGCCGGTCGGGATATTTCGAGAATACATTACATACATTTTTTTTTCAATTATAAACTAACGCTTGACCGTAATCCCGCCTGATGGTAAGCAGTGATGCGATCGTTGATGGTTAAGCGCGCTAGTTTATATCCTATGCACATTGAAATAATACGCTTATTTAAATGAGATAAGTAAAAAAACAAGGAGGCGTGGGTTCGATCCCCGCACAGTGCAAGTATTTGTATGCATGAATATGAATATTTGCACTGGTCTGGTCATGCCTCGGAAAGCACGTTAAGCCGTTGGTCCCGGCTGCCATACGAACATCTAGTGGCAGTCGTTACGGGTTGTTGGAGCCCTCAAAAGTCTAACAATTGGTCTAACTGCAATGCTTAGATATCGCCTTCGGGTTGTGGAGGTCAGACGGCAGTCGCTTCACGGAAAATATCGAAGTTTAGCCAAACTCAGTAGTTAGACTGTTATAGCGGACCCCAGACTCCAAAGCTGAAAAAGCTGCGGATGCGACTGGGATTAACGTAGAGATGATGATGATTATGATGATGAAGTAAACAAACAAATAAAATGTAGGTAGGTAGGTATTTAGATAATATTATTTACTGCAAGATTTTATTTAATTTATTTGGAAAAAAAAACTATACAATATGTAAAGAAAACCCTGTCCGATCCGTGAAGGTATTGTTAGGTATCGTTAACTGATTCTAATAATGCCTACAAAGCCGGGCTAAACTTAAAAAAAAATACCCCAAAAAAAATAAATATTATTTCGAAAAAGCGAGGTAACTTAATGCATGTGCGGTAGGCAACCCGATAGGCATACATGCGCGGGTGAAGGGGGGCGGGGCATGCGGCACGTAGTCGCATCGCTATTCGCTCCGTCACAAATGGTGTTGTCAGTTTTTTAAAAATTACCAAATTTCGGGGAAATTGGAATTAATACCCGGGAAAAAAAGATTATTTCAAAATTCATTATTATTGTTACTGTGATGATTATGTAAAATTTTATATTATATTTGTTCAAGTGTTTACCTAACCTTTATTAGCCTTATGGGTCGGTTTATTATTATTGTTACTGTGATGATTATGTAAAATTTTATATTATATTTGTTCAAGTGTTTACCTAACCTTTATTAGCCTTATGGGTCGGTCTTTACATATTGTATATGTTACAATATTAATAGTCGGTTCAGGTATAATAGTAAACAAACATATAACCCACACCACGGAATCCTATTGATTATAGAAATAAGGAAACAGACGTATACGAAAGGAACAGTAGTAAAATAATTAATGATACAGGTGTACCTGAAAGTCACACAAACCAGCTCAAGATGCGTGCCCCGTCCAGACGTCCGCCACAATCACGTCACACCATAATATCAGTAAGAAGAAGTCATCGTGAAAGATTACCCGATTGTAAATTAATAGCCATTTTTCCAAATTTGTTCTGGTCAAGAGCGATGCGACTCAATCAATCAATACAACTAACCAAGCCATTAAAATATGACAACATTCACTATCAAAAGTAACCCAAGTCAGTTCCCTTAGAGTGTAATGTTAAGTCTTCTTGATGAAGAATGGTATTACAAAATAAACTTGATACAGAAGCAAGTGGATAATTTAATAGAATAATAAATGTTAACATCCGTATTAAGAGTACTAGGGGCATCGCATTGTATCGGAGCGGCAACAATGAGCTCGGCGAGGATAAAAGTACGTATTACTTTACTGTACAGTCGGGTAAAAAGATCTTAACGCGCCACGACGTCGTAATAACTCGACACGTGCCCTCGAGAACGCTTCAAACTCGCAAAGGCAACACCGTCCTGCCGACCGTTGAAAGAACGCGTTCGAAACTCAAATTTAAAAAAAAAATTTAGCTCCGTTAATTTTATAAAATGCAAGATGTTCATTAAGACTTTTTTACACAACCGTACTTATACGACAGATTCGTTCCGCCGTCGGACAATTAATATTAATTAAGATTTAAATTGGTCTAATTACATAGAGCCCAGCCCAGCAAGCGGGCTATTCTTTTAGTGCAGCCGAAATATTAAACAAAAGTGTTACGTTTTTTTACCTTATTTATTATTCAGCGGTTGAATAAACCACCCTTTATGGCAAAGGAAAGTTTACTTTAACGCTTGTTAAAATTTTTAAATTTGGGTTGCTCTAAGGTCTTCATTTTAAATGAAATAAATGGTTAATCATTTTGCATATTTCATTGATGTTATTTTGCTTTCAGGTAAGTACATTATTACTCTTCAAGAATCGAAATTCCCTGGGGAATAAGGTAAGTGCTTCCAGTCCAAAAGATAAACCTGCTGAAATCAGGATACCATATCTTATACTAATTAATGTAAAACTACCAGTTACTTAATTAAATGCAGTGCACATTCCGATAGACTGATTGTTGCTGTGAATACACGTATTATCAATTTTGTATTTCTGAATTTCATTAAATGATTTTCCGCCTTTATGATCTCAGAATGTACAAACTGCAGAACGATGTTTAAATTTCGGATATAAAATACAGGTTGTTACATTTGCGTTAATTAAAACAGCAGCCACGCGTTAGTAAAATCATCTTTTACTAAAACCTCATACAATATGTTTAGAGTTTTTTTACAAGGTGTTTTGTAAGCGTTCCTACGATTACCCCTTTCACATGTCCCCCGCTCGGCGCTTTTATTTTATACGTTTCTGACTATATTTATGTTTATTTGCACGCGCACCCACGTATGCTTTAATAACACCAACACTTGCAAAGTGTAACCGGAGTTTCAGACGAAAATATTACTGTCTACCTCGCATTACATATCCTATTGGTTCTGTATGTTTTCTTTGACAAAATCTTTTCTCCGTCTGTTGATGGTAAAATCATTATTTGGAAACGTGTCTCATTATCCACAGGGTTGATTTGGTATTAGTATGGAACTGTCACGTCCAAGTCTTTCTAAAAGAGTTTACCGTACCTATATTGTTTATGGGTTTAATCAATTACCAATTAGCTGTTCGTTCACAGAACGACGGTCGAGATAATTCGCACGGCATTACGCTTGCGGTACCCTAAACATGTACACATACACATCAGTTGGTATTGTCCCTCAATTTAGCGCACTGCTTTAGTGGATCATTGAGCACTGCAAAGCTTTGGGTTAGCGCGACAAAAGTGCTAGATCTCTCCCTTTTAATGGCGCGTTGGGGATGTTTTTAGTCTTGTGACGTCAGCCAACCCTTTGTCGGCGCCCGCGATCATTTGTCGCGTTCCGACGAAGCGTTTGAATAAATGTAGGTATCGCGAGATGCAAGTACCTCAATTATATAGCATTATCGTTTTATATATTTGTGTTGGGGAAGCTTAAACGGGCGATATTCACGCTCACTATTGCCTGCCATGTACCTGTTATGTACTACTCAATTAGAGCGCAGTAGTCTATGATTCACTTCAATTCGAAACATGCTGCGACTGTGATCAATGTTTGTAGGTTGTTTATATTTTTAGAAAAGGCTTGTCTGGGTCTGGTTCTATAAATACAATTACAAATGCCGCAGTTTTGAGATGAGTTCGGGAACTGGAGCTTTTAGATTTTCTACTTTATTCATTTCTAAATATGCACATATTCCAGTCGGCTGCTCCATTATTTTCTAATTGTCAAATCTACCATTCTGTCCGTGGGAGCGATTGGTAAACAGTTTTGCGGTAGCGTTGCGGTTTAAGACTGATTTCACTGATTCATTTGGGTTGAGCAGAAGCCATCGGACCGGAGACACGACGGACTTGCTAATAGGAATGAGCCCTAGGGTTTCGGTTGATGATACAAGTTCTTACATAATCGCAGCACCATCTAAAGTCTAGTGACTGAGACTACAGTTTGTTGCCTAGGTTTGGGCTCTGTTCTGAGTACTGTTTTTTTTAAATCACGTAAATTAGTGTAAACATTTTCATTTTTACTGTCTGGACTTGAAAAAAAAACAATGATCCCTGAGTTTGTTTCGGCTTTTCTTATTAGAGGTAGTCTAGTTTAAAAAAATGTGAAGTATGGAAGTGATCAGTGATCCTACTTACATAATAAACGATTTCATTTCATTTCAAAGTGCATCGTTGTTGTTTTTTTAAGATGTATTTTTGCACTGTGTCCTTTTTTGACGATGGGAAATCATCAAATGACATTTTCGACTATGGGCGGAGCGGAATGGCGCGGCGTGTCAGACTTTTACTGTCTAAAACCCTCTCGTGTTCCTTCACTTGCCGCCAAGGGCCATGTTAACATGCTTAATTTGATAAAACTTATTTTTTTTTAGTTTTCTTCTGTCTTAGTCGGTATTTTTAAAAATCTTTTGGCAACGTCTCTCGTTGCCCAAAAATACGTTATAATTCAAGAACTCGAACTATTTTGCACCACACTAGTGTAAGTATGTCTGAAGGCAGGCACGTGTATACTACTCAATCCAAAAAACACAAACAATTAGTCTCTTCTTCCGGAAATGTTTTTGATCGTAATTTAATATCAGACAATTTGGTCACAAAAATCCAACCAAACCTAGTTTCGGCCAAGGTTTTCCTTACATAATTATGGGGCCATTACAGTAATAGAAAATTGATACATTGTTTACATAGAGCTAATTAATTGTATTGGCTAATTATGATATCGAATGACCAGAGCTTTAGGGTGATCGATTTCAAAACAGGAGGTCACGGATTGGATGAAAAGTATGGAATAAAAAAGGGATTCGTCTTTGTTCTTTTTTAGTGGGATGCGGAGAAGAAGACGCAGAAGTACAGAGCTAAGGGATAGGACTATGTAATTGCGTAACAGAGTATCATGTTGATGGTACAACAACATCCATTGCGTTATTTACGTTGTTAGGCAGAAAACATTTTCGAACATATGAAGTAACTAACTCTACCCCGCCGTTTCAACCGCGAAAGTGTCGATCCCGCGGGAATATCGGGGTAGAAAGTAAAATTACGTACATATGTTCAAGTCCTGCCAGTCCAGCGTATGGGGCGTGCCGCTCAGAGCACTGAATACAAATAGCACTCCTGCGGACCGCATTTGAGCATCATCAATTCCCAAACAGCTGTGCTGTCTAATAAAACATAGACAACTAAACTTTGTCTCTAAGAAACCCTCTTTAAATGATGGTCCGTCGTAGAAGTCGGACAACCAGCCTCACCAAGACATCTGATTATCTGACCTTCACAACCCACTGACTGGGTACTACAAAACACCTTGGTAAAACTGATGACTTTGTGATGACCCGTCTGACGACTGCCATAGCGCCTCGAACAGCTGGGTCGAATGGATTAACTTGCTTTCCGGGGCGGAGGGGTTTTGGCATGTTTATTTGGTCACCCATCCACAACATCCAAGGCAAAGGCAGCTTAACTTGATCAATCGACCCATGCAGTTATTATGACTTAGTCACAAGCCAATATTTCTAGTTGAGTATAACACATTAACTTAATCAATAAGGACCATTCTTGTGATTAATAGTGTATACTTGTGACGATCGTCCAAAGTCCCCATTTGAATTGTTAAATAGAAAATTTTAGTATAAGTGGATATCCGTACCATGTTTTATTAGCAATTAAGGTAAATTAACTTAATTAATTGAAAGTTATTTGATACTTACTGTCCTTCTGTATTTGTTTAACTTTTTTTCTTTGAATTTTTTATGTACTAACGTAGCTTCTGCTTACGACTTCGTATGGGTTAACTTCCTCACCGCATCGCATCGCCTGATCGCAGTATCGATTTTTGTTCTTCGCACTATTACATCGATTAGCGTTCCTTCCTTTTTTTTTAGCTAGCACGTTGGGATTACAGTTTTTTTTTATTTTTTATTATAGACTATAAACCAGCGCTTGACCGCAATCCTGCCTGATGGTAAGCAGTGACGCAATCGTTGATGGTAAAGCGCACTAGTTTATTAAGAGCCTATTCACTCTAGCCTTGAAGACACTCAAATTGTAGTCCGACGGAAACACCGCCGCTGGCAAATTGTTCCAGTCCCTCAATGTACGCGGTATAAAGGAGGAGGCGAAACACACGAACGAACAGTCTCAAGAGACAGGCTATAAAATGCGAAAACATTTTTTATAATCCAACTATTAGTAGTTTCATAGATTAACGCGTTCTAACAATTATTTCCGCTCAACTGTTAGTAGTATCGATTAATACTTAGCGGCTTATAATGTTCTATGGTAGCCTCTGATTTACAAAATAAGGATGCTATTATGCCCTGTTGTACATTAAATCAGTTTATTTCCATGCAGCGCCCTACGTTAGAGTTGCAATCCGTCATTGCAATGATTTTCCGCTCTCAACTGATTATTACAATTCGATTTATGAGAAGTTGTTTTAAAGCAGAGGCCAATAATCGTATTGGCCAGCTTTACTTACTCGTATTAACCATGTTAGAATAATGAATCAATCTATTCAGCCATTTTGCAACTTTTTTGGGATTAGCTTCCTGTCTTACCTCATACAGCGACTGACTATCTGACCTTAAGAACCTTGTTACTTGTTACCAACACCACATCCCTTGGTAAGACCAGTTAACCGTGGTAGGCCGTAATATCGGCTGCCGGCAGAAGTTACCACCCACTAGGCAAAGTCTTGCCGCCAAGAAATTCGTTGTCTTCTGGCATCATGTTTGGTGAAGCCGGTCGGAAGACGGGTCTGAGCAGTTGTGTCGCGATGTGTGCCGGGTGCGATGCGCCAAATGTAGTTGTGTTGGGAGTTTGGTTGTGTAGGGTCTCCATATCAATCTCCCTCTGGAGCAGCATCGTTGGTCGTGTTGTTGAGTTAAACATTGTATCACCTAGCTCTATTGCCGTCTTCGTCATAGCGGGATGTTATATAGCCTAAAGCCTTCCTGGAATTATTAATCCAGGAAGGCTTGGCTTATTAGATTGGATAGCCTATTGGCTATCCAACGCAAAAATAATTTTTCAAATCGGACCAGTAGTTCCTGAGATTAGCGCGCACAAACAAACAAACAAACAAACAAACTCTTCAGCTTTATATATTAGTATAGATGTAAAGTTAACATATTGTATATTATCAGTAGTAGATGACTATCAAAGATTTACAAATGATACCCGGGGCACTGAGGTGTCTCGATATGTAAAGAGGATCGCATCCGAGAACCGACCGCGGTAAGCAGAGATAAACCTTCTATCTACCCGACTAGCTATTATTACTTAAGCCACGAATTTCTTCCGCGAAAAAAAATTATCTAACAGGAAAATTTTCTAGGAAAATTCGTTATCCCTGACATAATGTGCTTTAAACCCGCCACGGAGCAAATACTTACTGAAAAAAAAAAATTAACTACTATACCAACACTATTTCTCCTTGCTCCGTGTTTATTGCCTCTATAGAAGGCATTCAGCCAATGTTCGCTAATTCATACACGGGTTGAGAGAGCGAGTTTCACACTTACGTCAATCAGTGCGTAACTCAAGTAAAGGCATAGTGCTCCAACCACTGGACTAATTTAATGAGAGGGGCCTTTTCACCCGGGGCACGCTGCCAGGCTGTCATACATACCATATAAATGTGATTAACATAGAAATGACATTATTACGACACTACACCCTGAACTTTTAAGCGGAGGTATTTTTTTGCGAGATGTGTCTCAGTTTTATTAAAGTTTATTTTTTAACACTTGGTGAGCTTTTACTCGACCGCGTGAATGTCGGAAAATGTCAATTTGAGTGTCTTCAAGGCTAGAGTGAATAGGCTCTTAATAAACTAGTGCGCTTTACCATCAACGATTGCGTCACTGCTTACCATCAGGCAGGATTGCGGTCAAGCGCTGGTTTATAATATGTAAAAAAAAAAATGTCGGTTTTAAAAGTGTGTATAAATCCAACTTGTAAGCTAGGTATTTGATAGTGCGCTTTACCATCAACGATTGCGTCACTGCTTACCATCAGGCAGGATTGCGGTCAAGCGCTGGTTTATAATATGTAAAAAAAAAAAAAATGTCGGTTTTAAAAGTGTGTATAAATCCAACTTGTAAGCTAGGTATTTGATTGCCAAATTACTTCCGAAAAATCCATTCAATCGTGTTTGTACAAATCAGGAACAGATCAAAGGCAAACTAGCGGGTAATTTCTTTTTATTTATTATTACGTGTGTAGTGTATGAACTTCCACAACTGTGGGGTGAACGCTGTGGCTTATTAAAAACGAGACTATTTCAATATTTGAACGCAAAAGTATCCAGCTTCACGAATGAATGTGGTATGGGTTTTTGAATCAAATGTTTCAATGGTTTATTTGCTAATAGAGATATTACGAGCCGTATCATGTTCGTAATAATGTAGTATTTCACAGCATATTCCAAAAGATATACAAGGATGAGAGCATGATTTTATCTGTTTTGGGTTTCTTATCATATTCCCTGTAAATTTTAATAACACCGGCATTATTAAAATTTCTAAACCGGTGTTCATTGGCAACCACGTGCTTCATGCGTCATGAATTTTTTACTTATTTGCTCTAATACTTTAGTTTACGGGGCGATTTTCCTAATTTTGAGAACATAGTCCGCAATCTCTCCGCAAAATCATCTCATAAAAATACTTCTTGTTTCCCTACATTTTTGACATGTTTTGACATTTGTTTGTCGAAGATATAACACTGCGTATAGATTTTGAATTCTTTAAATTAGCATCAAGTTTTTTTTTTATTAGCTTTTAATGTCCAACTGCTGGGCAAAGACCCTACTCTCTTTCCATCTCTCTCAGTCTAGATCTGCCAAAGATCAATTTGTGAAAGGAGTCCAGTTCATCCTGCCATCTCCATCTGGACCAACTACGATATCACCACTAAGCAAGATCCACTAGGTCATAAGGTTTTTAAGTTTGACCCATTGATCGTCTGACATCACACAGATTTAGCCCATTTACATCCAAGCGTGGCAGCTATCCGAGTAGCATTAGTTATTTTAGAGATGGCTCGGAATATTGTATTCTTAACCCAGTATACAAGCACAACGTCAAGTCTATTTTAAATGAATATTTCAATATGAAACAAAAAACGGCCACTCAAACAAAAACTGTTCCAAGTTATAAACATGAATTAAAAGTGCCTTTTGTACATCGGGTGCGACTACAATGCATAGGGGCGCAGAATTAATGAGTTGTGGTCCTAGGGTGGTCGGCCATGTTGTTTCTGCGCAGTGCACGGAATCGAGCTCAGTGCGCAGGCGGCGAGCAGCGAGCACTGCGCACAGATAGCTCAGCTGACTGAGGATTATCGATTGGGGTGCACTCTCGCGATCATATGAGTTTATTGTGTTTTTTAATTCGTAGGGTTGAATTTGGGTCAATTGCTTTTGTTGTTTATGCAATAAAAACTTAGCATTATGCGAATGAGCTCCGGGGTTATGGATTAGTGTGTGACAGGTTTATTTGGAAATATATGTGTGGAGTTCATGAATAATTAAAGTTATATTAAGGCTTGGTTGAGGCTGGCATGAAGATATCTGTGATACTTATATTGAAATATCAAATAATACCTTAAAACTACTGACCAATGCTGTCAATTTTGCATATAGTTTATTCCCTTGACTTGTTTAACGCAGTAAACCCCTCGAAGAGTAGCGCCATGAAGTTCCCAACTGTACAAAAAAAAAAAAAACGATAACGGTACGTTTACACACCATTAGAACTGGACAATGGGGTCAATATTCTACGAAATAAAAACGATTTTACAATCTGCCGTAAAATTACCACAGAACGTGTTTTAATTGCACAATAATTATAACCAATTACTGTTCCAATACTTCATTATTTTGCTTTTGTTCATATTAGCAAGAAAATTAGAGCCTGCACGGGTGTAATGGCGCTCAGTGTTAAATAAGGTCAGTTTATAAACTCGCTCAATTGGATCAAGCACAGTCGTATATATTAAATATGTATATTTTAATTATTTTCCATCGCGATTGACTTTTTACAAAACGTTGTAAAAGGGTATGAAATTCTAGGTACCGTTGACAACGAGAACTCATGAGTCGTGGTCTACTTACCCATAATTTTTTAAGCTCAAATAGAGCCACAAGAAATAAAGATCGTTTTCAAACATTTAAACCAATTCATGATGAACGAAAATGCTATGTCTCAGCTTCACAAATTGTGGCGTGACCGCAACATTTCACTGAAAACTAAGATTAAACTCGTCAGATCTCTCATCTTCTCCATCTTTAGCTATGGTTCGGAAACGTGGACAATCAAGAAAGCCGATCTCGAGACCGCATTGACGCTTTCGAGATGTGGTGCTGGAGGAAGATGCTTCAGATTCCTTGGACAGCATTCCGCACAAATGCATCAATCCTTCGAGAGCTGGGTGTCACAATAAGACTCTCGTTTATCTGCCTTCGAAGAATTTTGGAGTATTTTGGCCATATTGCCAGAAAGGATGGAGACAACCTCGAACATCATGGTTACTGTGAAGGTGGATGGACGACGTTCCAGAGGTTGCAGTACAATGAGGTGGACTGACCAAATTCGTTCCTCTCTGGACACCGGCCTGCATGATGCTATACTCGCGGCCAGGGATCGTAACAAATGGCGAACTATTGTGAGGAAGAGGATAATTCCACAGGGACATCAGGACCCTCAGTAATGAGGAGAACGACTTGAGGAGGGAGGAGGGAGGGATGATGAACGTCATTAGGGTATGGAGTGTCGCAAACTGTACTCAGCGTCCCTTGTGTCCCAATACATGCAGTCAAAGTGACCACTGTGCCGCCACCGACAAGACAAAGACTGTGGAAATTTCAACCATTCTCAAATCACGACCACTGTTAAATTGCACGATGCTTCATAGACTTTCAAGTATCTTTTCCACGAATATTAAAATAAAGACCCAATCAAGCTTCTGAGAAGGTATGATTTTCCTTGGAAGCCCTAGTCCATTGAATAGCTATTTTACATAATTGAGAACAAGTCCATCGCAGTCCCGTACACGCTCGTCGTGGCTTATTAAATAATCGATTTGTACATATTTTCTAAACCTTGATTATTGAAAATCTCTTAATTTTGTTATCGATACTGAATAAGGTGACTGTGAGAAATGTTGGTGGTGCTTGAGATATCATTATCATCATCAACCTTTTTTATCGTCCCACTGCTGGGCACAGGTCTCCTCTTATACAGAGAAGGATTGAGCGTAATCACCGCGCTTGCTCAATGCGGGTTGGCTATTTCAGACCTAAAGTCCAGGTTTCCTTAAGACGTTTTCCTTCACCTTGTAATCAGTAATTATTGTCCAAGATATAGATGGATTAAGAAGTACGTATAACTTAGAAAAGTTAGATTGATACTTGCCTGGCCTTGCTTGACATATATTCTATCCTTTTACTAATAGGTAAGACTAGAGGTTGACCCCGACATAATATTAGTAAAATTTTGTTATTTATCTTCTTACCCGCCATGGTGACGTAAGTTATCTATTCACGTGGCACTATAATTAACATATTTTCGTATATTCGTAGACCTACTACAATATTAACAACCCCTAAAAGACTTCCTTACATAAATTATATTGACACGTAATTTCTAGAAATATGAACTCTATGTGCAAGTAACAAAGTGAACAATGGATTGGTAATCACAAAACTATTTGTAAAATCGTCACATCGCTTCACAATTCTGAGTAATAGGAAAATTATTAATTCATGCGATGGAAAGACTGCATGCTCGTTTATAAAATTATATGTAATAGCTCCTAGTATTACTGATTATGGAAACTTTGATTGATTGTATACATGTGTTCGTTTAAGTACGGAAGGATAGGCATTAAATTACACTACAACATCAGTCTGCGACGTTCCCACTGCTGGGGAACAGGCTGCCTCTCTGTGAGAATGAGTGGACCGGTATCAACAACGCGCGAACAGTGCAATGTGGCTACCATAAGTTTTCATTATGAAGACTCTATCATCGATATCGACCGCGTTTGACTCATCGATTGGCCCGCTTCAAGGTTGTAAGAACTCTTAACCAAGGAGAGCGCCAAACACGGTCAATGCGTATGATCGAGTCTCGTAATGAAAACTAATGGTAGCCACACGGGTCGCTAGGTATCACATGTCTTTGAATGCAAATCGCCTGTCTAGATGCCGAACATACGAGCTAGATAAAACTCACCGTTACCGCCATTGATTAATATTTTATCAATGGTTACCGCTGGTTTATCAATGGTTACCGCTGGACAACTCTAGCAAGGCAATATTGTAGTAATAATATTTGCACCAACGACAGTCCCATTTGCGGTTCGGTAGAATCTGTCCATTATTTGGTTGCCTGGAAGAGATCGCATTAGCGATAAGGCCCCCCATTGTATGCTTTTTTTGTGTTGAACGTTTTTGTTCGATATTTTATTGGTGGATAATAAAGGATATTTAAATAAATAAATAAATATTATTTTTAAAACAGCAAACAAGACGCAAACTGCCAAAACAAGCAGATTGAAATGTCCATTGCAGACGCGTCTCCTGAAATACGTAGTTATCGACCGTGTAGGCGAGCCCTTAGAAAGACGTTATTGTGATGCACGAGGCAGTGAGCACGCAAAGCCTATACTTGCGAAGCTACTCATTAATAAACGCTAGTATTGACTGCCTCTGTGATTGAACTTTTTAATGTCATTGCACTTTATAAAACTGTATGTGAACATACCATGAATCCACTGGTCAATGGTTATCTAAACAAACAGAATTTATATAATACTAGCGGCCGCTCACGACTTTGTTCGCGAGTAGTTAGTTATTATGCTCCGCTCCTATTGGTCGCAGCGTGATGTTATATAGCCTAGAGCCTTCCTGGGTTAACGGGCTATCAAACAAAAAATAATTTTTCAAATCGGACCAGTGGTTCCTGAGATTACCGTGTTCAAACAAACAAACTCTAGATATAGATTTGTTTAGGAAGAAAAACAAAATTTATGATACACTGGATCAACGGTTAATACAAAACAAACTAATAGTAAAATATAGTCTCTTAACTAAAACTTTTAACAAACTAAATCTGGTATTGATAATTTTTTCCACAGGGTTGTCGACTGCTATCGTACCGGATAGACGCGAGCCAGCCCAAGGGTCACGGTAAATGTCAACCAGCCGTTTAGAAATTTCATTGGATTTCTTCATTGCATTCATTGTCAATTATCAAATGAATTAGGTTTCTAAGGGAACGTTGTACTGTGACAAACTTGTACAACAGCCAGCATAAATAATTATCTCTAGATGTAACCACTTTGCAATAATTCTCCTTGATAATGCAAGAGAGTGATTCTAAACATTACCAAGTAGCCATCATAACGTGTATTTTGTTATCGCACATTGTCCCTGATTCACTATACAATATGTAAAGAAAACCCTGTCCGATCCGTGAAGGTATTGTTAGGTATCGATAACTGATTCTACTAATGCCTACAAAGACAGGCTAAACTTTAAAAAAAAATCCCCCTAAAAACATAAATATTATTTCGCAAAAAGAGGTAACTTAATACATGTGCGCTAAGCAACCCCTTACGCGGGCGGCGGGGGGCAGGGCACGCGGAACCTGTGACGTGGCGCGTCGCTATTCGCTTATAATAATACCGGTGTTGTCACTTTTTAAAAATTACCAAATTTCGTGGAAAATGGAATTAATTCCCGGGAAAAAAGGATTATTTCAAAATTCATTAGTATTGTTACTATGATGATTATGTAAAATTTTATATTATATTTGGTCAAGTGTTTACCTAACCTTTATTATCCTTATGGGTCGAACAGGGTTTTCTTTACATATTGTATATTATTTTTCTTTGTTTTTTATTAATTTAAGGACAGAATATAATAATATTGTCCTGTCAAATTAGTCCGCGCCTGATGTAAATCGACGTTTTTTTATTAGCTATTTTTTTGAACGCGTCTAATCTATTCTCACCGCACCAATGGCCGATGGGGCAGTAAGGTTCTGGAGTGGCGGCCACGTACTGGAAGACGCAGCGTAGGGAGGCCTCCAACAAGGTGGACCGATGACCTGGTGAAGGTTGCGGGAAGCCGATGGATGCGGGCAGCACAAGACCGGTCGGCGTGGAAAGCCTTGGGGGAGGCCTTTGTCCAGCAGTGGACATCTATAGGTTGAGGAAGAAGAAGAATCTATACTTAATATATAAAGCTGATGAGTTTGTTTGTTTGTACGCGCTAATCTCAGGAACTACTGGTCCGATTAGAAAAAAATATTTATTCGGTGGATGGCCCATAAATCCAGGAACGCTTTAGGCTATATAACATAACGCTCCGACCAATAGGAGCGGAACATATAAAAAAAAACATACCGAAACTTACGCGGGTGATACCGCATGGCGCAGCTAGTGACAGGACTAAACTAATATGTTATCTAATATTCTTCTCTCAATGAAATAAGAAGAAAAAGATTCACTAAATTTAAATTAACTTTAGTTTCCACCTTTAGAGTATATACAGTATGTTAACTAACAGAGGGCGTTCCCGTTAACCCGAAATAGTATAGCATACATACATGCTAAAAAAAATATTTCCATTCGAAAACAAAATGTTTTAAAAATTTTTCTAATTAGAAAATATTCAATAAAATTTTTAAATTGACATGTAAAAGAAACACACTGTACACGCGAACATGAAAGACGGCAACGTCGCAATTTATTTATACATGACGACTACTATTTTGATTTAAAACAGGTTTCAATTTATTTCCAATTGGAATTTTTTTTTATTCGGATTTTTTTATGCTTATTTTTCTATGCTGATATTTTTATTTTAATTTATTAATGATATATATTAACGAGTTTAAGGGAACGCCCTCTGTTATTTAACATACTGTATACCTACTCCGTCATCCTGATTGTTTTTTCTCCAAAATCCGCTATAGTTATAACTTGTTTGGGAAACTCAATAAAATCTTATAAAATGCACATACCACAGTATTTTCCGGATGCAGCACGAGAATTGTGCAGGTAATTGAGTTCGTAGTCTCAGCGGGATCTTTGTTTCAAAATACAATTGGCTGCATTGAACCAAGCTCTCCACACATTTGACATTTCCTCTCAATTCTATATATCAGTTGTGCTTCAAGATTCAATATTCAGGATTGTTTATTTTTGGAAACATGAGTATTCATTAATGTATTCTAATCTATTCATTTATAGTTGTATTTTAAATCGGTTGTGCATAGGCGTTTGTGTTGGTAACTTGGAACAGATTTTCTAAAAGGTATTCTAGAAATGTATTCTATTTCTAGCATTATTTTTTTCAATAAAAGTCTTAGGTTGGTAATTCTACTTAAAATACAGGAGATTTCAAATGTAGGTATTTGGTGTTTTATTCTAAAATATACTTTACAAAGTTTTCTATTTCCACAAACCAACATATTTTTGTTTTAAACCCTGTTCTTGAAACGTACATAAGTATTTTGCTAGAGGATTGTAGTTACCAAAATAAATGTTTTTTTTTTTTAATATTTATGTTTGTTTATTGAACAAAACGTTGAGCGTACGTTATTGTTTGTTTCGTTTTGAACAAAACGTCTACTAAGACGATAGTAAACATAAGTCTATAAATACTTAAATTAACTAGGAAGTATGATGTATAACAACAACAAATCATGATTGCCAGTGTAAAAAACTTAGAAACGTAACAATTTTCCTGCCATTTACTCTACTTTGAATTATCGAACTGTCGAGTTTCTTGAACCTCCGATAATTCCTAATGAAATCACTATCATGTAATTGTCTAAGAACTACCATGAGAACTGAAGGAGGTGGCGCCAGGTGTCACACCCATTTATGCACCATCAAAACGGTCTTTACCATGGCATTGGTAATCGATTCAATGTCTTGTGTACAGCGATACAAAATAATAATTATAAAGGGTCATGCGATGCAAATTTGTTTTACAGGGAAATTTCCGTCTAAATATAGATTTTTCTACACAAATAATTAGGTAATTAGATATGCCAATGTGAGCTACGGAACGGAATGCTTTAGCTTAGGTAAATAATTAACGATTATCCTGATAATGTGGAGTTTTCCCATTATACCCTTTTTCCTATTCTTATCTCTTGGTCTTCTTCATCTACATCCTCATCCATATTGACTGTACGTCTCGTATTTTTATGAGCCCCAGATCCATATTGAGTTTGGTTACAATTGGCCTTAATCTTCATTGTCAACGTCAACATGCTGCATGAAACGATAAACGTTTCCTGAGCCGAGATGCAAGCGGAACTCTCAAATCAAACATTGACGCATATAAAAACAGTCGCAAATTGCGCTAATCACAAGACAAGTCGCGTACGTCCTTGACGGCACCGTTTTCTTCAATTCGCTTCAGGCGCACAAACGCCAATTTGACTTTGTATGACGACAGGAACAGGCCGCGGATGCGTCTATTAGGGCACTTATTTAATACTTGAAAATAAAGGAGTACGGCTATTATGGAGTAGCGCAAGTTTCCGGACGAATCGCATGCACATGACACGTGCGCATGCGACTATCGGTTGATTGAGCTTTTTTTAAAATTAGTTTTAGATTTAGTGGGTCATTACAGTTATTCCTAGTCGTAGTTTGTAATTGTAATCTTGACAATGGATATCACTGCCTAAATAATCTCACAATAATGTAGTTTGACAGTTTAATTTATTATCAAAATTTTAAATTGATTTAATAGTTGAGCTTTATGAGTAATTTCAATAGGTCCGATCATTTGCATCTATCGCTGATCATCTGATATTAATTGTATTGTTATCCAAAATGTCCTGGTTTCTGTACTTTTAGAATTACCGCAGTGTGCAACACGCCCTATCTATGGGTCGAACGGAACTGGCCCACACACTCATCAGAGCCCCTAATATGGCGCTCGCCGCTTCCTATGACGTCACACGGCATCACTTAGGAACCATTCACACTCGTGTTGATAAGCAACCGACAACAGTTTGGAAATTGCTCTATTACTGACATGCTATGTAATCTTATTTAGAGTCATAATCATTATTTAGTTACCTAAATGGCTGAGTCTTATGTTCACAAAATGCTTATCCAGGATAAGACGTTTTACGAGCGCACGGACGCACGCACCGAGGTACAGACGTAATCTAGATCATCGAAGCGTCTTTAGTTGCTTCAGACATCACACGTGACATAATCACGCGTTGTTTACATAATGGGTTGTTCTGAGGAGAAACTATATGAAACCCACATTTCACCAGTTTTTTTTTTTAAGTTATAACCTAGCGCTTGACCGCAATCCCGCTTGATGGTAAGCAGTGATGGTGTATTTAAAAAGTATTAGTTGTAAGTCCAATAGCGATAGAATCCAAATATCGAGTTTAGCCTAAATCAGCAATTAGACTGGTAAAGCGGACCCTAGATTCCGAAACTGAAAAGCTTCGGATGCGACTGCGATTAACGCTGAGATGATGATAATGGGGTATTAAGTCCAATAGGGGCGAGCCTATAACCATATGAACCAATCATAAATCCTGGCTGCTATTGAGAAACTCCTGATAGAAAAACCTAATAAAACTGCCTTGAGAAATCGAACACAGACTCTTCAGCAGTAATGCTTGCTACCACTAGAGTAAGGAAGCTGTCTACCTTTATCATCATCATCATCATCATCATCAGCCCCTACTCGTCCACTGCTGGACATAGGCCTCCTTCATGGCACGCCAACAAGCTCGATCCTGAGCAGTTCTCTGCCAGACACTACCAGCCACCTTTTTGATGTCGTCGCTCCATCTCGCCCAAGGGCGTCCCACGCTACGTTTGCCGAGACGCGGTCTCCACTCGAGGACTCGTTTACCCCAACGGTTGTCGGTCCTGCGGCATATGTGACCAGCCCATTGCCACTTCAGCTTGCTAATCCTCTCAGCTATGTCGGTGACTCTAGTCCTCTTTATACACTGACTTATTGAACAGTTGCAAGAAATCGTGCGATATAGCGCGAAAATGTGTGGTATCGCGTGATTTGATACGCTCAATGCGAGCGAAACACGCGCCTCCGACATTACATTGTCTCCTACTGAATACACAGCCTTACAGTCCAATTGGAATATGCCAATGGACACATAATCAGCTCACCGCAAATAGATGATTTGCATGATACACACTTCAGGTCATATGTTTAGCGTTACGTGTTGGAAAATGTGCGTTACAATATACCTGTATTTGTTGATTTTACCACAGTGAGATAATTATTAATAGTGGAATAAATTTTATGTCTGACAGTTTTTATACGCAAGAAATGTCAATAATTCAAAATTATGCTTTTAGAAAAATTATCTGACATGCTAGTCTTCTTCTTCTTTTTCAAGGTGAGATTTTACCTCAACTCTTGATCAATGGCCTCTGTGGAATAAATTTTGCCAACAAAAAAAATAAATAAATAAATGTGTAAGAAATTTTAGAAATTCTTTGAAAATTTTATTTCACAATAATGGCGGATATCGCCAATGACAGTTGAAAAAGATGGCCGCGTGAACCGACTATGAGGGAGGTTTGATGCAAAGTCATGATGTGACCACTATGCTGCGATATTTCAATGTTCTTTACGAATTATTTACTGCAGTTTTTGCTACATAAATCACGCGCTTTTATTTAGTAAACGGTACTATAAATAATTTTAAAAGTCCAATGAAAAATGCGCGTGGCACTCATCTTTCTCGTCACAACTCCAATTCGTAATCATTATTCCGATCGTTTCTATAAAAATGTCGCCTTTAAATGTTTGGTGAAGTCAGTTTCCCTTGTTGCAATGACAGCTCACTCCACGCTCATTTTACATCAATTTTCACGGTGAGTTGGTAACAGAGCCGCATTTCTTATTTTTTTAAATAATTATAAACGAGTTTTTTAGAGAGATTTTTTTAAATAATTATAAACTTGACCGCAATACAGCCTGATGGTAAGCAGTGATGCAATCGTCGATGGTAAAGCGCGCTAGTTTATTAAGAGCCTATTCACTCAAAAAACTGGAGACCGGACCGTCCACGACCAAACTCCCGACACAACAACATTTGGCACAGTTATTGTTTGATCAATATAATTATCATATTGTTGTATACAATATGTAAAGAAAAATCTGCCCGACCCTTAAGGATAATAAAGGTTAGGTAAACACATGACCAAATAAAATATGAAATTTATATTTTTCTACATAATCATCATAGTAACAAGAGTTAACCGAATTTTGAAATAATCCTTTTTTCCCGCGATTTATTTTTCAACTTCCCCGAAATTTGGTAAATTCTAAAAAAGTGACAACACCATTTAAATGGTATTATTATAAGCGATGCGACCACATGCCGCGTGCCCTGCCCCCCGTCGCCCGCGCATGGGTTGCGTACAGCACATGTATTAGTTACCTCTTTTTGCGAAATAATATTATTTTTAGGGCGTTTTTTTTTAAGTTTAGCTCGGCTTTGTGGGCATTAGTAGAATCATTTATCGATACCTAATAATACCTTCAGGGATCGGACAGGGTTTTCTTTACATATTGTATATAAAATACGACAGTTGTCTTATTTTATACATCAAATAAAAGATGTCGGATTACTGAAATATCTTATGTATGGTGATATGCGCCCTAAGTGTTATTGAGTAATAAATTAATTTGTGGATTTGGTAAGTAATTGACCATTTTATAATACCTAAATTTTCCCACTACCTACCGCGTTATTAATAAGCTTTATTTAGTAATCAAAACTTTTCTTGTTAACGAGTTTCGGCAAAAATTCTATTAACTTTATACAAAAGTAAAGTAAAAGTTTTTGAGTATGTTTTATTTGGTAAAAACTACCGAACGGATATGTACTAAATTTGGCACACAAGACTAACATAGACTATAGAGGGTGCCTTTTTCCTGATACTTCCAGGGGATCGAAGCTTACACGGGTTAAAACGGATCAAACAAACCTTTTCGACTATACAAGTAGTTTCATCAGCATCATCTAAGCGTTAATCCCAGTCGCATCCGAAGCTTTTTCAGCTTTGGAGTCTGGGGTCCGCTTTACCAGTCTAACTGCTCATTTGGCTAAACTTCAATTAACAACCCGTAACGACAGCCATTAGATGTTCGTATGGTAACCGGGACCAACGGCTTAACGTGCTTTCCGAGGCACGACCAGACCAGTGCAAATATTCATACTCATGCATACAAATTTTTGCACTGCGCGGGGTTCGAAACCGCGCCTCCTTGTGCAGCGGCCGCGTTCTTTACTGCTACGCCACGGAGGCTGACGCACTATTCAAGTAGTGTGGTAGTCGTAAAATGGCCCTGAGCTGCTTATGAACCATAATAAATACCCAAAGTTAGTTCGAGACTTGTGTTATGAGATGCTAATTCAACGATAGGTACTATATTTATAATACATATATAGATAAACATCCAAGACCCAGGCCAATCAGGAAAAGATCGTTTTCCATCATGACCTGGCCGGGGATCGAACCCGGGGCCTCCACGTCGCAGGCAGGCGTGTTGACCGCTGCGCCACGGAAGACGACAAATAATGAGAAATTGATAAATATTCCTCGCTCATACTCGGTATATATAAAAACATTGTTATGCCACCAGGAGATCGACTTTTGTCAGTCAAATACTACGATCCTATTGTGCTACAACCGTGCTTAATTGCATAGCCATAATTACAAACTGAATTACAATTAGTATTGGTAAAATACATAAGATTAAAAGTATGCAAATGAACAAGTTTTAATTAGCTTCAGCTTTATATCCACTCATCTTTCAGTTAAATATGTACTCGTGAAGAGCAGCGCTCATTAGGCAAATATTACTCTATGCATTTCAATATATTTGTATATGAATGATTTATCTCGTAGAAATTCTAGAGAATTTTTCACTTCCTATACGGAAGCAGTGCGGGACACGGCCGCCACAGAACATCCCCATCAAATGCAGAATAATACAAAAGCATATCAAGCTGCAGTTTTAATGGTGAACGTATTTGTAATTTCTAAAATAATCGATGCCCCACCCCAGTACGGGCTGCTTCTGCTCGCCACCGTCGCGAGGGACGCATCGTTATCGACCAAATTTTTATTATGCATATTTTTTAATTTTATTTTTTTTCACCCCCCTACCATGGGGCGAGTCCATGTGCGTATAAAATCAATACTCGCAGCGAGATTTTGTTTTTATTCGTTAGATGGGGCACTGGCATTTTTGGCGGACCTCACCTTCTGAGCGTGTATTGCGATTTCCGTCTAATGGAACTGCATGCGGTTGCTCAGGAAATGTACGCCCGTCAGACTATTTTTACGTACGACTAATGCCCTCCGTGTCCACTTTTTGGTGTTTTTAGAACTTTATATGTATGCCCGGATAAACGGATAAAGGCCTATTTTTTACGTGTCGTGGCATGTCGTGAATGGAATTTGACTTTTTTAGCGCACACATAGGTACTTATGTCCTGCCATCATCGCAATGTTTTGTCTCAGAAAATACTGCCACAGTTTGCTTGTTTGCTCGCTAGTTTTTGCTCGTACTAATGAACGCCGAAGCTATTTTTCTTAGCTTATTAATTTCTTAAATTAACCGCACACCATTAACTGTGAGATGTATCAGCTGCTTATCAAGGATGCTGGTATTATTGTGGCTACCTGCTACGCACAGCAGGTTATCATTATCTCGATATTTAAACTTAATAACTAATTAAACATTGAACAAAAAAAAAATTGTATAACGGTGTTTATACTCTTTGTATCAATTTCATGTCGTGCAAGCTGTAAGTCTAAGGAAATAATAGAAATGTAGTATAAAAATTATTAGTAGCATGGATGTCTGTCGGTGACGGCTCGGTTGATTCACTCGTAATCGATTTATTATCCGTGATAGGGTTGAGGGGTTAAATTACGGTGTCTGCGTTGCAGTTAGACTGTCTCTTGTAAATTTTACAACGTCTCAAGCATCTAAATATTGCTCGCGCTGTTCCGCCCCTCTGTCGAGTTCATACCTCCGCCGCACCGCTCGCCACCCGCACCGTCACACCGTGGGATCAAAACACGATTTTTCTAACCACGCTTTTTGTGCATTATATACACTTAAGTATTTATTAGAAAGCAGGTTTTCTTCTATAAATGATGTCGTAGCGGTATTAGTAGTAGGCGGAAGAAAAATAATTTTATTTGGTAAGGTATTTCATATTTCCTGTCTAAGTTTTTTTGTAATTTGCTGGTCAGGGTTTTACGTTGATTAAAATAGGATTTCGCGACCATAACTACGAAAAAAAACTATGTTGAATTGCGGGTTTCTCTGACGCTTTCGCCAAAGTTGGGTTTGACAAGTTCTCTACTTGAAGTCCTCAGCTGAGAAAACGGAGTGGTAATTTCTTTCTTCAATATTAGAAATTGGTACACATGTACGACAAAGTACATGTAAGGCATGTACTTTTAACAGTAAGATAACTGTTAAGTTTTTTCTCTTTGCGTTTTTTTTTTAATACTTTTAAACTAGTGCTTGACTGCAATCCCGCCTGATGGTAAGCAGTGATGCAATCGTTGATGGTAAAGCGCACTAGCTTATTAAGCCTATTCACTCAAGAAAACTGAGTGAATAGGAAGGAAGACGGCAGTTGAGCGAGGTGATGCAATGTTTAACCCAACAACACGACCAACGATGCTGCGCCAGAGGACGATCTGGAGACCCTTCACGACCAAACTCCCGACACAACAACATTAGGCACATCGTACCCGGCACACATCGCAACACAACTGCTCAGACCCGTCCACCGTACGGCATCACCAGACATCATGCCGGAACACGACGAATCGCTTGGCGGCAAGACTTTGTCTGGTGGGTGGTAACTTATGCCGGCGGCTGATGTTGTTGCCTACCACCAAGAAGCGTTTACACGGGATTAATTAAATGTTTGCTAAAATTATTAGTTCTGCTATGAATTACAAGCTGTTAAAGATAAAATATCTTCATAAAAATGTGTAGAAATTGCCTAATGATTGCGATCTATGTTCACTGACATTGTTTGTTACTTTATGATATAAATGTCTGCATACATTACTTACTCATATTTCCGTTTCACTTTAAAACGCTAGCAATAAGTATTAAAAGTACATATTAGGAAATAATTATGGACGGACTGTGAATTACGCTAATAATACGTACATAATTGAATTTATTTTACATTAATTCTAATTATGACTTCTTATGTATACCGCGAGTAAGTTGCGGTCGACGGGAAAATAAATTTGAAATAACTTTTCCGTTACACTAACGTTATAACGTAGACATGAATTATTAATAAAGCGATAGTTAATAATTCATTTATACTACGTTTTATTGTGTGCAATAAATTTTGCGGTACAATAAAATCTCCTAGATTGTCTCGGTTCTTTTTTTTTGTTGTTGTATTAACATTGCAGTGCTTGAAGCGTCTCACCCGGTCCTACGCACGCGATACCTAGGTATACATTTTATTATTAAATGTGGTTATTCATGACTGCTTGTTTTATCAATTTAATATTAAAAGGCGAAAGTTGGTGAATTATGTGTGTGTTTGTTTTAAGTACCATTCGAGGACATCGGCATGGATACACAAGGCACATCTGAGGACATTTTCAATACGAGGACATTTTTGTGGGTCCTCGATTTGACTTGACTACTGTATCGTATTATTCACGCAATTTTGAACATTACTATATATATGATAAGGAAAACTCAAGAAATCCTCGGATTGGTGGTGATCATTCATGTACACTTTTCGACCGTGTGTGACCACTAGACGGCGCCACTAATGATTTTCACACACTCAATAAACACACGACTCTTGTTTATAATACTATCCGAGGACCTAGTGTGTAAATGTTACACTCCAGACCTCGGAATAGTAATTGAACTAGTCAGTGTGTTGAGGTCCTCCTTTCGGGTACAATTTCAGGTTGTATCTGAAATTACATCATCACTAATACATAATATTATAAAACAAAGTCACTTTTACTTCCCCTATGTCGCTTTGTATGATTCAAGCTTTAAAACTACGCAACGGATTTTGATAGGGTTTATTTTAAATAGATAAATTGATTCAAGAGGAAGGTTTCTATGTATATAACACGCATAATATATAACAGGAACACTGACAATTTTTGAGGTTTCTAACACATGTCGCAAAATAAACCCATTTTTTTGAGCTTACATTGCAAGCGCTGATTGAACCCTATTAGATAGATCAAAATAATTTATTACAGTATTGTAGACATTAAAAATGCCTACAAAAAAGTCTCGACACCATATGTCTACCTACTACAGTGTCTTCAATATGACTACTTTTTTATGTTTGAAAAGTTCATTAAAATGCCAGTCGAAATCAGAACCTACAATTTGTTCCTTAATATTAATGTTTATCCAAATAAATTACGTCATTTCAAAGTAATTTTAGTAGCAGCAGATCTCTTTTTTATTTAATCTTAATTCTCTTTGAATTATTGGAATTAGTTGTTTCATTCAGGAGATATCACGATTTATTCAAAACTAAACAAAACCAACAAAAACTAAACAAATACTAAGAAAAAATCTGCGTGCTGCTCGCGCCCCTGCCGGCCGCCTGCTACATGAGTGTTTCTCTGCGTAAACCGCGGAGTGAGTGGGCCGGAGAGTTGGACCATTATTTCAAACAAACTTGCTACCCCGGGTAGGCTTTCATTCAATTTGAAGGTGGTGGTACTGGCTATCCATGGACAATAAGGTTTTTTTTTATATATTATAAACTAGCGCTTGACCGCAATCCTGCCTGATGGTAAGCAGTGACACAATCGTTGATGGTAAAGCGCACTAGTTTATTAAGAGACTATTCACTCTAGCCTTGAAGACACTCAAATTGTAGTCCGACGGAAACACCGCCGCTGGCAAATTATTCCAGTCCCTCGATGTACGCGGTATAAAGGAGGAGGCGAAACGCTTCGTCCGGATCGTAGTAGTGTTAACAACGTAAGGGTGGAAACCAGCCGTACGACGGGTCGTCCGCTGGTGGAACGGAGATGGGGAATTAAATCATGCAATTCCCTCGCACACTCCCCGAAATGCATCCTATAGAACACCGAAAGGCTGGCTACTCTACGCCTGTGCTCTAGGCTTTGGAGACCAACTCGAGTTAGATCAGGGTCACCAATCAGCCTCTCTGCACGTCTCTCCACTGAATCCAAAGTCGCCAGGTGACACTTGGCAGCACCAGCCCAAATGTGGCTGCAGTACTCTACACACGAACGGACCTGTGCTTTGTATAACATTAGAAGCTGCCCAGGTGTGAAGTACTGCCGGACCTTTGCGATAACGCCAAGTTTCCTGGCAGCCACCTTAGCCTTGGACTCAATGAACCGCCGAAAGTTAAGGTCCGAGGAAATCTCAACTCCCAAAAGCTGAAGGCGGTCGGAACACTCCAAGGTCGATGTATCTTGCAGAGTCATATATTGGCTGATGGGCGAAACAGTAGACATCATTTTTATTGAAGGGCCACCGTTTCTTCAGGAAGGCTTAGGTACCTATATCATTTGTCCACGTGCGAAGCCGGGGCGGCTCGCTAGTTTGTTATAAGAATAAGAAAACGTTGATTTTAAGTCCGATTGTGAATGAAATAGTTATTCAAAAAATCCACCAGAGAGTGTTTTGTGATGCTTGGTCGCAGAGGAAATATTATTTTCCTTCAGTTGACGCCCGACCGTACATTTTGTGACTATCTTTAGACAGCGTGTGCATTGAGTCGTAAATACCTACTCTGGTTTTTATTACATACGTATCTCATTGATAATAATAATTATATATTACGAGCTGTTGTCAGCGACTCCGTCCGCGTATTGATATAAAATAAGCGCGTGATAAAATAATGGGAGCAATGTGTACGTCCGCGTTTGCCCCGTATTCGCAATTTTTTTGTTACTGCTATGCTGCTATTGGTCATAACGGGATATCATATAGCCTATATCCTTTCTCAAACTCTAGACTATCTATCTACCAAATTTAATTACAATCGGTTCAGTAGTTTCGGCGTGCAAGCCGGACAGACAGACAGACAGAGATACTTTCGCATTTATAATATTAGTATGGATAACGAGTTGTATTTTAAATAAGGTTACGAACCTTGTTTTAAGAACACAATCTAAACATAATTTAATTTTTAAATATTGCCGAATTTAGTTTTCCTTACATTTTAGTTTAATTTGTTTAAATAGTTTGGGTGTCTCTTTTATCACGAGCGCGCGTGGGGCCGCGGGAGTCTAAATTCTTCCACGGCCCCACACCCTCGTGCTGGCCCGGTCTGTCCGAACCTCGTCCCCTGCACGGGGTAGAGGGGGGTTAAACTACCCCGTGCATAGCCTCCGCCACGGGGTCCAACGAATAGGGGGCGATGACTTCCGCCATGAAGTAGGAGGCCTTCTGACGGCGTCAGATCGCCTCCTACTTCATTTGTGAGGACACGGAGCTGCTCCTCCCAAGCTACACACTCGGAGAGCGTGTGCTGCGCTGAGTCCTCCCCGCATTGGACGCAGTGGTGGCACCGAGCGTCCGGCTCTCTGCCTAAGCGACACAGGTACTTGCCGAAGCAGCCGTGCCCCCACAGTACCTGCGTCACCCTGAACGACAGGAAGCCGTGCCTTCTCCCGAGCCAGTCGTCGAGTACTGGCCGGATCGCCTCGACGGTAGTGTGGCCGGCGGTTTGGTTGAACAAACTGGCCCATCTAACAAAATTGTTAGATTAGGTATTTTTTTTAATAAGTTTACTTTGTAAAGATCTAATGCGAAAAACCGTTAAAAAATGTCTTCAATTTAAAAAAAAAAAACAATCTGATGTTGCATGTTACAGAAGAAAATCAAAAACAAAGTCCTCCATCCAGTCTTCCCATCCTTATTATTTAAATGAAAATCAGCGAAATTGTTCTCGAATAGTACTCAAAATACGAAATACGTATGCAGAAAGTGTATTAAAATTACTATAATATAAATATATCTGCTATTGTATGTAGAAAAAAGTTAGGTACACAAGAAGGTATAAGTCTTCGATTTAGACATTTGGGGCTGGGTAAAACGTCCTCAGATTGTTCCTGGAAAGTATAACACAAGGTCCTCGCACTGTATATGGCTAAAGAAAATATGTGTGAAAGTGAGTCCTCAGTTTGTCATGTCTAGTCAGGTAATTGGGTCCTCGGAAATTTCACACAAAAGTCCTCGGAAGGATATCGCTAGGAGCATGAGCTGTGTATATTAAGGTTCTCGCATTGGTCGAGAAGAGTTTATTAACAAAATGGTGCAATAGCAGAGCGGGAAGATAACTGTCAACCGTAATTTCAAATTTTGTCTCTTTAAATCTTATTAAAAAAGCTGTACGATGTTGTTTTACATGATTTTTCTGAAGTCCTCGCATGGGTGACCTAAAATTAAAGTCCTCCAATAGGACTCCCTACAAACAGGGGTGTGTGTGTGTGTGTGTG